>CM065694.1:4490211-4762711 GCA_017654935.2 Phymorhynchus buccinoides
CTTCCAGGTAGGAGGTGATGCTTCTTCAGGCGATCCTAGCAGCAGGTGTTAAGGTAGTGTGGTGCCACGTGGACCTCTATTTTTCCACATATGTGTGGTACTTGGCTTTCTTTTTTGTCCTTTCCTGTCCCCAGACATTTCCTATAATCAACAAAGATGTTGGCCACTGTCTCTGTGGGATGTTTCCCTGCTGGTGCTCTCTGATACCTTTTGATCTGGTCTTTTGTGCTTACACCAGAAGACAGGTGGTGCTCTGGGGGCACTATAGTGTGTTGTGTTGTCTGGAACACTTCCTTCTGGTACCAACAAACACATACCGGTGGTTTGCTTCAAAACATTATATCTAGGTCGAAGAACTTGATGAATACACATGGCCGAGCAGACCCGTTAAGCAGACGCTACCTCACTCTGCTTATGGGATATGTCCCTTACCAATCATAATCTAGCTTGTTTCACTATGGACACAACAGGCACCAAGTTCATACATTTTCAGCATGATCATGTCTCCAAACATGACATAATCCCTTTCTTGCCCTCCACCTCATGTTTTGTGGCAGTGCCTCTCCGATTTTGTTGTCATGAATGAACAGATTGTCCTCATTCAGGTTTGCTGGGCTGTCCTTGCTTGCATAGCCAAGAGGTGTGTTGGTTTGGGTGTTGGAAGATTGGGTCCACCTGCATCATCCGTTGAATGTACCGCCCCCGTTTTCACCACCGATCTTTGACCCCCACTTCACCTGCAGGGATCGCATCCACTATGCAAGCCGACTGCCGCTTGCCTTCTCTACTCATGCACAGCAGCGTAGACACACAGCGAAGCTTGGCTGGCTTGCCTAGTGCGCCTACACCAAAGGCTAGGCCGATGGATGGTAGGGTTTGAGTGGGCTTTGCGCTATGGCTGACTGTAGGAAAACTACACACTGACACTAGCTGTAGTTTCAGTTTAAATTGACTCGGCTACATTCGACCGGAACTCTAACTAAGTCGCACCACTGTTAAGGTCACAGATGACTCTAGAACTATAGGTGTAAAAGCCCACTTTCAACACTGGCTACTTTCGACAGAACACACGAGGAAAATGCCACATAAATCTGTCACTTAGGAAAAAACTAGGCCTTGAAAATAGCGCGCACTGTTCTTCTGTCCAATCTTGATTGCTTTATGCACACAAGCGTGTGTTAGTAATTCAACACTATTTACACCACACATCCTTTTCGTACGAATCACTGTTCACGTACATTGCTGTTTCCCCACACACATATGTATCCGCACAACCCCAAAAATGTTTTTGCATATCAATCAGTTTTGTAGAAGCAGTGGACGAAAACATAGCGGAGTAAATTTCCCTGCTGTTTTTCTTACTGCTTCTGACTCTTCCAGAAGGAATGAAATGTTGAGTCATCGCATTTCCCGCTCTGGAAGCCTAGTGGGCGGCAACTAAAAGGTCTGGAAAGCGGTTTGGTACGTCGCTGGGCCCCCACAAAATTTGAAGCGTTTTCTGTCTTATGGTAATGTGAGTTACAGGGCGAACCTGTTTTACAGAAAGTGAGTCTTTCTTGGCGGAGGTTTGTACAAGTTCAAATTTTTCTATGGAAACCACCTGCGTACCTGATACAACCACCACACAAATTTGAAGCCTTGATTGTGTAGCAGCGATTTCGCCAATTTCCATTTGTCCTGTCCTTTTGGACTGCTGGATCTATTCCCATTAGAGGAACACTGCACGGCGGAGTCAATGACATTTTGTTCTGTACACAATCTTTAATTACTTGAAAGATATAGATTTCACTTGGTGTAAGCTATTTAGCGACTGTGATGTTTTATTTAATTTCTGACGTGTCCATGTTTTACCTTGCTAAGTTTGTATTTATTAATGATTTTTAACTAAAAGTATTTAACGTACAACTTTTGATTTTGTTTTTTTACCTTGTGTTTTTATCCCTTTTTATATGTGTTAAGATTTAACGTTGTGAAGCCCATGACATGGCCTTTAGTTGTCGCCGGGGCTATAATTTTAATCTTAATCCCAATCTTTTAAACCCAATCAATTCCATTTTGGAGGAACTGTTTCAGTTGCATCCACTACGAGAATACCGAGGGGGGAGGGAGGGGGGAGGGCGAAGACAATGATGGTAAAGTGCAGTATTTTGCATTGTGCCCTGAACTGTCACCCCTACCATCCCCTACATGTCTGAGGGGAACATGCTTTGCAAGCAGCTGCTCATGGAGTGTGTCTAGCATGTCATGCTTTCAGGACATCTGGAATCAAAATATCCTTTTGAATTTGACAGTATGTAATACATAACCAGGATAGAAAGTTATTTCATGGAAAGAAGCGTATTGTGCAAGGTTGGTGTAAGTTTGTCCACAAAGCAGAGTAGCTGCAGCAGGCTGAATGTTCCTCACAGACGTTCTACTAAATGAAGGCTGGGCAGACCACCACATAGTATGTCCATTCATGTAAAAGTACAGGTCATCTGCTGGGCAGATCACTGCATGGTATGTCCATTCATATAAAAGTACAGGTCATCTGCTGGGCAGACCACTGCATGGTATGTCCATTCATATGTAAAAGTACAGGTCATCTGCTGGGCAGATCACTGCATGGTATGTCCATTCATACATGTAAAAGTACAGGTCATCTGCTGGGCAGACCACTGCATGGTATGTTCATTCATGTAAAAGTACAGGTCATCTGCTGGGCAGACCACTGCATGGTATGTCCATTCATGTAAAAGTACAGGTCATCTGCTGGGCAGATCACTGCATGGTATGTAAAAGTACAGGTCATCTGCTGGGCAGACCACCGCAAAATAAAGAATGGCAGTAGTGATGGTGAGAAAATAATGAATATACATCATGTCTTATTGAATATGATGATGTAATCATTGTGTAATGAACATTTCTTTAATGATCGATGGCTGTAAAAAGCAGTGGTTATGATAAGCAAAGTAAAGGCAATAGCAAAGCAAATAAACAAAACAAAAGAACTGGTGCTGCACTAATGCAAAATGGCAATGCCTTTTCCCGGTGAGGACACCCCGATTTCACAAGACTTTGGCATAATTGTAACAACGTTAGTGATTTTATCTTTTTAAATCGTGGTAACAGCCCTGACATAGCCTTCGTTGTCGATGGGGCTTTAATTTTGATCGTAATCTTTAATCTTAACAATTATATGGAGAAGACATAACAACAACAATGTTTACAAAGCACTAATAATGACAATGAGTTTTTTTCTCTTTTCTTTTTCCAAAGTGAAAGTTCTTCAAAAGTATTTGGGAATTTTACAGGGAAGTCCAGTGAGCTGACTGACTTTCCAATCAAAGTGAAGAATCCTACATCTATGTTTGTTTTTTCTTGCGCCTCTTTGTCTTGGAAGGGGCCATGGCAGACTGCAGGACTGGTGACACCAAGGCCATGTGCTCCCTCATGATCAGCTCCAGTCTGTCTTGCTCCTTCATCCCCACTACCCGCCTTTCAGCTTGTTGATGACAGCATGGGCGTCCTCCCCTCCCTGTTCCCCGTGTAGGCCTAGTCCAAATCCCCACCTAGTCATGAATGGTATTCGAGAATGTGCTGTTTGGGTGTTATCGATTGTGAAGGGAAGTTTTGTCTGAAGAACCTCATGTAATTGTCAACGTTCCTCTGTATGTCCTGGACGTTGCCGTCGTCTCTGGGCCGCAGTGGCTCAGTGTGGGAAGTGGACTGTTGCCAACAGAGAGTTGAGCTGCTGGAAGGTAGAGCTGATCTTCTCTGCTCTTTTGATAAGTGTTTGATCCGGAGTCAACTCCTCCTCCCACTCCTCCTCCTGGCCAACCAACTCCTTCATCTTCGTTGTAACACTGGCAAATCCTCTCAGTGACAGGCTCTTGCAGATATTTGTGACAGTGGTTGCCAATGAAGGAGCGTCCATGGTAATAATAATAATAAAGAAAACTTATATAGCACATATTCCAGGCTAACCATGCCATGGTAGGCTTGGACGTGGATGTCGTTTTGCTGGAGAACCACATCCAGATGGGCCGTCACAGGACCAGACAGCAATGGCAAGTCCTGGTCCTCTTTCACTTCGTCAATGTAGTCCTCCAGGTCCCATATTTTTTCCAGAAGCCTCTGCTGCCTAGCAGCAAACTGAGCTAAAGCCTCATCCTCCTGGATCACACAGCACAAACACTCCTTCAATGAGCATCTTCTTGTCTTCCTTCCGTTTGATCTGCTTCCAGGTTTTGATGTATTTACCGAAGATGGTGGTGTCGTCAACCTCTCTGTTCTTCTCAGCCAGTCGTTCCCCTATGAGCATATCCATCTTGTGGCACTCCACTTCCAGGAGGAGGTGATGCTTCTTCACGATCCCTAGCAGCAGGTAAAGGTAGGGTGGTGCCACGTGAGACAGCTCTAGTTTCCACATTGTAGTGGTACTTGGCTTTCTTTTTGTCCTTTCCTGTCCCCAGATATTTCCTATAATCAACAAAGATGTTGGCCACTGATCTCTGTGGGATGTTTCCCTGCTGGTGCTCTCTGAGAACTTTGATCTGGTCTTTTGATGCCTTACACCAGAGACAGGGGTGGGTGCTCTGGGCACTATAGTGTGTTGTGTGGTCTGGAACATTCATTCTGGTACCAACAAACACGTAACACAGCTGGTGTGCTTCAAACATTATAATCTAGGTAGAAGACTTGATGAGTACAACATGGCGAGCAGACCCGTTTAAGCAGACGCTACATCACTCTTGCCTTATGGGATATGTCCCATTAACCAATCATAATCTAGCTTGTTTCCATGGACACAACAGGCACCCGAGATTCCATACATTTTCAGCAGGAAATCATAGTCTCCAAACATGAACAGAATCCCTTTCTTGCCCCTCCACATGTTTTGCAGTGCCTCCAGTTGTCTGAATGGACACAGAATTGTCCTCAGGTTTGCTGGGCTGTCCTTGGCATTGACAATAGCCACGAGGAATGTGTTGGTTTGGGTGTGGAAGATTGGCCACCTGCATCATCAGTTTGAATGTACCGCCCCCGTGTTCACCACCGATCTTGACCCACACTTCACCTGCAGGGATCGCTCCACTATGCCAAGACAGACTGCCGCTTGCTTCTCTACTCACGCGCACAGCAGCAGTAGGAACAACACAGCGAAGCTTGGCTGCTTGGCCTAGTAGGCCTACCACCAAAGGCTAGGCCTAGTAGGCCTACTACCAAAGGCTAGGCCTATAGGATGGTAGGGTTTGAGTGGGCTTTGTGCTATGGCTGACTGCAGGAAAAACTACACACTGACACTAGCTGTGTTTCAGTTTAAATTACTCGGCTACAGTTCGACGGAACATCTAACTAAGTAGACACTTTAAGCACAAGATGACTCTAGAACTTATGTGTAAAAGCACACTTTTCAACACTGGCTACTTTAGACAGAACACACCGAGGAAAATGCCACATAAATCTGTGTCACTGAGGAAAAAAACTAGGCCTTGAAAATAGCGCGCACTGTTCTTCTGTACCAATCTTGATTGCTTTAATGCACACAAAGCGTGTGTTATTAATCAACACTATTTACACCACAAATCCTTTTCGATACGAATCACTGTTCACACAATGCTGTTCCCCACACACATATGTATCCGCACACCAAATGTTTTTGCATATCAATCAGTTTTGTAGAAGCAGTGGACGAAAACATACGGAGTAGAATTTCCCCTCTGTTTTCTTACTTGCTTCTGACGCTTCCAGAAGGAAATGAAAGGTTGAGTCATTCGCATTTCCCGCCTCTGGAAGCCTAGTGGGCGGCAACTAAAAGGTCTGGAAATGCCGGTTTTGTAAAGCGGTGGCCCCAACACAAAATTTGAAGCGTTTCTGTCTTATGGTATGAGTTACAGGGCGAACATGTTTTACAGAAAAGTGTCTTTCCTTGGCGGAGGTTTGTACCAGAGGTTCAAATTTTCTATGGAACCATCTGCGTACCATGATACACCACCACACAAAATTTGAAGCCTTGATTGTGTAGCATGCGATTCGCCAATTTCCATTTGTCATGTCCTTGTGGACTGCTGGGATCTATGCGACATTAGAAGGAAACACTGCATGGCGGAGTCAATGAAGGTTTTGTTCTGTGACACGATCTTTAATTACTTGAAAGATTAATATTTTTCACTTGATGTAAGCTACTGTGATGTTTTTAATTCTAGACGTGTCATGTTTTCACTTGATGTAAGCTACTGTGATGTTTTTTAATTCTAGACGTGTCATGTTTTCACTTGGTGTAAGCTACTGTGATGTTTTTAATTCTAGACGTGTCATGTTTTCACTTGGTGTCAGCTACTGTGATGTTTTTAATTCTAGACGTGTCATGTTTTCACTTGGTGTAAGCTACTGTGATGTTTTTAATTCTAGACGTGTCATGTTTTCACTTGATGTAAGCTACTGTGATGTTTTTAATTCTAGACGTGTCATGTTTTTACTTGCTAAGTTTGTGATTTATTAATGAATTTTTAACAAAAGTATTTTAACAAAAAACTTTGATTTAGTTTTTACCTTGTGTTTTTATCCCTTTTTAATACGTGGTAAGATTTAACGTGGTGACAGCCCTGACATGGCCTTAGTTGTTGACGGGGCTATAATTTTAATCTTAATTCCACACATCCTTTAAACCCAATCAATTCCATTTTGGAGGAACTGTTTCAGTTGCATCCACTACGGTATACGAGGGCGAAGACAATGATGGTAAAGTGCAGTATTTTGCATTGTGCCCTGAACTGTCACCCCTACCATCCCCTACATGTCTGAGGGGAACATGCTTTGCAAGCAGCTGCTCATGGAGTGTGTCTAGCATGTCATGCTTTCAGGATAACTGGAATCAAAATATCCTTTTGAATTTGACCAAATGTAGCACCAGGATAGAAAGTTATTTCATGGAAAGAAGCGTATTGTGCAAGGTTGGTGTAAGTTTGTCCACAAAGCAGAGTAGCTGCAGCAGGCTGAATGTTCCTCACAGACGTTCTACTAAATGAAGGCTGGGCAGCCCACTGCATGGTATGTCCATTCATGTAAAAGTACAGGTCATCTGCTGGGCAGATCACTGCATGGTATGTCCATTCATATAAAAGTACAGGTCATCTGCTGGGCAGACCACTGCATGGTATGTCCATTCATATATGTAAAAGTACAGGTCATCTGCTGGGCAGACCACTGCATGGTATGTCCATTCATATATGTAAAAGTACAGGTCATCTGCTGGGCAGACCACTGCATGGTATGTCCATTCATACATGTTAAAGTACAGGTCATCTGCTGGGCAGACCACTGCATGGTATGTCCATTCATGTAAAAGTACAGGTCATCTGCTGGGCAGACCACTGCCTGGTATGTCCATTCAGACCAACAAAATACCAGTCGGCTGCTCACCGCGATGGGTATCTTTCTTCGCATCATCAACTTAAAATAGCATATTGCAATTTGACACTGGGCATCATTGAATTTGCAAACAAGAATTGAATTTGTTTTTTCTTCATTTACAAAGTTTTGAACAGGGTCCTGGTCCTTAGTAGACGTAATTGGTGGCAGCCCCAACATTGCCATCTTTTCTAAGAAACCAAAGATCGCGGCAGGTCCTCGCAAACAACTCTAGTCTAGATGGTGTGAACACCAGGCTGCTGGAAGGAAACTCCATCATCCATCAAGTAATGTCATTAGGGCAGTGATGGTATGCACAAGACGGAAAAGATCCAATGTCCCACTGTGATGCCTCAGCCCTTTCTAAAGGCATCGTGGACTGTTTAGTCCGGCATTGTGGACTATTTAGTCCACAACTGCCTGTACGCAGCAGGCTTGTTGGTCATTCTCAAGCGTGTCACTGTGCTGTTTATGTGCTCCAAAAGCTTGAGTTTAATTGAACGGCCATCCATGGAGATCTGAAGTTGTGATTTTGACTTTAAGCCCAAATCGGTCATGACTGTGCTGAACTTCTCTTGAAGGTTTACAGCAGTGGCGTGCCCCAAGAGAACTCTGAAGTGAGAAAACGCGTTTTCACAACGTTGTGGTCCCAAAAATGTACATGGAAGCCCATTTGTTTGCTTTGTTTGAGTCTTGTGATTCAGAGACTCATCGAACAAGAGGACATACTGATACTCCTCAGATCTAATTTTCTGCTTAATCAGATGTGAGAAGTGTGGTGCGATACCAAATCTGGTGAGGTATCTGCATTTCGTTTCTCCTCAGAACTATATTCTGTAAGTAAACAGAAAGAAAACCAGAAATGCACATGCTCTTTTCTTTTTCTGATCAGTTTCATCATACTTCTTCTTCTCGTACGTCAGAGGGACCCCCCAGCATCCAATATGAAGACGGCCGTATGTTGCAGGTCCTCCAGGCTTCCAAAGAGCTACTGGGCCACAGAGACGTGGTCTGGCCAGGTGTTTCATCTTACAAAAGCACTTTCAGCACTTGTGATTTGTAAAAATTTTCTCCCTTGCTAAAACTGATTTTGTTTTTACCTTGTGTTTTTATCACTTTTTAATACGTGGTAAGATTTAACATGGTGACAGCCCTGACATGGCCTTAGTTGTCGACGGGGCTATAATTTTAATCTTAACCTTAATCTCTCTTGCTAATCATGGTTTTTGAATATTTCTCATTGTATGCTACAAGAACAATAACTATGCCTGCCTGATAACTGCTCTGCTATTGGTCAATGTTCCTCGTAACGTGTCTGTTGTCCGAGCCTCTTGTCCTACCACCAGCATCGCAGGTTGGGGTAACATCGCCATTGTCAGGTGCACAAATCACAGTGCGAAAGACCACACACATAAAGCTGGGTCTGTATTTGATAATGAAAGGGATGGTCTACTCTCAAACATCACTTTTTGGGGGGTCATAAAAACAAATAACTGCAGGATTTCACAATAACATGAGACTAAAAAAACAACAACAAAATACCTTGTGGTTGAGGAAATCCAAATAAAAATGATAACAATAGCGGATGTTTCGAGCTTATGCCTTAGTTGCTGGCAAGGAGAAAGAAGAAGAAAAGTAAACATTAATGAAACAACATTTTTGAACGGTGGAGCAGCCTGCTCAAATTTTGACGTGGTGACAGCCCCTGACATGGCCGTAGCAGTCGACGGGGCTATAAATAACATCAATCAATCAATCAACCTTCACATCGGCGAACGTTTTTCCTCGTGTGGTATATGAACCAGAGTGTTCACCAGAAGGGCACCTGCTTCAACCGTTTCTTGTTCTTTTTCAAACACCTGAGCACCTGATGTTAATTTTTTCAATCACATTGGTTTGTTTTTTCAGCTGTCTTTTCTAAGGTTGCTATTCGCTCACAAAGTGTTTGAATCATCGACGAAAAAGGCTCAAAGTCACTAAAGGTCTCCGTCCATGTTATCTTTGCTGTTATGATAGTTCTAGGCTAATGATATTTCTAGCATGTTGGTCGTACACGTTGTTATTTCGCCAGTTACCTCCCTTGATTTATTTCTTTATTTGGCACAAAGGGTCAAGGTCTTCTTCATACTTCACGCATGCGCAAGAGCATGGGGGTGTGACCGTGGAAATGTGAACCATTTAAACAGCTGATCATTTTTTAAAGCATATTTATTCTTCATAGTCAGTTAAGTGAGTCGGTCGTAGTTTCTGTGGTGGTGACCAACTAAGTATAAATGTCAGACTCTGAAGCAGAGGTGGTGGCAGCAGCTGCTGCAGCTGTGGCCGTCATTCTTGATGAAGAAGAAGAGCCTGGACTATGGACAAGGTCCTGGATCCTCGCCCGACCAAACCTGGGTGCCTATGCCACTTTGGTGCAGGAGCTGGCTGATGAACGAGGATCCACGGGCCACGAAAACATTCCTGCGAATGACCAATCAGCAGACCTGTTTACTCTACTCTTTTCGAGTAGTATTCTACTCAATTTCTACCTCTACTATTCAAAATTGAAAAAAGCTGACCATCCCGACGCGCTCCTGATACTCTCAAACCCCTCCTGGTAAGAATTGAATTCCAATTGGAGCCACCATCAAATCTAAGATTTTTTTTGCACTTTGACTGGGTTGCCTCGCTTTCACCCGCGCTCCTTGGGAGTCACCTGCCAGATTCGATGCGGTTGGCCTGTGCCGCCCGGACTCGTCCATCATGCTTACCGTGGGGTGGGGGTATCCCGGTGCGTACCTCCCACTGGGCGTGGTTCTGGAGAATGGTCCCTCCAGCTGGTCTCCTGTGTCATATACCGTCTCTGAGGGGGAGGCCCGTGTGTAACCGTCCCCTCCACCGTGGCCAGCCGATCGATAGCCGGAATCTCCTGGGGTGGGTCGTGGTATGACCCAACGCATGCCGGGGGTGAAAACTCCCTCGGCTACAGGCCTGCTAAAGGAAGCATTTCGCACCCCCTCGCCTGAACCCTCCTGATCCGCGTCTCCGATCTGCCCCCCTGGACTGAGTCTCAGTGGGGGCCTAGGCCGGTCCTCTGAGAGTTGGTCGACCATTGCTGCGTCTGTCATGGCCGCTGCTCCCCCCCATTGCAAACCCGAAGTGCTCCTGCAACCCCCCCTTGTCGGGGGTCACTGCTACCCTGTCCTCTTCGGGGCCCCTCGGTTGGTGTGATGCCACTGGGGCAGTGTGCTCCCCTCCTGTTGCCATCCCTGCACTCAACACTAAAACAACAATACCACACAAAACAATATCAAACCCTACTAACCCGACAAGTAAAATTTAGCTCTACTGTCCCTTTAAATAGACCAGACGGAATTTACCAGTGCTCCCAGGCTAGTACTGTACCCTATGTTTCGAGGAATAACCCCATTCCTCCCTTCCTTCCAGGCTACCGAATTACTTCTGACACCATTAAAGTACTTCTGATAATATCTAAAGTACTAGCACCGATCCGATCCTGAACTAACCTGTAAAACTCCGAATCAAATGGCTGTAACTGTATGGCTTGGCTTTTCACTCCAAGATGGCGTGTCACCCTAAAAAGGCCGCCCGCGCTTTTCTTCACATGACCTCGTGTACATCCGGTGGCCCCTCATCTTGGCCCCGGTTCCACCGGCACCACAGATCTATTGAAACTCCTTTGACCAAATTAAACTCCCTTTCTTTCTTTATTCCAAACCCAGCCAACTCCTTATTTGCTGAAATAATTTAACACAAGAATATAACATCCAACAAACAGCAATAACATTCATTTTAAAACCACTGAATTTAAAACACGTGAACACAACTCACGACGCTCAGGAGTTTCTTTTTACCTTTTTGGCTGTGAGCCAGAAACACTACTGAAGGAAAAACATTAACCACTATTAAATGTCATATTCCTGAAAAAGAAGACTGAGCACAAGTGGAATCTGAAAAGAAAACCGCATATTTTAAAACCTTGGGTAATTAAAACTAAGAGGGTTAACATAAAAAGTTACTGAGTAAAAATGAAGATGAAACTAAACAGAAATAAAACAAGCTCAACCAAGTTGCACGGTCTGCAGCCCGACAGCTCACCCTGAAAACACAACTGCCGATTGTTTGAACAAAAAGGGGGATAATGTCACAAAATATCCTAACAACAAGGAAGAAAAGGAAAGAACCAAACAAAGAGAATGGATTGTTTGAAGGAGAATCATGCCAGGTTCATGGGGACACGTTTGCCTGCATGTTGATCGAGGGCTTCCTGTCTCGATCCACCGACTGGTCCTCGGATCTCCACAATGGCTAGAACTGTGATCAGCGTTCCATCGACACACCCAAACACATTGGGCATTCTTTGCATGTCATAGATCAGTGTTCCATCGACACACCCAAACACATTGGGTGTTCTTTGCATGTCATAGATCAGTGTTCCATCGACACACCCAAACACATTGGGCGTTCTTTGCATGTCATAGATCAGTGTTCCATCCACACACCCAAACACATTGGGCGTTCTTTGCATGTCATAGAACTTTGATCAGTGTTCCATCGACACACCCAAACACATTGGGTGTTCTTTGCATGTCATAGATCAGTGTTCCATCGACACACCCAAACACATTGGGCGTTCTTTGCATGTCATAGAACTTTGATCAGTGTTCCATCGACACACCCAAACACATTGGGCGTTCTTTGCATGTCATAGATCAGTGTTCCATCCACACACCCAAACACATTGGGTGTTCTTTGCATGTCATAGATCAGTGTTCCATCGACACACCCAAACACATTGGGCGTTCTTTGCATGTCATAGATCAGTGTTCCATCGACACACCCAAACACATTGGGCGTTCTTTGCATGTCATAGATCAGTGTTCCATCCACACACCCAAACACATTGGGCGTTCTTTGCATGTCATAGATCAGTGTTCCATCGACACACCCAAACACATTGGGCGTTCTTTGCATGTCATAGAACTTTGATCAGTGTTCCATCGACACACCCAAACACATTGGGTGTTCTTTGCATGTCATAGATCAGTGTTCCATCCACACACCCAAACACATTGGGCGTTCTTTGCATGTCATAGATCAGTGTTCCATCCACACACCCAAACACATTGGGTGTTCTTTGCATGTCATAGATCAGTGTTCCATCCACACACCCAAACACATTGGGCGTTCTTTGCATGTCATAGATCAGTGTTCCATCGACACACCCAAACACATTGGGCGTTCTTTGCATGTCATAGATCAGTGTTCCATCCACACACCCAAACACATTGGGCGTTCTTTGCATGTCATAGATCAGTGTTCCATCGACACACCCAAACACATTGGGCGTTCTTTGCATGTCATAGATCAGTGTTCCATCCACACACCCAAACACATTGGGCGTTCTTTGCATGTCATAGATCAGTGTTCCATCGACACACCCAAACACATTGGGCGTTCTTTGCATGTCATAGATCAGTGTTCCATCCACACACCCAAACACATTGGGCGTTCTTTGCATGTCATAGATCAGTGTTCCATCGACACACCCAAACACATTGGGCGTTCTTTGCATGTCATAGATCAGTGTTCCATCGACACACCCAAACACATTGGCTGTTCTTTGCATGTCAGAGATCAGCGTTCCATCGACACACCCAAACACATTGGGCGTTCTTTGCATGTCATAGATCAGTGTTCCATCGACACACCCAAACACATTGGGCGTTCTTTGCATGTCATAGATCAGTGTTCCATCGACACACCCAAACACATTGGGCGTTCTTTGCATGTCATAGATCAGTGTTCCATCGACACACCCAAACACATTGGGCGTTCTTTGCATGTCATAGATCAGTGTTCCATCCACACACCCAAACACATTGGGCGTTCTTTGCATGTCATAGATCAGTGTTCCATCGACACACCCAAACACATTGGGCGTTCTTTGCATGTCATAGAACTTTGATCAGTGTTCCATCGACACACCCAAACACATTGGGTGTTCTTTGCATGTCATAGATCAGTGTTCCATCCACACACCCAAACACATTGGGCGTTCTTTGCATGTCATAGATCAGTGTTCCATCCACACACCCAAACACATTGGGTGTTCTTTGCATGTCATAGATCAGTGTTCCATCCACACACCCAAACACATTGGGCGTTCTTTGCATGTCATAGATCAGTGTTCCATCCACACACCCAAACACATTGGGCGTTCTTTGCATGTCATAGATCAGTGTTCCATCCACACACCCAAACACATTGGGCGTTCTTTGCATGTCATAGATCGGTGTTCCATCGACACACCCAAACACATTGGGCGTTCTTTGCATGTCATAGATCAGTGTTCCATCCACACACCCAAACACATTGGGCGTTCTTTGCATGTCATAGATCAGTGTTCCATCGACACACCCAAACACATTGGGTGTTCTTTGCATGTCATAGATCAGTGTTCCATCCACACACCCAAACACATTGGGCGTTCTTTGCATGTCATAGATCAGCGTTCCATCGACACACCCAAACACATTGGGCGTTCTTTGCATGTCATAGATCAGTGTTCCATCGACACACCCAAACACATTGGCTGTTCTTTGCATGTCATAGATCAGCGTTCCATCGACACACCCAAACACATTGGGCGTTCTTTGCATGTCATAGATCAGCGTTCCATCGACACACCCAAACACATTGGGCGTTCTTTGCATGTCATAGATCAGTGTTCCATCGACACACCCAAACACATTGGGCGTTCTTTGCATGTCATAGATCAGTGTTCCATCCACACACCCAAACACATTGGGCGTTCTTTGCATGTCATAGATCAGCGTTCCATCGACACACCCAAACACATTGGGCGTTCTTTGCATGTCATAGATCAGTGTTCCATCCACACACCCAAACACATTGGGCGTTCTTTGCATGTCATAGATCAGTGTTCCATCCACACACCCAAACACATTGGGCGTTCTTTGCATGTCATAGATCAGTGTTCCATCCACACACCCAAACACATTGGGCGTTCTTTGCATGTCATAGAACTTTGATCAGTGTTCCATCGATACACCCAAACACATTGGGCGTTCTTTGCATGTCATAGAACTTTGATCAGTGTTCCATCCACACACCCAAACACATTGGGTGTTCTTTGCATGTCATAGAACTTTGATCAGTGTTCCATCGACACACCCAAACACATTGGGCGTTCTTTGCATGTCATAGAACTTTGATCAGTGTTCCATCCACACACCCAAACACATTGGCTGTTCTTTGCATGTCATAGAACTTTGATCAGTGTTCCATCGACACACCCAAACACATTGGGCGTTCTTTGCATGTCGTAGATCAGCGTTCCATCGACACACCCAAACACATTGGGCGTTCTTTGCATGTCATAGATCAGTGTTCCATCGACACACCCAAACACATTGGGCGTTCTTTGCATGTCATAGATCAGCGTTCCATCGACACACCCAAACACATTGGGTTTTCTTTGCATGTCATAGATCAGTGTTCCATCGACACACCCAAACACATTGGGCGTTCTTTGCATGTCATAGATCAGTGTTCCATCCACACACCCAAACACATTGGGTGTTCTTTGCATGTCATAGATCAGTGTTCCACCGACACACCCAAACACATTGGGTGTTCTTTGCATGTCATAGATCAGTGTTCCATCCACACACCCAAACACATTGGGAGTTCTTTGCATGTCATAGATCAGTGTTACATCGACACACCCAAACACATTGGGCGTTCTTTGCATGTCATAGATCAGTGTTCCATCGACACACCCAAACACATTGGGCGTTCTTTGCATGTCATAGATCAGTGTTCCATCCACACACCCAAACACATTGGGCGTTCTTTGCATGTCATAGATCAGTGTTCCATCGACACACCCAAACACATTGGGCGTTCTTTGCATGTCATAGATCAGTGTTCCATCGACACACCCAAACACATTGGGCGTTCTTTGCATGTCATAGATCAGTGTTCCATCCACACACCCAAACACATTGGGCGTTCTTTGCATGTCATAGATCAGTGTTCCATCGACACACCCAAACACATTGGGCGTTCTTTGCATGTCATAGATCAGTGTTCCATCCACACACCCAAACACATTGGGCGTTCTTTGCATGTCATAGATCAGTGTTCCATCGACACACCCAAACACATTGGGCGTTCTTTGCATGTCATAGATCAGTGTTCCATCGACACACCCAAACACATTGGGTTTTCTTTGCATGTCATAGATCAGTGTTCCATCGACACACCCAAACACATTGGGCGTTCTTTGCATGTCATAGATCAGTGTTCCATCCACACACCCAAACACATTGGGCGTTCTTTGCATGTCATAGATCAGTGTTCCATCGACACACCCAAACACATTGGGCGTTCTTTGCATGTCATAGATCAGTGTTCCATCCACACACCCAAACACATTGGGCGTTCTTTGCATGTCATAGATCAGTGTTCCATCCGACACACCCAAACACATTGGGCGTTCTTTGCATGTCATAGATCAGTGTTCCATCGACACACCCAAACACATTGGGCGTTCTTTGCATGTCATAGATCAGTGTTACATCGACACACCCAAACACATTGGGTTTTCTTTGCATGTCATAGATCAGTGTTACATCGACACACCCAAACACATTGGGCGTTCTTTGCATGTCATAGATCAGTGTTCCATCGACACACCCAAACACATTGGGCGTTCTTTGCATGTCATAGATCAGTGTTCCATCGACACACCCAAACACATTGGGCGTTCTTTGCATGTCATAGATCAGTGTTCCATCCACACACCCAAACACATTGGGCGTTCTTTGCATGTCATAGATCAGTGTTCCATCCACACACCCAAACACATTGGGCGTTCTTTGCATGTCATAGATCAGTGTTCCATCCACACACCCAAACACATTGGGCGTTCTTTGCATGTCATAGATCAGTGTTCCATCCACACACCCAAACACATTGGGCGTTCTTTGCATGTCATAGATCAGTGTTCCATCGACACACCCAAACACATTGGGTGTTCTTTGCATGTCATAGATCAGTGTTCCATCGACACACCCAAACACATTGGGTGTTCTTTGCATGTCATAGATCAGTGTTCCATCCACACACCCAAACACATTGGGCGTTCTTTGCATGTCATAGATCAGTGTTACATCCACACACCCAAACACATTGGGCGTTCTTTGCATGTCATAGATCAGTGTTCCATCGACACACCCAAACACATTGGGCGTTCTTTGCATGTCATAGATCAGCGTTCCATCGACACACCCAAACACATTGGGCGTTCTTTGCATGTCATAGATCAGTGTTCCATCCACACACCCAAACACATTGGGCGTTCTTTGCATGTCATAGATCAGTGTTCCATCCACACACCCAAACACATTGGGCGTTCTTTGCATGTCATAGATCAGTGTTCCATCCACACACCCAAACACATTGGGCGTTCTTTGCATGTCATAGATCGGTGTTCCATCGACACACCCAAACACATTGGGCGTTCTTTGCATGTCATAGAACTTTGATCAGTGTTCCATCGACACACCCAAACACATTGGGCGTTCTTTGCATGTCATAGAACTTTGATCAGTGTTCCATCCACACACCCAAACACATTGGCTGTTCTTTGCATGTCATAGAACTTTGATCAGTGTTCCATCGACACACCCAAACACATTGGGCGTTCTTTGCATGTCATAGATCAGCGTTCCATCGACACACCCAAACACATTGGGTTTTCTTTGCATGTCATAGATCAGTGTTCCATCGACACACCCAAACACATTGGGCGTTCTTTGCATGTCATAGATCAGTGTTCCATCGACACACCCAAACACATTGGGTGTTCTTTGCATGTCATAGATCAGTGTTCCATCGACATACCCAAACACATTGGGCGTTCTTTGCATGTCATAGAACTTTGATCAGTGTTCCATCCACACACCCAAACACATTGGCTGTTCTTTGCATGTCATAGAACTTTGATCAGTGTTCCATCGACACACCCAAACACATTGGGCGTTCTTTGCATGTCATAGAACTTTGATCAGTGTTCCATCCACACACCCAAACACATTGGCTGTTCTTTGCATGTCATAGAACTTTGATCAGTGTTCCATCGACACACCCAAACACATTGGGCGTTCTTTGCATGTCATAGATCAGCGTTCCATCGACACACCCAAACACATTGGGTTTTCTTTGCATGTCATAGATCAGTGTTCCATCGACACACCCAAACACATTGGGCGTTCTTTGCATGTCATAGATCAGTGTTCCATCCACACACCCAAACACATTGGGTGTTCTTTGCATGTCATAGATCAGTGTTCCATCGACACACCCAAACACATTGGGTGTTCTTTGCATGTCATAGATCAGTGTTCCATCGACACACCCAAACACATTGGGCGTTCTTTGCATGTCATAGATCAGTGTTCCATCCACACACCCAAACACATTGGGTGTTCTTTGCATGTCATAGATCAGTGTTCCATCCACACACCCAAACACATTGGGCGTTCTTTGCATGTCATAGATCAGTGTTCCATCGACACACCCAAACACATTGGGCGTTCTTTGCATGTCATAGATCAGTGTTCCATCCACACACCCAAACACATTGGGCGTTCTTTGCATGTCATAGATCAGTGTTCCATCGACACACCCAAACACATTGGGCGTTCTTTGCATGTCATAGATCAGTGTTACATCGACACACCCAAACACATTGGGCGTTCTTTGCATGTCATAGATCAGTGTTCCATCGACACACCCAAACACATTGGGTGTTCTTTGCATGTCATAGATCAGTGTTACATCGACACACCCAAACACATTGGGCGTTCTTTGCATGTCATAGATCAGTGTTACATCCACACACCCAAACACATTGGGCGTTCTTTGCATGTCATAGATCAGTGTTCCATCCACACACCCAAACACATTGGGCGTTCTTTGCATGTCATAGATCAGTGTTCCATCCACACACCCAAACACATTGGGCGTTCTTTGCATGTCATAGATCAGTGTTCCATCCACACACCCAAACACATTGGGCGTTCTTTGCATGTCATAAATCAGCGTTCCATCGACACACCCAAACACATTGGGCGTTCTTTGCATGTCATAGAACTTTGATCAGTGTTCCATCGACACACCCAAACACATTGGGTGTTCTTTGCATGTCATAGATCAGTGTTCCATCCACACACCCAAACACATTGGGCGTTCTTTGCATGTCATAGATCACTGTTCCATCCACACACCCAAACACATTGGGCGTTCTTTGCATGTCATAGATCAGTGTTCCATCGACACACCCAAACACATTGGGCGTTCTTTGCATGTCATAGATCAGTGTTCCATCCACACACCCAAACACATTGGGCGTTCTTTGCATGTCATAGATCAGTGTTCCATCGACACACCCAAACACATTGGGCGTTCTTTGCATGTCATAGATCAGTGTTACATCGACACACCCAAACACATTGGGTGTTCTTTGCATGTCATAGATCAGTGTTCCATCGACACACCCAAACACATTGGGCGTTCTTTGCATGTCATAGATCAGTGTTCCATCCACACACCCAAACACATTGGGTGTTCTTTGCATGTCATAGATCAGTGTTCCATCCACACACCCAAACACATTGGGTGTTCTTTGCATGTCATAGAATTTTGATCAGTGTTCCATCCACACACCCAAACACATTGGGTGTTCTTTGCATGTCATAGAATTTTGATCAGTGTTCCATCGACACACCCAAACACATTGGGCGTTCTTTGCATGTCATTGAACTTTAGTTTCTCTTCGACTTACCAAAGTGAACACAGTGAAAACAACGCACAAAAAAGAAATCTTCAGCAGCCATAACTCCGAAATAAGTGTGGTCAGTGCAGGAAGAAACTATTTCCTTTATACGTCATTAGAAGGAAATACTACACTGCGGAGTCAATGAAAATTTTCTTCAGTGATGTTCCGCCTGTCACAATCTTGAATTACTTGAAAGACATTAATATTTTTCACTTGATGTAAGCTACTGTGATGTTTTTAATTCTAGACGTGTCTTGTTTTTACTTGCTAAGTTTGTGATTGATTAATGTGGTTTTTTTAACAAAAGTATAACCAAAATCTTTGATTTAGTTTTTACCTTGTGTTTTTAACCCATTTTAATATATAAGATTTAACATGGTCACAGCCTTGACATGGCCTTTGTTGTCGACAGGGCTATAATTTTAATCTTAATCTTAATATAGGTTTCGCAGCAAAACACCCAGCAACAGCTGGGTTAAACTGGGTCAATCATGAAATTGGAGTACAAAGTGTGCTGAAGCTAATCCTAAAATAATCGATACATCACATCAAAAGTAACTCGAAAATGATTTTCTGACACCTGTTTTTAAATTTGTCTGCCTCACCAGCATTTTGCTGGAGAAAAGTGCGATTAAAAAATGTCAGCAAAAATCGCGTTTACTTGCGGTTTTTGTAGTCTAATCGAGTTGATCGTGTGGTCTGGTTCATCAGGGTCCTCATCCGATTCAGACTCGGAAACATGATTTTCCAGCTCCCATGTTTCCTCATCTGAGCTATCCAACCATTCGGTCTCAGAAAAGGAATCTTCAGCAGCCATAATTCCGAAATAAACGTGGTCAGTGCTGGAAGAAAATACTTGTAGTTTCAATATGGCTGTGGGTGTTGCCAGCAGGTGCGCCCCACGCGGTGCTGACCGTCAGTAGATTGATCTGGTGCTAAGGGGATGGCTGTGGGTGTTGCCCGCAGGTGCGCCCCACGCGGTGCTGACCGTCAGTAGATTGATCTGGTGCTAAGGGGATGGCTGTGGGTGTTGCCCGCAGGTGCGCCCCACGCGGTGCTGACCGTCAGTAGATTGATCTGGTACTAAGGGGATGGCTGTGGGTGTTGCCCGCAGGTGCGCCCCACGTGGTGCTGACCGTCAGTAGATTGATCTGGTACTAAGGGGATGGCTGTGGGTGTTGCCCGCAGGTGCGCCCCACGTGGTGCTGACCGTCAGTAGATTGATCTGGTGCTAAGGGGATGGCTGTGGGTGTTGCCCGCAGGTTTGCCCCACGCGGTGCTGACCCGGGCCAGGTGGGCCAGTGGGGGCGGAGTGGTGATGCTGGCCTACCCCACCCTACTCCACCTGGGCGTTGTCTCCCATTACCTCCCCTCCCTGCCCCCGGCCGTCGCTGCGTTCACCGCCCTTGGATTGACCCTCAGCCTGAGAAAGGGAAAGGTGAGTTTTGACTTTTAACCACTTGTGATGGTGCATGGGAAAAACCTACATTACTCGCTCAGAATGTTTTTAGCAAAAACCAAAAATAGTCAACAACCCCCCAAAATATAATTTGTTCTATTTAGGGCATATTTATGTCTATTTTTATGTATTCTACCAGCTTCCACAACATGAAAGACAATTTTGAATTATTTCATTGTTTATTTGATCATTCTCTAAATCAAGTCAATAGAAACAAAGAAGCAAAGTCTATGCCTAATTTCTGCAGATGAGATGATCTATTTCGAATGCCAAACTTCAAATAATTCTAAAATAAAAACTAGACAAGATAACTCAATTCAGTTTTCTGTGTATTAACAAGGAATCTTTGCTCCACCATGAAACATTAAAATCTGAATTTATGCCAAAATTCCATTATGGTTGTTTTTCCCATGCACTGTCACATTTTTTTCCTGGACTTGTTTTGGTACAAACACATGGGTGCTCATGGAAACATTTTTAAATCCTGCTAGAGGGCGGCCCCGGCGGAGTGCAGGAGCAGCGCACACACACACACATTTACTGCTCTTTTTTCACCCCTCTAGACTAGTACAAGTGTTACATTATATAGCAAATGCTTTATCCCTCTTGCATTCGCATTTGTTACAGACAAAACTTTTTCTAGTGTTCAGATTATTTCACACATTTTTGGGGAAAGTGTCTTTTGAAGCACACAGAGCACCATATAGTTACTATCACTTCATTGCAAGCGATAAGCTTCTTCATAGTGTGTGTATAACAAACCAGAACTTGGTGCGTGATGAAAATACCATCAGAGGGGGTCTCAGAGTGGGGGCAAGCTATGGGCGGTTTTGGGCGGCTTGAATACACAGAGGCAACTTCCGACCGGGCGGTTTGGGGCGGAATAAATGCAAGAGGGTTATGTAGGCCCTTTTATTGTACAAGTTTGTGTGTGTGTAAAAAAAATCGTTTCTCAAATAATTTTTATTGAAATGCTCATTACCCGGCGACGCCGGCTCTAGGCAATTTAAAAATCCTGCAATTCAGGACATCCTGAAAGAAGGAGCACCCATGGAAACGGTATAGTTGCGGTAAAAACTTGATGCCAAAATCTTATGCAATATGTCGCCATCAGAGATGAGCTGAAAAGCACTTTGTTTTGATTTGATTGCTTTTTTTATATTTATGTAAGTAATGTTTATGTTAGTGTTTGTAGAATATCGTTTTCTTCTCGGGATATGTTCCACTCCAATTAAGTGTTACAAAAATACAAATAAGTATACTATAAAGGGCTTTGGTATGACTCATATTTGAGTTAACCCACATATATTGAAAGTGGTTTTTTTTCTGTTTGCTTTTCTATTTTTTTTCTTTTTGTGAAAGGTTATTTGAAAGTTTAACTTTTTGTTTTTATTAAAACAGAACATAGACTTTTTGATACATAGACACAACACCCAAACTCTCTCTCTCTCTCTCTCTCTCTCTCTCTCTCTCTCTCTCTCTCTCTCTCTCTCTCTCTCTCTCTCTCTCTCTCTCTTTCTCTCTCTCCCCTCTCTCTCTCTCTTTCTCTCTCCCCTCTCTCTCTTGCCCCTCTTTCTCTCTCTTTCTCTCTGGCCTAAAATCTTTATTCTTGCTAAATACATTTTTGTCAGTGCTCTCTCTCTCTCTCTCTCTCTCTCTCTCTCTCTCTCTCTCTCTCTCTCTCTCTCTCTCTCTCTCTCTCTCTCTCTCTCTCTCTCTCTCTCTCTCTCTCTCTCTCTCTCTCACACGCACACACGTATTGGCCATTGCTTGCAGCATTATTAATGGCTGTCTGTGACAGGTGCTGTCAATCCTGCTGATGGCGACCGTGATGGTGTTCATGTGTTTCTGGCTGTACCACCTGCCCTGGGCTCTGTCGTATCCTTCTATTTATCAATGATTTTTTAACAAAAGTATGCTAACGTAAAACTTGGATTTTGTTTTTACCTTGCGTTTTTATCCTTTTTAAAAAAATGATGTAAGATTTAACGTAGTGATAGCCCTGACATGGCCTTAGTTGTCGACGGGGCTATAATTTTAATCTTAATCTTAGCAAAAGTATTTTAACGTAAAACTTTGATTTTGTTTTTACCTTGTGTTTTTATCCTTTTTTAATACGTGGTAAGATTTAACGTGGTGACAGCCCTGACATTGCCTTAGTTGTCGAAAGGGCTATAATCTTAATCTGTCGTATCCTTCTGAAACTGTTTGGGAAGAAAGGGGAGGAGGGGTGGTGAAGATAGAGATGGACATACACTTGACAATGTTTTGTTGATTAGGCCATAGCCCATATCACAAAAGTGAACACAGATCAGAGACGAATACATGCACAATCATAGCAATGGTTTAACGATGTGTAATTACAAAAGCTTTGTATTGTAAGCATAAGTAGCAAGTTTCATTTGTACGTGCCTGTTATTGTTATAGAGGTGGACACAGAGAGAGGTAGAGTGGATGAGGAAAAACAAAAGAGAGAAAAAAATGGAATGAAAAAGATATAAAACAGATGGGACAGGAAGTGAGGGAATTGAAGAGAAAAAGTTGAGTGGATTGGGAGAGATTTTAACCACGTGGTTTGCATTGACAGACCTAACTCAGCAGTTAATGTCACTCAGCAATATCAATAAAATATACATATAACACAGTGTGCAAGTCAATGGCTCTCGCTGTCACAAAATAATCGGTCCCTTATGGCCTATAGGCCTAAGTTGCCAACATGGCAACAAACAACATGACTTGACCACCTTGAATAGTGTTGTTTTGTTGTTAGTAAGGTTTTTTGGTGTTTTTCCCCCCAAAACCATTTGGCATTGGCAAACATGCACATGATACAAAATGTACCAAAGTAAGGATAGTAGTAAAATAAAGAAAGGTAACTATAATCAACTTCACCAAAGTTATTTTCGGCACCAAGTCGCCTAGCAAAGTATAAACAACAGCCACAGTGAGACAGACCAAGGTTCATCCTCAAAAAAGGATGACCCAGGACTGCCTATATGACCATCACCACACAGTACACAACAACAGTGGTGGAGAGAATTAGTGCACAAACAAATCAACATTGATTCAAGAATGGCCTAGCCATAAGGACGTTTGTGCGAACATTACTATCTTTGTTATTGTTGTTGTTGTCTTACCTTGGCTTAACCCTTTCACCGCCAATGTCGCATTTATGCACCACAATGGTTTAACACCCATGTCACTAAAAGACATCAAATCAGGACCTGTTATCTGAAGACCTTATTTTCTTAATTTTGGGAGGTAAGGATAGTTCTAATGTTATGCATTTCACAGAGAAATTACCAATAACTGCAGATACATTTTTATTTCTACCCTGTTCAGTTCAATGGTATTCTTTTGCTAAAAACATGGCTGGCAGCGAAAGGGTTAAAGACTCCAGGGATCATCCTAAGCACTTGAACACTGTGGCACAAATGTACCAGCTAGGGATGAGAACATTACGTGTGTGACCGTTTTTGATTACCCCTACCACATGGACAGCCACACTCCGTCTTCGGATGATATTACTGTCTTTGACACGCTAGCTACCGATTCCTGGGTGTGCTCCCTTTGCAAGACTTCAACGTGGTGGTGGGTGTGAACTGTGCGCTGTGTGTGCTGTCCATTTACGCCGCCTGGCACTGCTCCGAGGAGGTCTTTGGGGCGCTGCTCTTGCTGCAGTCTGTAGGTACGAAACGGTACATTGTGGACTTGAATGAATAAAAACAGCAACACCGTAGTAATGACAAGCACATTTTCAGTTTACTGTAAAAAAGATTTTTTTTTTAACAAGTTATAAAGTTGGCCAGCTGATTTGATTGGAAGGAAGATGAGAGCGAGGGAAAGACAGACACAGAGAAAGGTTGTGTGCATGCTGTATGTATATGTGACCCAGCACCATGAAAGGGACATTAAGTGTCAAAATGACAATTCTGAGAAAATGGCACCGTTGGAAACAAGACAAATCTCTTTCTAGCGATAATAGAACCATTCTTGTATCTTTTTTCGTTCCAGAGTTATGAGCATATAAACTTGGTAGGGTGACTGTCGGCCATTTTGAGAAACCACAGTCTAAAGTCTAGCCTATCCTAAGAAAATGTATCAACCTGCTAATTTCAAAGCACTTTTTGGAACATTTAGAGACTATGTTAAAGATTGTCCTTTTTGGATATGAAAGATATGATGTTCGAGAGCATGATGACACCCTTAACTCAAAATTGATAATAAAAAAAAGAGATTTTTGACTTCGCAAGCCTGTTGTGAGAAACTAGCCCAGCGACTTAACCCTTTCATCGGCAACATCGCATTTTAGCACCACAATGGTTTAACACCCATGTCACTAAAAGGCATCAAATCAGGGCCTGTTATCCAAAGACCCTATTTTCTCAATTTTGGGAGGTAAGGATAGGCCTAGTGTTATACATGTCAAAGAGGAATTAGCAATATTGCTTGGTGTTTTTTTCTGTGCACAGTTAAGTTTAATGTTATTTTTTGCCTGAAAAATGGCTGGCGGCGAAAGGGTTAATGTCCCTTTCATGGTGCTGGGTCACATGTGTGGGTGTATGTGGGTGTTTGTATGCATTAGTGCATGAGAGTGAACTGTGCTGTGTTGTTCATTTACGCTGCCTGGCACTGCTCTGTGTAGGTCTTTGGGGCTCTGCTATTGCCTCAGTCTGCAGCTATGATGTGAACAGGTTTTGTGTGTGAGAGAGAGAGAGAGAGTGTGTGGGTGTGTAGGTCTTTGGGGCTCTGCTATTGCCTTAGTCTGCAGGTATGATGTGAACAGGTTTTGTGTGTGTGAGAGAGAGAGAGTGTGTGGGTGTGTAGGTCTTTGGGGCTCTGCTATTGCCTCAGTCTGCAGGTATGATGTGAACAGGTTGTATGTGTGAGAGAGAGAGGGTGTGTGTATGTGTGGGTGTGTAGGTCTGTGGGGCTCTGCTATTGCCTCAGTCTGCAGGTATGATGTGAACAGGTTTTGTGTGTGAGAGAGAGAGAGTGTGGGTGTGTAGGTCTGTGGGGCTCTGCTATTGCCTCAGTCTGCAGGTATGATGTGAACAGGTTTTGTGTGTGTGAGAGAGTGTGTGGGTGTGTAGGTCTTTGGGGCTCTGCTATTGCCTCAGTCTGCAGGTATGATGTGAACAGGTTTTGTGTGTGTGTGTGAGAGAGAGTGTGTGGGTGTGTAGGTCTTTGGGGCTCTGCTATTGCCTCAGTCTGCAGGTATGATGTGAACAGGTTTTGTGTGTGTGAGAGTGTGGGTATGTGTGGGTGTGTAGGTCTGTGGGGCTCTGCTATTGCCTCAGTCTGCAGGTATGATGTGAACAGGTTTGTGTGTGTGAGAGAGAGATAGTGTGTGTATGTGTGTGATGGCAGGCAATTTTGCAAAAGCGAACATTGTAAAACATTCCTCTTTTACATGATGACTATTTACACTACCCCTGACTGTTGTTTATTCACATAATATGCTTGATGACGTCACTGATAACATCAGATAAAGGGGAATAATTTGGGATGCAGTTTTGTGTGTGTGTGTTTTAAAATCTTCGAAAGAGCCATATTGTATTACTATTTTGCCAGATCTAACAGAATTTTGAAAAAAAAAAAAAAAAAATCAACTTTTCTCTGGCAATCAAGGGAAGTAAATCTTAGTGGTTTGTTGTGGCGAAAGCAATCGGTGTAGAGATTTTTTTTTAATATAAAGTCTATATATAAAACAATCTGATCTACCACTTCCCTATGTCTAAACCTGAAGTAAAAACCTGTGATCTTCTTTCATTTCTCTTTTTGTTTATGTATGTTTTGGAGTGATTTGTGAGGGTTTTTTTTAATAATTGAAAATCGTTGCGATGCGAATGAGTTAAACTTAAAGGTAATCATGGACAATGGTTTGTTGTTTGACAGCCATGACAGTGTGCGAAACAGGACTGTTCAACGCAGGCCTCTACCCCCTGCCAACCTTTCAGCTGACGGGCGTCCTCGCCACATACACGCTGTACCGCCTGCACTCGGCCAATAAGATCGCTCGTAACACTGCTGCCGTGGCCTGTGCCGTGCAGCTCACCAAGACGACCATGGGCGCCCTCGGATACCTGAGGGGGAAGGGAGAGGGAGGAATGGGCGATGCGTCATTGACAGATTTTGCCACATTGCTGTTTCTGGTTGGCGCGCTAGTGTGGCTGTTTGTTTACCAGACCAAAGAGGAAGCCAGTATTTCTGAGGTGAGGGATACAGTTTGAGTTCTGGAACTTTTGTTGTTAGATGGGTTGTTTAATATTTTGTCAGTTCCCTTGGTTCTGTGATTTAGAAAATCTGTACATTTTTAGTAATTTGTGTGAGGTTATAAGCCTCGATGATGGTGGTTGTCTACTGCAAGAAGAAGAAGAAGACACATAACTTGGCATTTTCTGTTAATCACAGTGTCCGTCTCTGCCTGGGGAATTGTACGTGTAGGTTTGTCGATGTATGAATCTGCATACAACTTTTTAACTTCAAAAGTTCTGAATGGACTTTGTGATGAAATCTTGCAAAGGATTAGGGTTTTGTGTCTAGGAAACAGTTGATAAAGTTCGGGGGTTTGCCTTTCAGATTGTGTCGTTCATAATTTATTACTTAAACCCCCCCCCCCCCCCAAAACCCTGATCAGCCTGATTGCTATAAATGTTTGGCTCAAAGTTTTATACATGGTACTGTAATCAGTCTGTTGAAAATTCATCAGTTAGGTATTAGGTACTTTATTGTCACAGAGGCGTCTGTGAAATTTGTGATTTTTGTGTGAATGATGAGGAAGGAAAGTGTGTGTGTAAATTTGGACCAAATTACAACTTTTTTGTTGCCATTGGGAACGTGTGCTAAGTGCATGGGCACACTGGACCTCGGTTTATCGTCTCATCCGTGATAATCTGCTGGTACCCTTGTTTTGATTTGCTCCCATCTGTTTCCCCAAAGGTGGCCAGAGACGTTGGCTTGCTGGTGGTGTCCCTGGCAGTCTGTGGCCACTCCTTGCTGCTCCCCTTCGCTCAGATGATTCTTCATACACATCCTTCCAGTGCTGGTAACATTGTGGTGATTTGGTCCCATCTGTTTCCCCAAAGGTGTCCAAAGTCGTTGGCTTGCTGGTGGTGTCCCTGGCAGTCTGTGGCCACTCCTTGCTGCTCCCCTTCGCTCAGATGATTCTTCATACACATCCTTCCAGTGCTGGTAACATTGTGGTGATTTGGTCCCATCTGTTTCCCCAAAGGTGTCCAAAGTCGTTGGCTTGCTGGTGGTGTCCCTGGCAGTCTGTGGCCACTCCTTGCTGCTCCCCTTCGCTCAGATGATTCTTCATACACATCCTTCCAGTGCTGGTAACATTGTGGTGATTTGCTCCCATCTGTTTCCCCAAAGGTGGCCAGAGACGTTGGCTTGCTGGTGGTGTCCCTGGCAGTCTGTGGCCACTCCTTGCTGCTCCCCTTCGCTCAGATGATTCTTCACACACATCCTTCCAGTGCTGATCTCTTAGGTGAGGAGCAACGTAATTTGATGATGTTGTAAATGTGATAGCGCTTGAGAGAAAAGTATGATGTGTGTGTGTTATAATAACATGCATCAAAATTGAAATCTAACCTTGGGAATTTCATTGCATGGGTGCTACTCTTTCAGTTTTACACTGATTTCAGTATTTTTAATTTTACCAGAAACTGAACTTCAGTTTTTTTTTAATTCATTCCAAAAAATTTGACCACAAGCGATTTGGGGCGTTTTGAACTTAGTTGTTCTATCTTGGAAGTTTACAAAGGCATTGTAATAATTTTACAAGTCTAATCCGACTCAAACTGTCTGTTTCTCATTTTGACTGTCTGTCTAGTTATTTCTCTCTCTTGCATTGCCCCCCTGAATCGTCCGACGGGGTTCTGCCCCTGTACCCTGTCAGAGCCATGGGTCCCTGGACCCCTGCCTTTCAGTTTTGTTCATTTTGGGGAGTTGCACCCATGTGTTTGTGACAATGAAGTGTTTACTCCTAAGTATGGGAGTGGACATTCAATTAGCTGGAGCAGTGGAGAGGAGAGAGGGCTGAGAAGATATGTGGAGGTTAGGTTTGAGAAAAGTATCCATGCTGTTTGCAGAGCTTCAGATTGTTTTCAGACTTCATGGGTCATGTGACCCATGGCTGCTCAAAATGAGGGGTCCATGTTCAAAATGATGGGCCACTTAAGCGGCGCAATGGTTTCATTAATTAAATGGCTGCCGAACTGGATGGGCGCCAATGCATCATTGGCGGAGGCGCGCCGACAATCTGAGGCTGCGTGTTTGAAGCGCTGCTTGTGCATAGGCACTGTAGATCTCTCCTGGGTTCAAGGACTTCAGATAAATCCATTGCATTTATAGAGGAATAATAAACAAAGCACAGGAAATAAGGGGGATTTCTACCCCTTTAATACTTAATCTGGATTTCTTCCTGGTATTGCGGTACCTCCAGTATTGTCTCACCACATGTATCTTTGTAATTATAAATGACCCGTGTGAACTTGCTCATGTATTCACAGTAATTGTGCTGATTTTTATCGCATAAATCCTATATTTGCTAGAAAAGAATATTCGTTTAAATCTCAGACTTGGATGCTTTTACCCATATTTGTTGTCCAACCTGATATTCTATTCGAGTGGAGCCAAGAAATATTCCCTTGTTTGAACAATTATGGTTGATTTCAAGAAATCTGCATTTGCTGCGTGCAGGGTTGTGGAGTGGCGGTGCGGGAGCCCTGGTACTGCTGTACGCTCTGCACCAGGGTCAGAGTTCAGGGGTCAGAGGGCAGCTGGTGAAGGGGGCGGGGATGATGGGGGCCATGGGAGTGCTGGTGATTGTCGTGCAGCCTGTCTGCGACCTGTCTTTGTAAGTGGGAGAGTGTCGCTATAGATTCAAGACTCGTTTGTATTCATCCTGAGGAAATTCCGTGCATGGTTGTTTACAGCACAAAGCCGATCACGTTATTTTTTTAGTATCCTTGTTATCAGCGATTTTGAAGTCTAAAACTTGTCTGAATTGATTCTCTCAGTCAGTCAAGACTACAGTCTTAACCCCTCTACTGCCAGAGAAAAACTGATAAATTATCGATTTTCTTATAAAATTTAAAAGGGACCTGTTAGACTCAGTCTGAGAAAATGCTTTGACATGTGATGTCTTGAAGGGGTTAAGTTACTTCCCATCATCACTCTTCTGGGCTTTGTGTCACTTCTGATTAGCAGTACAGTGGAACCTCATAAGACCTTCAAAAATCATCCAAAATGAGGTCTTATAAGGGAGGTAAGTTTAATACTTACAAAGAAGGGCAATGTCTCAGAAAAGTAGGTCTTATATGGGAGGGAGTCTTATAAGGGAGGTTCCACTGTAGTTGTAATTTGATGTTGCATTGTCAAAAGATTGGCCCTATAAGAATTGCACAAAGTGGTAATAAGATTTTAGTAGACCTGCAATGCTGTCAACACCGACTCCTAGTGGAGACTTTTGGCGTTTCTCTAATTATTTCTTATAACTTTTTCTGGGCAACCTTAGGTCAAGAATGATGCTAGTCTCAGGCATCAATGCCTTGAAGGGGTCAAGACTAAGAGCGCACAGTAGCTATCTCTGTGTCTGTATTTGTGTCTGTCAGCCTAGTTGTCCTCTTCGTGAGGGTTTGTAAGTCGCTGTTTAAGCTCGCATGCATTCAGTGCATTTCAGACGAATATCAATAACAGGATCTACAGTCTTTTCCTAATCATTTCTTACTTATCCATGTGTTCTGTTTGTTTTTCTGTGTTGTTGATTCTCATATCACATGGTTTAGGCACATTCTTTTTCCTACAAAGGGTGTACATTTTTGTTGGTATTATAGAGCAGCATGCCTAAATATGATGCATGTCATTGTTTTTTTTACATTTGTTTCTTCATATGCACTGTCCTCTTTTGCGCAATTGTAGACTCTTGGTTTCATTAAAATCAATTTAAGACCTGAAAAAGACACACAAAAAGACTAAGTGCGCTTTTGATAGAATTTTTGTTGTAGTTTTTGGTTTTTGTGGTATATTTTTCCTGCTGTCTGTGTGCAGATGGTCGGTGTACCAGGGCAGCGAAATCGTGAGCCTGGTTCTGATTGGTGCGTTGCTGACGTGGAGGTTTGAAGCGAGGCTGTCACACATCCTCATGGCAGCAGGTCTGCTGGGGTTGTGTCCTGGACTTCGTATTGCCTGGCTGGTGAGGGAGTAAGAATGGAAATTGTGTGCGTGTGTGTGTGTGTGTGCGCACATATGTGACCCAGCACCACGAAAGGGACATTAACCCTTTCGCCGCCAGCCATTTTTCAGCAAAACATTTCCATTAAACTTACCTGGGTAGTGAAAAAATCTGTGTAATATTCAGGATTCCTCTGTAACATATTTAAAGCAAGGCCTATTCCCACCTCCCAAAATGAAGAGAAGAGGGTCTTTGGATAACAGACCATGATTTGATGCCTTTTAGTGACATGGGTGTTAAATCACTGTGCCAAAATGCGACGTTGGTGGTGAAAGGGTTAAGTCGCTGGGCTAGTTTCTCACAACAGGCTTGCAAAGTCAAAAATATCAATTTTGAGTTATTGGTATTTTTGTGCTCTATCATCCTATTTTTCATACCCATAAAGGATAGTCTTTAATATGGTCTCTTGTAGGTTGTTACATTTTCTTAAGATAGGCTAGACTTTAGACATTTATCAAAATGGCCGACAGTCACCTTACCAACTTTAAATGCTCAGAACTCTGCAACAAGAAAGGACACAAGAATGGTTTTATATCATTAGAACGAGCATTGCCTGAAGTTCCCAACTGTGCCATTTTCTCAGAATGGACATTTTGACACTTAATGTTCCTTTCGTGGTGCTGGGTCACATATAGGTAGCTAATTATACATTTATCATATTTTTGTAGGCCATGGATTATAACATGCATTTCTTTATGGGGACCAATGAAAGATTGTGTGACTGTATCTTGACATTCCTGGTTGTCCGTTGCATCTCAACCGACAAGAGGGGAGTAACTTTCTTTTCAGTATTCATGTGTTGCTTTAACAGAAGAAACGGTGACATAAGCCAGACCTGTTTACCCTCCCGGTTTTGCCACAATTATCCTGGGAATTTGCAAAAATTCTGGGTAAAATAATAAATTCCGGGTGGAAGCTGAAAATCCCGGGATTTCGAAAAAACGTTTGTTTCTGTTTGTATGAAAAGACGCAAGGGTTGACCGAAACCTTGGAGTTCTGAGACGCGATTTTTCATTGGTCCGTGGACCCCCCTCAACCAATGATAGTATTTCTTGTTGGCAGAGATTGTAGTTTTGCGCCAAACATGTCGTCAGGCAAGTCAACCACAGGCGGCAAGCGCCAGAAATCTTCAACAAACGACAGCAGTGATAGGGTGAAACGGCCAAAAGTGAAGCAGAAGTTTTCTCAAAAGTATTTGAAAGTGCCAGGAATAACAAGTTCGCGTTTGGGAGACGAGCATGCACACTGCAAGTACTGCAGCGTGACTTCAAAATTTTTGCATGGCGGCATAAGCGACATCACTGAACATGTCAACGCGAAGAAGCATGGCAATTTCGCGACTCTCGCAAAGTCTATGTACGGATGTGAATTCTGTTTTTTTCCCCTCAAATTCCAGGTTTTTCTGTGGCAAATTCCAGGTTGTTCATTATAAAGGTAAACAGGTCTGCATAAGCTCTAAAAACACAAACACAATCAGTAATTTTTCATGTGATCTCCATGGTCTCATTATCAACAATGCAGCCTAGCAAAGTATCGCTTTACAGTATTATCGTTCATTTTGTGCATTTCAGTTGTACGGAGAGGAGGTGACAGTGCTTCACTTTGTGTTCATCATCGTCATCGTCTGTTGTCTCCTCGCCTTCCTCCTCCTCCTCGTCCTCCACTCGGACATCGCTTCCCACACAGCGCAAACCTTTGTCAAGATGGGGTAAGTGGGGACATGCTGGATTATCAGTACTTGCATGGATGCTCCTTGCAGGATTATCAGTACTTGCATGGATGCTCCTTGCTGGATTATCAGATCTTGCATGGAGGCTCCTTGCAGGATTATCAGTACTTGCATGGATGCTCCTTGCTGGATTATCAGTACTTGCATGGATGCTCCTTGCTGGATTATCAGATCTTGCATGGATGCTCCTTGCTGGATTATCAGTACTTGCATGGATGCTCCTTGCTGGATTATCAGATCTTGCATGGAGGCTCCTTGCAGGATTATCAGTACTTGCATGGATGCTCCTTGCAGGATTATCAGTACTTGCATGGATGCTCCTTGCAGGATTATCAGTACTTACATGGATGCTCCTTGCAGGATTTTTAAATTGCCTAGAGCCGGCATCGCCGGATTATGAGAATTTGGAGAAGCAACGATTTTCTTACACACGCACAATTAAAAGTGCCTATATAAGCATTTGCTGTATTCAAAGGAATGTAGCACTTGTGCTAGTCGAGAGGGGTGAAAAAAGATCAGTAAATGTGTGTGTGTGTGTGTGTGTGCGCTGCCCCTGCACTCCGCAGGAGTTTTTAAATTTCCCAGGAGCACCCGTGTACTTGTGTATTTGGGGGTATTGGACTGATTTGGATGCTTGTTTGGTTAGAGGGGTTGTGGGGTTCACTGGGTATACGTTTCATTTGATGTGTTGGCAAGGCTGCCTACTGTCCCCCCTCAGGGGTATTTGTCCCTGGAAACAGTTAAAATGGGCACCGTGTCCCTGGAATCCACTTTTCTGTTTAGCGTCCCTGGAAACTGAGTAGAATAAAAATTTGGTAGAGCAGTCACTTGTCTTGCTAGGTAACCTTACTATTTGTTAGGTAACCTTACTATTAAACCCAGGAACACCCAAAACAACAGGCACTGTTGAATTTTTTTCTGTTAGATTACTGAACACCTAAAGACCAGGTACAGAGAAGCTTGTCTGCACCGAAAAGCAACTAAAAGACTACCCAAAATATCCAGTCGCAGAAATGTTGTTAGATTACGAAATATATTTCTTGATGCATGAGATCGCGATGTTTGTCGCTGGAAATAAGTCTCTGTCCCTGGTTTTTAAGCAGTTTGTCCCTGGAAAATGCAACAGGGGGTATGCAGCGCTGTGTTGGTACACTGAGTTTCAGACGATAGTAGTGTTATGGTGTGTATGCAGTGTTTTGGGGCTTGGTAGGCTTTGCACTGTACAGGCTGTTACTTGGAATACCATATGTTTCGGACTAAAAGTATAAGGCAATACTTTTTTCCCCATGACTGAGACCCCTGCGTCTTATAATATGACAAATAATATACAGTGGAACCTCTCCTATAAGACCTTATAAAATCATCCAAAATGAGGTCTTATAAGGGGGGGGGTTATAAGGGAGGTAATTTAAACTTGCAAAGAAGGGCAATGTCTCGGAGAAGTAGGTCTTATGTGGGAGGGAGTGTTATTTGTGTAGAGTGGCACAGTGGTAACTCGTTCGCTTCGTGTCAAGTAAACCCGAGTTCGAACCTGGGTACAGGGCATTTTTCCTCTCACTTTGCACTATAGGCCTTACGGTCTGAATGTGGAGTCTTTCGGATGAGACGATAAACCGAGGTCCCGTGTGCCAGCACACGTTAAACCCAATTGCAACGAAAACGTTGTCATTTGGTCAAAATTTACCCCCCTCCTTCCTCATCAATCACACACAAAAATCGCATGCAAAAATATATATATAAAAAATGGGTGGCGCGCCTCTGGCTGCGACGCGCTCTCCAGGTGGGAGAAACCCGATTTTCACAGATATGCCTCTGTGACTATAAAGTACCTAATACATCTAAATCTATAATGGGAGGTCTTGTAAGCAGGCATGGTAGACCTCCGCGAATCGCGGAAAATCCGCAAAACAGTTTGAAGCAAAATTATTAAAAAATGCATTGAAATTGCATGAAAAGCGAAAATTTCACTCATTTATTGAAATTTCGGTAAAGGTCAAGATGTGCCACCCCCCCTACCTATCTCGGTTAATTGTATTTTTCCGTTGCCTTTCTTACCATACATAAAGCTGTATTTTAGGAACATTTTTAGCTAATTACCTTTTTGGAATACTAACCCTAACCCTAACCCTACCCCTCAACCTAACCCTACCCCCCACTATGTACTGCAGTACACCGCGATTTGTCACAGTTGTGGTTCGTTGTGTTTTTCCGTCTTATACGGTGGGGGGTAGGGTTAGGGTTAGGGCTAGGGTTAGGGTTAGGGTTAGTATTCCAAAAAGGTTATTAGCTAAAAATGTTCCTAAAATACAGCTTTATGTATGGTAAGAAAGGCAAAAACGGAAAAATACAATTAACCGAGAAATGCATGGGGGGTGGCACATCTTTACCTTTGCCGAAATTTCTTCGGCCCCCTGGACCCCTGGCCATTTTCCTTGAAAACCACTTTGCCCCCACTACCATGCCTGTATAAGGGAGGTTCCACTGTTGTAAGAAAATAGTCACAAAAATGTGTTAAATTTGGGGGGTGCGCCTTACATAGTCCGAAAAATATGGTATTCTTCGTTTTAATTCTTCGTTTTAAACGAAGAAATAAAGGAGCAGTTGGGATGTTTGGAGATGTGGGCATTGGGTAAGTTGTGACACTTGTAATAATAATAATAATAATTTTATTTCATACAGCGCTAAAATGCATACAGTAGTATGCTCGATGCACTTTACAAAATCAGCATTGAAAGATGAAAAACATGCATTGAAATCAGCAACAAAGTCATGCTACCAACATTCCAATGCAAAGAAATAAAATAACAAAAATAACATGATTCTCACTCACAAAGACATCCACCCTCGTTCACCAGCACTGTCACTCTCTGATAACACCTCACCCTCACAGAAACTAATCAAAATGTAAACAAGCAACAGGAAGGAATGCACCAATACATGCGTACATACTACATACGGCCCATATACTCTCTCTCATGTCTTGTCCATTATTGCTCCCCCTTTCAGGGTAATGGCTGTGGTAGCGTTGCTATCCGCCGTGTTAGCTGTGGACACCATCAGTCTGCAGCCTGCTGGCAGCCACAGCACTCTGTGGGACCTCCCAGTGTGGAGGCTGGCCTTTGCCGTCTCCCTCTGCCTCGCTGCCTGTCTGAGAGCTGTCACGGAGAAGCTGGTAAGACTGTCGTGGTTATATTCTGTGTGTCTGTCGGCCTGTCTCAGAGCTGTCACGGAGAATCTGGTAAGACTGTCGTGGTTATATTCTGTGTGTGTCTGTCTGAGCTGTCACGGAGAAGCTGGTAAGACTGTCGTGGTTATATTCTGTGTGTCTGTCTGCCTGTCTCAGAGCTGTCACGGAGAAGCTGGTAAGACTGTCGTGGGTATATTCTGCCTGTCTGTCTGTCTGTCTGTCTCAGAGCTGTCACGGAGAAGCTGGTAAGACTGTCGTGGTTATATTCTGTGTGTCTGTCTGTCTCAGAGCTGTCACGGAGAAGCTGGTAAGACTGTCGTGGTTATATTATGTGTGTCTGTCACGGAGAAGCTGTAGTAATTGTGATTTCGTTTTGGGTTGTTCCTTATGATGTGCGTTTTGTTTTTTCCCTCCGATTTTTAACTTCTTTGTGAAGCGCTTAGAGCCCCGTAAGGAGAATAAGCGCTATAAAAATGGTCATCATTATTATTACTTGTGTGTGTTGCCCAGGGTCCGGGCAACTTGCCCCTGCTGACCAAGCAAACGGAGGGCAGCCTGCCCGTCCTGCCCATCCTGGCTAACGCTGTCGTTATGTCGGCTGTCCTTCTGGCCCGCACTCAGGGACCACAGGATATCCTGCTCCATGACTTATGGGTAATTTCGCTGGTTCTTCAGTTATGAGAAAAAAAGAATTTTGCTCTTGTGATAAACTAATGGATGTTTACTTCCATCATTTGTGTTCGTCTCTGCCTCTCCACCCACTCGATATTTCTTGAACCGCTGTAAGAACTACTTTCAATTTTGTACAGTGGGTGACATTTTTGCTTTTGTTCAAATCACATTTTCTTTCAAGTTCAAGTATACTTTATTAACTCCAAAAGAGAAATTCAGGTTAGGTGCATGACAGAGATACAACACAACTGAAAGAACAGTAATCAAACGTGTGAAACAAAATTATATCAATCATTAATAATTATTAAAATTCATTACATGAATGTGCACATTTAAAACCAAGAGAGGGAGAGACTGACTGACAATGAGAGAGAGAGAATCAATAACAATTTTTTATATTTTATTCTAATTATAAATCTAATGGTTTCATGGGTGCAACTTTTTCCTTTTCTTTATATTTTACCAGAAAAGGAAGGTGGTTTTTTTAAAGCAACAGATTGACATAAGAAGCGTTTTGAAGTTTGACTAGTTACACTTGAGGCATTGTCCCCTGAACCCCCTAACAGGGCTGTGCCCTGCCCCCTGCCGGGGCCTGGATGGCCTCTGGACCCGTCTTTCATGTTGGGGTGTACCTACTGTGGCTGTAATATTGTCATTTATATCGATTCAAATGACTCACTCGCTCCTATCATTATTTTCCAGTGCTGCGCCTCCTCCATTCTGCTGACCTTGCTGCAAAGCGACCCCGTGTTCTTGCCGACCTTGACCCCTCACAACCGAGCCACGCCCATCGTAATGGCTGCCATCACGTCCCTCGTCTTCTCCACCCTCAGCCAGTCGCGGCTCTGGCACCGTGCCGGCAGTTCGTGGATGGTTTTTGCGGGTGTGGTGGAGGTGGTGTCGGTGGTGGGTTCGTTGCCGGTGTACGTGGTGTTGTTTGTGGTGATGTGGAGCGGGGAGGTGTGTTGGGAGAAGGCGGTGGTGTTTACAGTGCCGCTCAATGCCTTCGTTTTCTTGCTGGGGAGTGGGTATATGGCCTGGGCGCTGTGCGTGGCCGGGCTGGTGTGTGGGATAGGTTTGATGGTGTACAAGCTTCCGATGCTGCCGTGTCAGACAGATAGTTGATAGTGCGCTGTGTGTGTGGCTGGTGTGCGTGATAGGTTTGATGGTGTATAAGCTTCCCATGCTGCCGTGTCAGGCAGATAGTTGATAGTGCGCTGTGTGTGTGGCTGGGCTGGTGTGTGGGATAGGTTTGATGGTGTAAAGATAGTTGATAGTGCGCTGTGTGTGTGTGTGTGGCTGGTGTGCAGGATAGGTTTGATGGTGTGTGGGATAGGTTTGATGGTGTACAAGCTTCCCATGCTGCCGTGTCAGGCAGATAGTTGATAGTGCGCTGTGTGTGTGGCTGGGCTGGTGTGTGGAATAGGTTTGATGGTGTAAAGATAGTTGATAGTGCGCAGGTGTGGCTGGTGTGCAGGATAGGTTTGATGGTGTGGGATAGGTTTGATGGTGTGTAAGCTTCCCATGCTGCCGTGTCAGGCAGATAGTTGATAGTGCGCTGTGTGTGTGTGCAGGATAGGTTTGATATGTGTGGGATAGGTTTGATGGTGTGTAAGCTTCCCATGCTGCCGTGTCAGGCAGATAGTTGATAGTGCGCTGTGTGTGTGTGCACCGCATGAATGTGGAGAGAGAAAGAATATGCATAGCTGTGCGTTATTGTATGGGTGCAACTTTTCCTGGTATACAAAATTTCCTGTTTTTTTAATTTTACCAGAAAAGGAATTTCCTTTTTATTAAAGTTGTCAAACAAGATCTTTGTGTGTCTACTTTATTTTTCAAACACTTTAAAATAAGCATTTGTATAACTTGTAGAAAAAGCAACCTAAAATGCCTTCATAAATCAATTTTTGCTTCAGCTGCAGGGGGAAATGGCCCCTGGACCCGGACCTTTCAGGGGTTTTCATTGTGTCGTTGCACCCATGTCATTGTGTGTCGTTGCACCCATGTTATTGTGTGTCGTTGCACCCATGTCATTGTGTGTCGTTGCACCCATGTCATTGTGTGTCGTTGCACCCATGTCATTGTGTGTCGTTGCACCCATGTTATTGTGTGTGTGTTAGTGTGCGTCCACATTTGTGCATGTGTTGTGTCGTTGCACCCATGTCATTGTGTGTCGTTGCACCCATGTTATTGTGTGTGTTAGTGTGTGTGTCCACATTTGTGCATGTGTTGTGGGGAGGTCCAGGGAGAAAACCAAAGAAAGTGGTAATCTATATCCAACATTGTTTCAAGCCCCATATGTGTGTTGAATGATGACCAACTTATTGTGCCAGCATTGAACAAAAAGAAATATGAGCAGTATGGTTAGAAATCTAGTGGGAATTGAGAAAATGTGTGCGCTAGTAGTGATAGTTACAGATTTTAGTACGATTGTTGATTTGTAAATGTGGTGACATCCCTGAGATGGCTTTCTGTGGTCAGCAGGGCTGTAAGAAACATGATTTGATTTGAATGTCACTTTTTCTGAGCACATAAGACATTTTGTTGTTGCAGGGATTATTCCTAGCACCGGTCATCAGTCCTTGTCTGATGAAATTTTGAAATGACCTATTGTTTCTGCAGGCAAGAGGTCACATGACTACTTCGTGTCTGTTAGCAAATTTACAGATTTTGATGGGAGCTGAAACTGACTGTAGTGATCAGATCGACTTGGGTGAAACAATAGCCTAAAAATAATTGCCCTATTATTACTTTATAGTACTATACTAACTTTTCTCATGTCCCACAAAAAATGGATAAAATAAAAACTTTTCTCATGTCATTCCTTGAACATGCAGTCTGTGAAACCATGTGATTGATTGTAACAGTCCTAGAAAACAGGTTTCTCATGTCATTCCTTGAACATGCAGTCTGTGAAACCATGTGATTGATTGTAACTGTCCTAGAAAACAGGTTTCTCATGTCATTCCTTGAACATGCAGTCTGTGAAACCATGTGATTGATTGCAACAGTGTCCTAGAAAACAGGTTTCTCATGTCATTCCTTGAACATGCAGTCTGTGAAACCATGTGATTGATTGTAACAGTCCTAGAAAACAGGTTTCTCATGTCATTCCTTGAACATGCAGTCTGTGAAACCATGTGATTGATTGTAACAGAGTCCTAGAAAACAGGTTTCTCATGTCATTCCTTGAACATGCAGTCTGTGAAACCATGTTTGTAACAGTCCTAGAAAACAGGTTTCTCATGTCATTCCTTGGACATGCAGTCTGTGAAACCATGTGATTGATTGTAACAGTGTCCTAGAAAACAGGTTTTCTCATGTCATTCCTTGAACATGCAGTCTGTGAAACCATGTGATTGATTGTAACAGAGTCCTAGAAAACAGGTTTCTCATGTCATTCCTTGGACATGCAGTCTGTGAAACCATGTGATTGATTGTAACAGTGTCCTAGAAAACAGGTTTCTCATGTCATTCCTTGAACATGCAGTCTGTGAAACCATGTGATTGATTGCAACAGTGTCCTAGAAAACAGGTTTCTCATGTCATTCCTTGAACATGCAGTCTGTGAAACCATGTGATTGATTGTAACAGTCCTAGAAAAGTTTATTGCACTCGAGTTCCTTTTTTCTACATTATGAGTAACATGACCTATCGTTTATGAAAATGACCCATTGTTTATGAAAATGACCCATTATATTTTCTTCAAACTGGTAAAATGACCTATGATGTCCTGTGACAAGATTGATCCCTGATCGTTATGAATGAATGTAGGTCAAGTAAGGCATTGTTTTGTGACAAGATTGATCCCTGATCGTTATGAATGAATGTAGGTCAAGTAAGGCATTGTTTTGTGACAAGATTGATCCCTGATCGTTATGAATGAATGTAGGTCAAGTAAGGCATTGTTTTGTGACAAGATTGATCCCTGATCGTTATGAATGAATGTAGGTCAAGTAAGGCATTGTTTTGTGACAAGATTGATCCCTGATCGTTATGAATGAATGTAGGTCAAGTAAGGCATTGTTTTGTGACAAGATTGATCCCTGATCGTTATGAATGAATGTAGGTCAAGTAAGGCATTGTTTTGTGAGCTTTGGTAGCATTTGACTGGTTTGCTTGTGAGTGCTCTCTTGTCACAGCCAAGTAAATGCTCAACTTTATTTTCATTTGACCTCAGTGTTGGATTATGGTTCTTGTGTGGTCTCTGCATGGTCTTTGGTCAAATAAGCATTTGCACCACATGAGGATGATAAAGCACTGACTGTATAATGTTTTTCTATTTGTGATAACTTTTACAGCTTCATGTCATTGTAATATGCACAGTACAACTTTTTTTTAAAGAAATGCACAATACAATGATCTTCCTAGGGCACACACAATATGTTGCAGAATTAACCCTTTCACTGCCAATGTCGCATTTTGGCACCACAATGATCCATGTCGCTAAAAGGCAGCAAACCAGGGCCTGTTATCCAAAGACCCTATTTTCTTAATTTTGGGAGGCAAGGATATGCCTATTATATAATTGTCAGAGGAATTCGCAATATTGCAGACATTTTTTCTCCACCCAGTTAAGTTTAATGGTATTTTTGGGCTGAGAAATGGCTGGTGGTGAAAGGGTTAAAGAGGTGGTTAGAACATTTATTAACAAAATACCAGTGTTGATTCTAGGCAATATATGTGTCTGCATTCCATTAACTTTGATATTGAGTGATGTTTGTTCAGTGCTTTGGTATTCTTTTTTAACATGTCAATTTAATTGATTTGGTCTTCTTTTTAACATGTCAATTTAATAATTGATTTGGTCTTCTTTTTAACATGTCAATTTAATAATTCATTTGGTATTCTTTTTTAACATGTCAATTTAATTGATTTGGTCTTCTTTTTAACATGTCAATTTATTTGATTTGGTCTTCTTTTTAACATGTCAATTTAATTAAGTACAATATTTTGAACTTTAATCTTCAACAACAAAATGTCAAAGCCTGATGCTGCTTTGTTTTAACATATGATCACGGACATTATTTAAATGTCCGTCTTGGATGTCAGGCTTTTGTGCATGATTTTTCACTCCTTTCAGTTTAAGATGCTGTTAGCAGTTGAAATATTTACTGTTTTTTAATTTTTTTTGTAGGTATTTATTTTCCTAGTACATATTGTACCATGTGTTTTAGACTCTAAGGCGCACCCCCAACATTTTACTCAAAATTGATTTTGTAAAAGTATCGCCTTAGACAGTAAAATATGGTACACTGATTTTCCTTTTTTATGCATTTTAAATTAATTTGATTGTACGTCGTTTTGTAATGATCTATGAAAATATTCAAAAACTTATCTTGTGTATAAGTGGTTTCTTTTTTATAACCACTTGATCTCATTGTTGCAATGTTAATAATAATGTGCTGCATTAATAAATATTGACCCATTGAAGTTGCTTCAAGTTTTGCTGATTGCATGTGGCTTTCTCACGAAATTTTATTTCGGGCATGGTAATGCAGGAAAAAAGTATTGTTCTCTAAAGGTAAATGGGGTCAATGGCCCCTGTCGGGCGCCAACAGTGTATCTGCAAAATTTGACAAAAATAGATTTCCCACTGAAACCCCTTCTAATGACCTCACACGGGTCTTCTATACATATTTTGTGTCTGCGACCAATGGAAATGTTCAAATTTGTCACATGATCTACACGCATTCATTGGAAATCCTAGTCTCGACACGCTAACCGTGTAGCTGCTGGTACAGATTGCAGCTGTCGATCTCCCATTGTTTAACTGGCGCGAAGCGTGCAACTGAATTATCACGAAAACTTGAGTCCAGCTCATATCAAATGGGGAATGACATTGTAGCAGACGACATGTTTTGATGGTTCAGTAAAATCACCGATTTTGCAGATACACAGCGTCGGAGAGCTTTCTAACAAGGCAAAGAAAGCCGCTACTAGAACCGAGATTTTACACTTCAGCCTGAAAACAAAACCTATACTTTTTGTGCCAAATCTTCAAAAACAAATTCATCTCATCTATGGAGAGTTGTTAAAGTATGCATTTACATGGAATTATTGTTTACATTGATGTTCAGGATAATGTGTGCAAGAGACTAATACAGTAATAGTGACACAAAGAGAGAGGTCAGTGAGACCTCTCATACCTGGAAGAAGTGGATTCTGGGCAGCAGCAGTTTTCACTCCGTGCCATTTTTGCCCCTGATGGGGTCCTTGAGAGAGCGGGCACCACTTGTTGAAACGATGCTTCACCACAGCAGGCACTATAGTAGGCTTGGTATTGCCAGCAAACTTCAGCTTTTCAAAGGACGGTTATTATTATTCTTCTGCGTTCCCTGGCCATAATGGGTAAGGTGCATGTGTCCGGTTTTCAGTTTTCACTGATCTCCCTGCTGCGTACAGCCAACACATTCTGATTTCGGAGGATTCAAAGGACAATAAATATGATTCCTCTTCGTGGCCTCTATTTGGCCAGTCCCACTTGCTTAAAACTCGAGCATCAATCTCTGCAAAATGATGTCCGATTGGTTTAGGATTCCCCCCCCCCCCCCTTCTGTCACTTCTTCTATGGTCAACTTAGGACACCCATTTCATCGCCAGGTGGCAATCAAACCAGTAGGGGCTTAGCGCGTGATATTCTTAGTTGGGGGTAGAGAGAGAGGGCTCTCTAGAGGGCTCTCTCTCTCTACACGACGACTGCGCATGCTCAGAAGTAGTTCTAGTTCTCATGAGCCGTTTCCTGCAGAGCAAAACGTTGCAGCGATTGACAAGAGTAAAACTTAAAGGCACAGTTTCATTGGCCGCACTTTTTGTTGTTAATTAATATCCTGATTTTCGTTTTCCGTGGAAATTCGCAAGCTATTACCATGCCTTATTTCGATACCTGTTGCTCTTCAGTTGGATATAAACACTAAGAAAAAATAACCAATTGAAAACAAGTTTATTCTTTCTTTCTTTTTTTGTGGTGGTGGTAGGACTTTTTCTTTGTGGTAAAGATGTTTTAAAAAACACACCAAAAAACAAAGAAGAATAAAAACAAAAACCGTTGATAGCTCGGAATAATCCACATAAACTTACCCCCATCATCCCCCTACAAAAAGGAGAACTTGGTTCTTATGAGCAAAATGTCCACAGAGTAGCAGCACACCAGGAATGGTGGTTTTTGTCAAGTCATTTTATCTTTGGACGGAACAAATTTGGACAGGAATGTCAAAAGTCATTCATATCAATCAGCACACAATATATGTATATCACCACAACATCAAAATTATTCATATCACAGAGTATGTGTACATACAATCTTACCAATAATTAAGCAATTCTTTTGTGGGGCGTGATTAAAAATGTAAATACATATGAAAGTTTTTATAACATACAAAAAATAAATGTTTTTTTGTTTGTAAAATCAGTCATGTTCTCACAGCTAAAAATGATTTTTTTTTTCAAATGTGGTTATCAGCAGTGTTTCCCACACAAACATTTGACAAACTGGGTAATGCTGCTTTACGCTTCCAAGGCTAAGGTTTCATCTATGTACCCACAGTAACATTGAAAAATATGACATGGCAAGTAAATAAATACTGATCCCTTTGGTTGTCGACGTTTATCAGCAGTATGTTTGAAAGCGGAACCATTCCGTTGTACAACAGAAGTATCACAGAGGGAACACATCTATTAAAAATTACAAATCTTGCACAACACAATTATATGAACAATTGACAAGCCGTCAACAAAACATTCATCCCTTCGCTTCCCCCCCCCACCCCAAAACAAAGAAAAGAAAAGCATGTCCGACTTCATCTGCATTGAAGACGAACTGCAAAATCATAGTTGCTAAAGCTGAATGCATTTCAAATGCATAATAATGTAACTATGTGGATGATTTTTGTCCCCAATAAACATGCATTATTTCCTTTTGCTTCATCGTGGTTTTCATTTTCTGACATGCAGTATTATTTTGGCGCTAACTTCGCTGCTTATGATTCTATGGGTTAGCTTTCTACTTTTTATTTAAAGAGTTGTCATTCACAGTACATTATACAAAATTAAACTTCCATCAATGTATTTATTATTTTAAAAAATGTCATCCCATCAACCCTTTAAGGATAAATTTCACTTTGACTCGTTTGTTGACACAGTATATCTTTAAAAATGTTTTGTAATACATATTTACATATCCTCTTTCAACAATTAAAAAAAAAATATTGCAACACATTACATAAAACAAATCAGGAATACTGAACATATCTAACGGAGAGACAGATTTGAGCATACAAATCTCATAACGCTTACACGAAAAGTGTGCCGTAATTAGTATTCAAAAGTTGAATAACCAGTTTTAAATGCAGGGGACAAATATCCCACTATTGCATTCTGGGCATGAAACGATCAAATGATGTATCAAAGTAGTATCACATTAACTGGCCCACAAAAATGATGAAACTATCTTTACAATTCAAACAGCAATATGTATGATGAAATTCTGCTTTACGTTCTCTGGTCTGGAACAGCCATATGGGACATTAGTAAATATAAAGATGGTGGGAACGATCCTGGAGGCAATGCCCGAAGGCAGTGCAACTCCAGGAAATTCCCAAATTTGTATCAATGCAGATGTGTATAAGGCAATATGTACATGACTTTTTAGACAAATTGACAAACAGGCACATCTGTCGCTGCTCATCAACATCATAGAGGGGTTCAAACAGGAGAGTTTGTACGTCTTTTCTGTTGGTTAACCCCTTAATTGCCAGAAAAGATTTTGAGAGGAAAACAATTGTACAACGAAAATAAAAAATGTTTGACTCAATCTGGCAAAACGGTCCAGGGATAGAGCTCTTCATTATTTAACAGCCCACAAAAATGTATTTCAGAAAAAATGCAATCTAGATTAATTCCTCTTGACCGACAAAAGTATCAGATGTTAGCACTTCTGTTTAAGTTTACAGAAGTTGCAAACAAGGGATACAATTTTCTTCTTTTGGATAAAAGCTCCTCTACTGTCAAAACTCACACACCGTTGCCAGCATTGCAGGTGGGCACAACAGTAAACATCTTCCGCATGGTGGTCTATTTTTAGAGCTAATATCGGTGCATTTCCGTTCATTTAACACATTTAGTAAAGTAGGTGATCATGTTTAGTTTTTTTGAAAAATAACTTGGCAGAGGTTAGAAAGAACAGAAAATACTTGGCGCTAGAAGAGATAAAACTGCTTTTTGTCCTTTAATCAAAACTTCTGAGAGGTGATGTTCAACGTCCTTTAATAGTGTCCTCTAGTAGGGTCTGATGGTGGCGGACAAGCCTCGCAGGGCCCATCGCGTGGCGGGGATTCCCTCCCTTCTGACGTCCAGCTCCATCACTACCTCGCGCTGCGCGATGCGAGAGTGGTACACGGGGCACTGGTACGTTTCCGACGCTCGTGTCGAGTCCTGGTAAACAAGAAAATGGTAACTGCAACGTAAACTGCCAGTCATAGTTGTTTACTGGTAACTTATAAACTGTCAGTGTCGGTCAGTTCATCTGTTATAGTCCCGTCAACAGCTATGGTTATCTCAGGATTGTCACCACGTAAAGTTCCACCACGTATAACAAAACACAAATCAATGAATATTAACAACGTACAAAAACCTAAAACAAAAAAGTACAATTCATAACATTACACTTCCATCATTGTACCCTATAGCACAGAATTCCAGACAGTGCTGGAAACGTAAGCCATTCCGCTCTATTTATGTTATTAGTGTCTGGAAAAATAAGCTGTATGTGGGGGAGATTCTGATACAATTTACAAGCAAGTATTACAGAAGTGTCAAAATCACAAAACTTTGGTAGCAAACACTTTCCTATGATCAGGCATGAAAACAGCTCCGCCGTTTCTGCCCAAAAAAATTTTCAATTGAAGGAATCTGCGGAAAAAAAAATTCACAGTCGAAAATGCGATCGCGATGTTATTCTCAAACAGCACAGTCTGTAATCGGTTGAATGTACGCTTGCGGTTGGGAGTAAAAATGGACAATGTAGCGACCGCGAATGGTGTGTTTGAATGCAAGTCAGGCCGTGAAAAATGAGTACCTGCCACCTAAGAAATAACCCCACAATACTGACATTACTGTTTCCACTCTTTGCTTCAACACTAACAAACAAGGCAGACATGCCCAGTGTCAGTTCTTACGCACACATGCACGTCTCTGACTCTCAAATCTCCCATCTGTTGCAAGAGTGTAGAGTGGCACAGTGGTAGCGCGTTTGCCTTGTGTCAAGTAAACCCGAGTTTGAACGTGGGTACAGGGGATTTTTCCTCTCACTTAGGCCTTACACCTGAACGTGGAGTCTTTCGGATGGGACGATAAACCGAGGTCCCGTGTGTCCATGCACTTAACACACGTCAAACCCAGCGGCAACGAAAAAGTTGTCATTTGGTCAAAATTTAACACACACACCCCCCCTTTCCTTCCTCAGTCACACACAAATCGCATGCAAAAAAACAACAAGAAAACATTGCCTCTGGCTGCGACGCGCTCTCCAGGTGGGAGCAACCCGAATTTCACAGACGCCTCTGTGACTATAAAGTACCTAATACCTACCTAAAACCTGATGACGGATTTCAGGCCATTGCATCACAAAACGGAGCATAGTTTCAACTGACGCATAGATTAAACAAAAAATGGTTATCAAAAGAGGCACCCTAAAATATCCATGTGACTCGCTAAAGAAATCTAGAAGCATGTTTTCTGACCCCTTAATTTCAAGACAGAATTGACACTGGTCACCAGTCGCGAAGCGAAGCTGGTATTGTTTTCACTTGGTCCGTCCGTCCGTCCATGTTCAAATTTGCTCAAAATGCATATTTCGGTGTAAAATGGCCTCACATAGTTATCGGTGTGTTTCAACAACAAAAATAAATGTTTGTTTGTCTGTCTGTCTGTCTGTTTGTTTGTTTGTCTGTGACAGCGATAACTCGAGAACGCTTGGATATATCAACATGAACATTTACAGGTGGATACTAGGGGTCAAAAGCATGGACAAGTTCGAATTTGAGCAAAATCGGGTTAGCGGTTAAGGGTTTAGGTTAAGATTAGGGTTAGGGGTGCAAGCGTGTGTCGCGACTGGGTCAGTTTACGCAAGTACTCTAGTTACTCTTTACTTTCAGAATACCGTATTTCACGGACTACAAGGTGCACCTGATTATAAGGCGCACACCCCAAATTTTACACAAAATTCAGATATTATAGTTTCTTATGATATTATCAGTCACATTATAAGGTGCAGCGGTCTCAGTCTCGTAAAAAATTATCGCCTCATAGTCCGTAAAATACGGCAATACACAGCGCTGACATGAGAAATTCACTCTTTACTTTCACAGTGCTGACAACTATTCTCTCGCTACTTCCACAAGCCACAACACTGACATGATAAATTCACTCTTTACTTTCACAGTGCTGACATGACTATTCTCTCTCACTACTTCCACAAGCCACATCTGATCAAACACCACCACTGACCACACCACCATTGACCACACCACCACTACTGACCAGACACCACTACTGACCAGACACCACCACTGACCTGTCCAGTTGGCTTGTCGCTGGCCGGCCAGCAGGTGAGGTGGACGACGGGCAGGGCAGCACAGCCGATGCGCGGGGGAGAGTCCTGCAGCTCCCCGGTGGTCTTCTCCCACGCACAGCCCCACACGTAGATGCCAAACACAAACATCCCCTCCTGGGGAGGGTCACGCAACTGTTGACAAATTAAACCATGCTTGTGTTACTGCCTGTGAAAATGCAAAGTAAAAGATGCGTTAGGATGTCATCTTCTCCCACGCACAGCCCCACACGTAGATGCCAAACACAAACATCCCCTCCTGGGGCGGGTCACGCAACTGTTGACAAATTAAACCATGCTTGTGTTACAAGGAATGCGAGGAACAAAGAAGAAAAAGGGGGCTAATTATACAAGCCTTTTAAGTACAGGGTCACTGATTCGCACATCTCTTATTAGGAAAACTCACGTGGTCTTTGTCGCGGGACGTGACCTCAGTCTGGAAGACGAACTGATTCGCTCATCTCTTATTAGGAAAACTCACGTGGTCTTTGTCGCGGGACGTGACCTCAGTCTGGAAGACGAACTGATTCGCTCATCTCTTATTAGGAAAACTCACGTGGTCTTTGTCGCGGGACGTGACCTCAGTCTGGAAGACGAACTGATTCGCTCATCTCTTATTAGGAAAACTCACGTGGTCTTTGTCGCGGGACGTGACCTCAGTCTGGAAGACGAACTGCTCAAAGTTTCCTGAGCGGTCCCCAGAGAAGGCGCGGATGCTCTCCTGCTTGAGGAGGGCCAGCAGACCCCGGGGGTTGAAGAAGGCCCCTAGCCAGTAGGCGGGCATCTTCTCACGACCCTGCATGAATAACGTAACGTCATCAGCAATTCTTATTTAACTCATTCGCATCGCAATGACTTTGAATTATTAAAAAACCTCACAAATCACTCCAGCCAAACACAAACAAAACAGACATAAACAAAAGGAGAAATGAAAGAAGATTACAGGTTTTTACTTCAGGTTTAGACAGGGAAGTGGCAGATCAGACTTTTTTTTATATAGAGACTTTATATAGAAAAACTCTAAACACCAATTAGTTATTCCACTTCAAACAACTACAAACTCATAGTAAGAGGCAAAAGAGTGGTCTAAGGGAGTGAAGCAAGTTTAGAAATGACCAAAGTGTGGTGTGCACACTGATTTACTTCTCTTGAAACAAATTCATCAAATTGACAGCTTTATATTAATTCCGGCCATATTCCTTGAATGCGTTAATGCTATACAGCTTTGGGGAGAGAAAAAAGAACTTAGTAAAACATTTGTAAAGAACTGGTGCAAATACAATATTGCCTGTCTTTCCCCCTGACCTTCCCACTAACACACAGAGGAATAAACAGCTTTTTCCCCAAACATGGCCTACTGCACACAACCATGCATACAACTCACTCAAATACACACATCATCTCCCACAAACAACCCCTTCCCCTCCTAAAGGGCCAGCCACACACATACGAATCGTATCTGAATGCGATGCGATTTTGACGATGTGAGCCTTGAATCACATGAAATTGGTGTATTGGGTTTACTGGAGTATAGTGAGCGAAAATATAATTATTTTTAGACAGAAGTAATTCACGAGATTCGCAACTCCCATCATCAAAATCGCATCACATTCAGATGTGATTCACATGTGTGTGGCTGTCCCTTTAGGGACAAAATGCGCTAAAAGTGGTGCCATTGATTCTGTAGCTCTCTCACACACACACATACACACACAGAGACAAGGTAGGAACACAGACACCCAACCACCTTGAGACACAACAGTCTCACACACACATACACACACACACAGAGACAAGGTAGGAACACAGACACAGACACCCAACCACCTTGAGACACAACAGTCACACACACACACACACACACACACACACAGAGACAAGGTAGGAACACAGACACAGACACCCAACCACCTTGAGACACAACAGTCACACACACACACACACACACAGACAGAGACAAGGTAGGAATACAGACACAGACACCCAACCACCTTGAGACACAACAGTCTCACACACACACACACACACACAGACAAGGTAGGAACACTGACACAGACACCCAACCACCTTGAGACACAACAGTCTCACACACACACACACACACACAGACACAGACAAGGTAGGAACACTGACACAGACACCCAACCACCTTGAGACACAACAGTCTCACACACACACACACCTTAAAACGAATGAAAAATTGTGTTTTACGTCCTCTCGGACATTTGTAAATACAAAGATGGTGGGAACAATACTGGCTCCAATGCACGGAGGCAGTGTAACACCAGTAAAGTCCCGAGTTTTTAACAATATAGATAGGTGTAGCGGTAACCACGCCTCGGTTAAACCTCATCGGCTATGGTACCGCCGACACCCCCCCCTTAAAAAAGGAGTCACACATATATATACGCTATCTCCTTCCACCCTAACCCCCCTCCCCCCCCCCCCCCATAAAAAACCAAAAACATTCAAACAGAAAAAACAACAAATGGGAAAAACTGATGTTTTATTTGGCAACCCCCCCGTGGGGATACCGGGGGTCTTTTGTATAAATAGTTCCCCCACCTTCTGGAAGTTCTCCTTAATGCCCCACATGGCCGAAAGGCCAAAGAGGGCGTAAAACATTATTTCTTCTGGAAGTTGTGCTTGTAACTTCCTCTAATCTGTCACTCTTTTTGACTCTGCCTTTTCCCTCTGCTTGCTGTCATCTACTATCTTTCTGCCTTACCGGTCCATTCTCCTGACTTTTTTCAATAAACGCTTTCAAAAAGATTTCCTGCAGCCGAAGTCAGACATGCTGGGCCTAATTATTTCTTACTTAGGCGCATAACGGCAGCATGATGCATCTGCGCTCATAACTGACAGGAAACTGTCTGAGCGATCGAAGAAGAAGATATTTGGCAAATATTTCTGACCCACTTCTCCTTTGACGATGCCTATCTCCTTACGCTAGAAAGAGTCGCATCTAAAATAACAAACAAACCAAACACGCATCCAACAAAACTCCAAAGCCACACTCCCCCCTTACCAGGGACAGGATTCTCTCAAAGTGGTGGCAGCGGCTCTGCAGCTCAGTGAGCCACTGTCCCAGGCCCCAGGTGAGGGGCGGGGCGGAGAAGCCGGACATGTGGCACCACAGCTGGGGGATGCGCAGGTGGTGCAGGTCGTCGGCCACGGACAGCGTGTGCTCCGACATCTGGTCCCCCAGCAGGTTGGACTCCGTGGCCACCTTGATCGCCTGAGAGAGCGCACATCCACAATACAGTGGTTTGGTTTGGTTCAGCAGAGTGCGCGTGTGTAATGGTCTTAGCATAGCATAGTATAAATGGCACCATAGGCTATTTTATTTAGCCTTTTGCCCTCTAAATATGTTTTTGAATTGTGTTAGGTTTGGCTTCATTCACTGATGACTACTAAGGCATTTGTGTTTTATTCATTTAAATTTGTATATTAACTGAATACATTTTGTTTTGAAAACGTGTCTGATATTTTTGAACGAATTTAATGACTTTGCATTAACTGTCTCAAGGTGTGCCTTTGAGCACTTTCTGACCTAGTAGGGGGGGGGGGGGGGGGGGGGGGGGAGGAAGTGGGAATGAGTGTGTATGTGTGAAACTTGTCTCAAGGTGTGCCTTTGAGTGCTTTCTGTCCCTGGTAGGGGGGGGGGGGGGGGAGGGGGAAAGAGGAAGTGGGAATGAGTGTGTATGTGTGAAACTTGTCTCAAGGTGTGCCTTTGAGTGCTTTCTGTCCCTGGTAGGGGGGGGGGGGGAGGGGGAAAGAGGAAGTGGGAATCAGTGTGTATGTGTGAAACTTGTCTCAAGGTGTGCCTTTGAGCACTTTCTGTCCCTGGTAGGGGAGGGGGGGGAGGGGGAAAGAGGAAGTGGGAATCAGTGTGTATGTGTGAAACTTGTCTCAAGGTGTGCCTTTGAGCACTTTCTGTCCCTGGTAGGGGAGGGGGGGGAGGGGGAAAGAGGAAGTGGGAATCAGTGTGTATAAGTGAAACTTGTCTCAAGGTGTGCCTTTGAGTGCTTTCTGTCCCTGGTAGGGGAGGGGGAAGAGGAAGTGGGAATGAGTGTGCATGTGTGAAAATGTCTCAAATTGTGTGCACATGTATTTATGTGTCTGTAAGCGAGTTTGCATGTGTGCATGGATGAGAACATTACACTCACATCAAGCACTACAAACATTTTTTTTAATCCGATTGGGTATGCGTGTCTGTATGTGTGTGAGTGCATGACAATACAGAGTGCACCATGGGGCAAGCAATCCCATAATGCACAGAGAGGGACTCACAGTGAGGGAGGTTTTGATCTCGTTGAGCAGTTTGTACATGATCTCCAGCTCCTTCATGATGAAGTTGTTGAAGGTGGTGAACCCGCCAATCTTCTTCACCTTCTCTATGATGTAGTCCTAAACACAGCAACACACAGCAACACACACAGTTTGTACATGATCTCCAGCTCCTTCATGATGAAGTTGTTGAAGGTGGTGAACCCGCCAATCTTCTTCACCTTCTCTATGATGTAGTCCTAAACACAGCAACACACACACAGTTTGTACATGATCTCCAGCTCCTTCATGATGAAGTTGTTGAAGGTGGTGAACCCGCCAATCTTCTTCACCTTCTCTATGATGTAGTCCTAAACACAGCAACACACACACAGTTTGTACATGATCTCCAGCTCCTTCATGATGAAGTTGTTGAAGGTGGTGAACCCGCCAATCTTCTTCACCTTCTCTATGATGTAGTCCTAAACACAGCAACACACACACAGTGAATCACATACAATGGTTAAATCCTCAGCCAGAGAATACAAGCAGGCAGCCTATTTGTTCAGTTCTGGTTAATTACATTGAAGGAGCCTAGGTGCTCCTGGAAAATTTCAAAAATCCTGCAAGGCAAGGGTCCAGTGGCTGCCCAGGCCTCGGCGGAGTGCAGGGACAGCGCCCCTCCTGGGGGTTCCGGGGGTCAATGCCCCTTGGAAGCTGAAGGGAAACAACAGTTTCCAATGTAACTGACAGGCTCTCGTTGCACTTTCACTTCTGGTTAAACTTCATGATCTCTATAACCAGCAAGGTCTAAGCTTGTCTTGTTTGGGTTTAAGAAAGTATAGATGGGAAGTAATTATTTCCCCACGGCTTAATATGCCTCAAATCAGCTTTTTATTAATGTCGGGTAGAACTAGACAGAAGTTTTTCATACCACCAAAAACCTGAGAACAAGGGATGAACAGGCGCTAAAAAAAAGTTTAAAGAAAGAAAGCGTCTTTGCTTTTTTTGTGTATAAAACCAAAGAATGAACTGAAACGAATGCATCCCCGCCATGTACCAGTGATACAAGGTTAATTCCTGAATCTTAGATGTTTATTGAACAAGGGCTACTTGATGATGAGGCTTCATACTGGCAACATGAAAGGGCGATTATTTTAGGACTGACTAGACTATGCCACCTAGTGACGAGTCAGGGGCAGACAATTTTCTTTGGCTATATTATACTTCACAACAGGCAAAGGTGATAATCTTATGAAGGTGGCGCACACGTGTCAGTGCACAAGACAGGGGCAGAGATTTTTCAGTATAAAGCCTCATTGTATTTCTACAGCCCCCACCTTGTTGCAGGCTTTAGGGACATACTGTTGCATACAGCATATTTATCAGAAAACTGCTGAGAGTAAACACAGATTATCTAAACTAAAATTATTTTTTTTATTCATCCAGCACTTTTTCACCTACTTGATGTAGGCCTTAGGGACATGCTGTCCTAATCATGAACAAAAAAACCTCATAGAATTTTGTTCACCCAGTGCTATTCCCTTCTGTTTCTCCAGCCCCCACCTTGATGTAGGCCTGAGGGACATGCTGTCCCAATCATGAAAAAAACCTCATAGAATTTTGTTCACCCAGTGATATTCCCTTCTGTTTCTCGCGACCCCACCTTGTTGTAGGCCTTAGGGACATGCTGTCCCAATCATGAAAAAACCCTCATAGAATTATGTTCACCCAGTGCTATTCCCTTCTGTTTCTCGCGACCCCACCTTGTTGTAGGCCTTGGGGACGCGCTGCAGCATGTTGTAGCAGATCTCCCAGAGCTCCACGTCCTTCCTCATCTTGTAGGTGGCGTAGCTGGCCGTGCTGAACACCCCCTGGTCCACGATGGCCGGGTTGTTGCTCTGGGAACTCACGCCCGCCAGGGGGGGTCCTGCAAATAACGTCATCATACAGGACATTGGTGATGAACACCCCCTGGTCCTGCAAAGAACGTCGTCATACAGGACATTGGTGATGAACACCCCCTGGTCCTGCAAATAACGTCGTCATATAGGACATTGGTGCTGAACACCCCCTGGTCCTGCAAATAACGTCGTCATATAGGACATTGGTGATGAACACCCCCTGGTCCTGCAAAGAACGTCATCATACAGGACATTGGTGCTGAACACCCCCTGGTCCTGCAAATAACGTCGTCATATAGGACATTGGTGCTGAACACCCCCTGGTCCTGCAAATAACGTCGTCATACAGGACATTGGTGATGAACACCCCCTGGTCCTGCAAATAACGTCATCATACAGGACATTGGTGCTGAACACCCCCTGGTCCTGCAAATAACGTCATCATACAGGACATTGGTGATGAACACCCCCTGGTCCTGCAAATAACGTCGTCATATAGGACATTGGTGATGAACACCCCCTGGTCCTGCAAATAACGTCATCATACAGGACATTGGTGATGAACACCCCCTGGTCCTGCAAATAACGTCGTCATACAGGACATTGGTGCTGAATACCCCCTGGTCCTGCAAAGAACATCGTCATACAGGACATTGGTGATGAACACCCCCTGGTCCTGCAAAGAACGTCGTCATACAGGACATTGGTGATGAACACCCGCTGGTCCTGCAAAGAACGTCGTCATACAGGACATTGGTGATGAACACCCCCTGGTCCTGCAAATAACGTCATCATACAGGACATTGGTGCTGAACACCCCCTGGTCCTGCAAATAACGTCATCATACAGGACATTGGTGATGAACACCCCCTGGTCCTGCAAATAACGTCGTCATACAGGACATTGGTGCTGAACACCCCCTGGTCCTGCAAAGAACGTCGTCATACAGGACATTGGTGATGAACACCCCCTGGTCCTGCAAAGAACGTCGTCATACAGGACATTGGTGATGAACACCCGCTGGTCCTGCAAAGAACGTCGTCATACAGGACATTGGTGATGAACACCCCCTGGTCCACGATGGCAGGGTTGTTGCTCTGGGAACTCACGCCCGCCAGGGGGGGGTCCTGCAAATAATGTAATCATACAGGACATTGGTGTTGAACACCCCCTGGTCCTGCAAATAACGTCATCATACAGGACATTGGTGTTGAACACCCCCTGGTCCTGCAAATAACGTCATCATACAGGACATTGGTGATGAACACCCCCTGGTCCTGCAAATAACGTCGTCATACAGGACATTGGTGATGAACACCCCCTGGTCCTGCAAAGAACGTCGTCATACAGGACATTGGTGATGAACACCCCCTGGTCCTGCAAAGAACGTCGTCATACAGGACATTGGTGCTGAACACCCCCTGGTCCTGCAAAGAACGTCGTCATATAGGACATTGGTGATGAACACCCCCTGGTCCTGCAAATAACATCATACAGGACATTGGTGATGAACACCCCCTGGTCCTGCAAATAACATCATACAGGACATTGGTGATGAACACCCCCTGGTCCTGCAAATAACGTCATCATACAGGACATTGGTGTTGAACACCCCCTGGTCCTGCAAATAACGTCATCATACAGGACATTGGTGATGGGAACAAAAAACCAGAATTTTTTTCCCCCCATAAAATGGGTTAAACACATTCGTATAAGACCTGATGGATCCTCAACAACAATAACAGAGGGTAGATTCGCCATGGTAGCGTTGATTGTGCGAGAATAAAATAATTTTAAGGCAGAGGCAAAACTGTGTTGGTAAACAGTAACGCAAAAGAAGAAGATTGGTTAATAAGAGTGATGTGGTGCCTTCCGGTGGATGTATTCCTACGCATGGCTGTAGCCCACAGATTCATAACAAAATTTGGTATGGGCTCTCTTGAGATCTCCCTTTGACCTGAATCCATAACCAAGGAGAAATATGCTATCGTCAGACACAAACATCCATCTAAAAATATGAAAACGCCTTTTGCCTTTTGGAATATAATTCCTCAGCTGTGCTTGGTACCCTGTTATGCATCACTGTTGGCTGAGAGAATGGCATGTCATTATCTTGAACTAGGTCAGTAGGTGTTTCCACTATAAATTAGTTTTGAAACCAAGTTTTCCAGTAGAACACCTGTGACAGGTTCGTTTTATCTGGAGGTTATAGCTGAACACAAAGAGTTGATTTTAAGATTTGCTATATCAGAATCTCAAAAACGTAGTGAAAAGATTTGTAAAATCTCTGCCAACCAAGAAGCTTGTAATCAATAAATGATCCAAAGATATTTTCAGCAGGGGATCAATTTTTAACCTCAGTTCACCTCTGAGTATGATTCAACACAGAATAGATTGAAGCTACAGCAAAGAAAGGGATGGGGGGTCTGCTTTTAACACAATCCTGCCAATACAAAGGCACAGCAAATCATGGCACACAACACATTTTGTGTGTTCCAAATCTTACCAAGGAAGGGTGTGGGGGTTCTGTTTTCAACACAATCCTACCAAGACAAACACAGGACAAATATCGGCCAATAATAAAACAGTTTGTAAATAATAAATCTTACCAAGGAAGGGTGTGGGGGTTCTGTTTTCAACACAATCCTACCAAGACAAACACAGGACAAATATCGGCCAATAATAAAACAGTTTGTAAATAATAAATCTTACCAAGGAAAGGTGTGGGCGTTCTGCTTTCAACATAATCTTGCCAAAATAAAAACATAAAAAATCTTTGACAAAACATGGCAAACAACACATTTTGTCTATAATAAATCTTACCAAGGAAGGGTGTGGGAGGTCTGGGGAACAGTTTGTGGGACAGGGTGGGGGTGGAGGGCATGGCGTCAAAGATCTTGTTGAGGCGTGTGAACACGTACTGGTCATCGCCCAGCAATGTCTGCACAGCATATTCAATGAAACAATCATCACTTTCCCACAGCAATCTTGCCACTACCATTCAAACAATAAATCTCGGGGGTTTTATGGCTTTGAGTCCCATTTTATTATAAAAGAGAAGATTCTGCGCATCAATTTTTCATGTTGGAAAATAAAAACAAACACTGATATCATACAAAATTCCTACATTAGAAAAACATGTCAAATGTAATCAGTACAATCATCAGTGGAAGACAGCATAGAGTTTGTATTGTTCAATGCTAATTCAATCCAGGAGTCTTAATTGTTTTGAATGATTGTTATGTTTTATAACAAGCAAATTGCATTACTGAAGTCTACTCATAGAGAAAATAAGAAATACTTTTGTTTTTAATTTAATCTATATAAAATCACAGGTACACTTGCAGCAGGCATGGACACATCACCACAAAAAATGTTTAACGTGAAAATTTTGTTGGAAAAAAACCCAACCAGCCTAAACTTGATCACTGAAATCTTAACATGAAAATCATTTTTTTCTCTTTAAAAAAAATTGCTTCTGCAGTATAACTCATATACAGACAATATGACTAGCAACCCTTGCACCTCAAGATGGGAAACCACTTTGCAGTCAAGTACAATGGTCAACTTTGGATGCCCATTTCACTGCCAGGTGGCAATCAAACTAGTAGGGGCTTAGCACGTGATATTCTTAATTGGGGGGAGTGGGGGGAGTGAGAGAGAGAGAGGGAGGGACTCATCTCCCTCTCTCTTTCTTTCTACCCCCAACTAAAAATATCATGCGCTAAGCCCCTACTGGTTTGATTGCCACCTGGCGGTCAAATGGGCGTCCTAAGCTGTTCATTGCTTTTGCTTGAATTTTAAAAGATGGGTTGTTTATTTTCAGAAAGCAGTAAGCGGTAGAAACTAAAACCGAGGCTACTCCAAGTTGCAGATGACATATAAAACAAGCCAAAGAAAGCTGACAAAACAGCACAGAATGCAATTATGATAAAATCACTACAGTAGGATCTGGGTGATGATGCAAAAAAGTAAAGATTATAAAAAAAAACGACAACAACATAAACACACACACATATACCATTACCCCCAAGCCCTCACCTTCCCCACGAGAAAACAGAAGACATTAAAAAATAATTTTAAAATGTTTCACATTGCATGCACTAAAACAACATAAAATAATAAAAATCCTGCCATGCATTACTGCCGAGTAAACACATGCATGTAGGCTTACTTCCCCCCCCCCCACTCACTCCACATGCACAGAGCAGCTAAGCTTGTGTGAAATATATCCCAAGGACACCCAATAGGGCATTTGCCACGAGTGTTCGTTCTCTATACTAGACTACTAATTTGCCCACACTCGCTCTGCCCGAGTTACGCTGACATTTCTAATTCAACTCAGTGAATTTCAAGGTGGTCCTCACGTGGCAAATGCCCTATTAAGCAAAAAGCTTCCATTAAACAAATGGCTGTTCACATACGCTAATAATGCTAATGCTCATAATGCTAATGCTCAAACGCAACCGGGAAAAATGAACACAGCACAACATGCATCCTTCATACAAAAATGAAACTGAAAATAGGATCACATGCAACTTTAACAACAAAACACCCAAATACTGTACAAACCTCTTCCTCCTGTGATAAGCAAGCGACAGAAAAAGGAAGACAATATTTTAATACACATCTGTAGTGTTAAAAATTCGGGACTTTCCTGGTGTTGCACTGCCTCCGGGCATTGCCTCCAGGATCGTTCCCACCATCTTTATGTCTACTAATGTCCCAAATGTGTCTGTTCCAGACCGGAGGACGTTAGGCAGAATTTCATCAAGACAATAGTGTACAGTAATGTTGATAATCACAGAATTATTATCTTCTTTTGATATCCTTTTAGAATCCGTAAAACAAAGGTGTAACACTAAAAGGCTTAGATCACATATCAAAAGAAAGAAAAGAAAAAGACAGATTGAGTAGGGAGTATCTCCACATGTGTGCGTGTGCGTGCGTGCGTGTGTGTGTGTGTGCGTGTGGTGTATCAGAAAACAGTACACATGAAACCCACAGTGACTAATACACTCACTTGCTGACTGACTGTCTGATTGACAGACAATATGGTGATATTTTTCTCCCCAGACACCTGCAACTTGAGAATGACTGAATATACCCCCCGTGGGGATACCGGGGGGTCTTTTGTATAAATAGTTCCCCCACCTTCTGGAAGTTCTGTGCTTGTAACTTCCTCTAATCTGTCACTCTCTTTGACTCTGCCTTTTCCCCTTGCTTACTGTCATCTACTATCTGTCTGCCTGTCCCGGTCCATTCTCCTGCCTTTTTTCAAACACTTTCAAAAACATTTCCTCCAGCCGAAGTCGGACTAACTATTTGTTAGTTAGGCGCATAACGGCAGCATGACGCATCTGCGCTCATAATCGACAGGAAACTGTCTGAGCGATCGAAGGAGAAGAAGAAGACTCCGAAAATAGTAAGAAAGTATGATAACAAAATCTGGATTCTGTGCAAAGCTTGATGGGCGCGCCTTATAACAGGGCGTGCCTTATAGTAACAAAGAAGAAAGTATTTATCAGTTCCAGCAGCATGGTTTCACATCTCACAATCTGGCCTCTATTGGCCACTGCAAAGAACACCTTTTGCAAGAGTGAATGCCCTTGGTGAGTGGGGGAAGATGGTTGAGTACTGACCAAACAAGGTCAGTAACCCTATTTGAACCCACTTAACCCTTTGACTTGCAGAGAAAATTAAAGAAACTGATCAACAAGGGCAAATCATGCCATCAAAAAAGACAACTGATAGAGCCAATCAGGCAAAATGGTCTGGGGGTATTACTCTCTTGACTGTGTTAGAGCAAAAGCCAAAATATCAGGGTTATTCCTTTTCATCTGATCAACATCATCAGTGATGTCATTCAGGTCAGTACGTAGTGAATACGTTGGTGGCAGTCAACGTTGGGGTTAGATGGCTGCCTTTTGCAAGAGTGAATGCCCTTTTGGATACTGATCAACAAGGGCTGAACTGTTGCCGTCAAGGGCGTTAATAACCCTAGCTGCAGTGGCCAACTACTGACCTCCACATTGGGGTGCAGGTGGCATCCCTCGGGCACATCCAGGAACAGGTGGTTCAACGAGTCCAGGGCCTGGATCAGCGTGTTGAGGCGAACGTTGGGGTTGAAGAAGGCCTGGGGCAGTCTGTACTTCACTGCAATCAACACACAATGTAATCCATGCATTTACCTACAGATACGTAGTGAATAAAGTCAGGGCCTGGATCAGCGTGTTGAGGCGAACGTTGGGGTTGAAGAAGGCCTGGGGCAGTCTGTACTTCACTGCAATCAACACACAATACAATCCATGCATTTACCTACAGATACGTAGTGAATAAAGTCAGGGCCTGGATCAGCGTGTTGAGGCGAACGTTGGGGTTGAAGAAGGCCTGGGGCAGTCTGTACTTCACTGCAATCAACACACAATGTAATCCATGCATTTACCTACAGATACGTAGTGAATAAAGTCAGGGCCTGGATCAGCGTGTCGAGGCGAACGTTGGGGGTGAAGAACGCCTGGGGCAGTCTGTACTTCACTGCCATCAACACACAATACCAGGGCTCCCAATCGTCCCGCAAAACAAGGGGTCCCAGGGACTCCTTCACTTACGGCATAGAGGGTCCTAGAGGGTCCCAGAGGCATTGCGAATGCTAAAAATAATTTTTCTAGTGCATCCCCGGGACGCCTTGCACATTCTTTTAGAGGGTCCTCTAGAATTCTAGTTCTTTATAGACCCCCAAATGGGGGTCCCTGGGAGCCCTGCAATACAATCATTGCATTTACCTACAAATACGTAGTGAATAGAGTCAGGGCCTGGATCAGTGTGCTCAGGCAAATGCTGGAATTGTAGAATGCCTGGGACGTTTTGAAGGTGTGCGTTTCTATTTGTGTCACTATACCTATGCCAGGTCAAAAGGAACTTAATATGTGATTGCACTCAAGCCTTGCATACTGACTTTTACTTAACTCACTCGGGACGAATGAGCCTGGATTCGGCTCATGGCCTGCACAACCGTTTAGGACGAATGAGCCGGATCCGGCTCATGGGAGTTTTCAAGAGGTTTTGATTTATGGCGTGTAACCAGCTTTCGAGAGCCACGTTGTAATCTATTTTTAGTTTGCTTTGACTTTTCGCCTCCTGAAATCAACCAATCATTGCACACTTTACTTTCAGTTGTGGCTGTAGGGGCGAGTAGGGTGGGGAGGTCGGGGGTCAGACATAGATCGGAATGCAGAATTTTTCTTCTTTCTGTGTTAGCAATTTTTGTCAATAGGAGACAAACGACGAAGGTATGGAATGTGATATTTTATTATAGCTTAATGCAGGGCTTTGGTCATTTTCTCTGATAATATCAGCCCATGTTACATAACGTTTTGCAGTGATGTGGTTTTTTAACCTAGTCAAATGGCCTGTTCTGAATGGTTGTGAGGGGAAGCAAGCTGAGCGAGTTAAAGGTGTACATTTGAATGGCTAATGGGGATGGCAATCAAAGAAAACATGCAAATGTCCAAGAACAATTTGTTCCTGTTCTGAAAACAAGGCTCTGCAAGAACTCACAACTCATGGCTCTAAAATGTACATGAAAGGTCAACCTTTTCTTCTTCTGCCTTCCCAAGCCATATGACCACAATGGTGATACACCAATGTACATGAAAGGTCAACCTCTTCTTCTTCTTCTGCCATCCCAAGCCATATGACCACAATGGTGATACACCAATGTACATGAAAGGTCAACCTCTTCTTCTTCTTCTGCCTTCCCAAGCCATATGACCACAATGGTGATACACCAATGTACATGAAAGGTCAACCTCTTCTTCTTCTGCCTTCCCAAGCCATATGACCGCAATGGTGATACACCAATGTGTCTGGTTCAGTTTTCACTGGTCTCCCCGCTGCATTCAGCCGACACATTCCCATTTTGGAGGAGAAAGGGTCAGGATCAACATTTAAGCTGTAAGTTCTAGAACTGCTATTGACATTGGTACATTGATATCTTTATTTTCAATATCAATACTGTCGATCTCAAATAAACAAAAACATTTAAGCAGTACACACATTAGATGCGGAAGTTGCGCACGGAAAACAATAAATAAGTAAAAGAAAGAAGGAAAAAATATACGGACGTGGGGAAATACAGACATTATTTTATTTTCCTTCTTTGTTTTACTTATTTATGGATTGCGCGTGGGATTGCGTCTACTGTGTACGCGGCCTAATGATTTGATAAAGGACTGGCGGCTGACTCACATCTGGCCACTTCAAACGTCTACTGTGTACGCAGCCTAATGCCTTGATAAAGGACTGCGGCTGACTCACATCTGGCCACTTCAAACGTCTACTGTGTACGCAGCCTAATGCCTTGATAAAGGACTGCGGCTGACTCACATCTGGCCACTTCAAATGTCTACTGTGTACGCAGCCAAATGCCTTGATAAAGGACTGCGGCTGACTCACATCTGGCCACTTCAAACGTCTACTGTGTACGCAGCCTAATGCCTTGATAAAGGACTGCGATTGACTCACATCTGGCCACTTCAAACGTCTACTGTGTATGCGGCCTAATGATTTGATAAAGGACTGCGGCTGACTCACATCTGGCCACTTCAAACTCTTTCTTGATGGCGGTGGGCGACATCCAGTAATCCACCATGGCACTGAGGCTCTGCTGGTCGCCAGGGTCAGTGATGTAACTGCCATACACCACCTGCACACAGTGACAGCAGCCATGGTCAGTGATGTAACTGCCATACACCACCTGCACACAGTGACAGCAGCCATGGTCAGTGATGTAACTGCCATACACCACCTGCACACACAGTGACAGCAGCCATGGTCAGTGATGTAACTGCCATACACCACCTGCACACACAGTGACAGCAGCCATGGTCAGTGATGTAACTGCCATACACCACCTGCACACACAGTGACAGCAGCCATGGTCAGTGATGTAACTGCCATACACCACCTGCACACACAGTGACAGCAGCCATGGTCAGTGATGTAACTGCCATACACCACCTGCACACACAGTGACAGCAGCCATGGTCAGTGACAGCAGCCATGGAGTGATGTAACTGCCATACACCACCTGCACACACAGTGACAGCAGCCAGGGTCAGTGATGTAACTGCCATACACCACCTGCACACACAGTGACAGCAGCCATGGTCAGGGATGTAACTGCCATACACCACCTGCACACACAGTGACAGCAGCCATGGTCAGTGATGTAACTGCCATACACCACCTGCACACACAGTGACAGCAGCCAGGGTCAGTGATGTAACTGCCATACACCACCTGCACACACAGTGACAGCAGCCATGGTCAGTGATGTAACTGCCATACACCACCTGCACACACAGTGACAGCAGCCATGGTCAGTGATGTAACTGCCATACACCACCTGCACACACAGTGACAGCAGCCAGGGTCAGTGATGTAACTGCCATACACCACCTGCACACACAGTGACAGCAGCCATGGTCAGTGATGTAACTGCCATACACCACCTGCACACACAGTGACAGCAGCCATGGTCAGTGATGTAACTGCCATACACCACCTGCACACACAGTGACAGCAGCCATGGTCAGTGATGTAACTGCCATACACCACCTGCACACACAGTGACAGCAGCCATGGTCAGTGATGTAACTGCCATACACCACCTGCACACACAGTGACAGCAGCCATGGTCAGTGATGTAACTGCCATACACCACCTGCACACACAGTGACAGCAGCCATGGTCAGGGATGTAACTGCCATACACCACCTGCACACACAGTGACAGCAGCCATGGTCAGTGATGTAACTGCCATACACCACCTGCACACACAGTGACAGCAGCCATGGTCAGTGATGTAACTGCCATACACCACCTGCACACACAGTGATAGCAGCCATGGTGTTGTTGTTGTTGTTGTCGTCATACTCTGGCTTAAAGACTCCAGGGATCACCCCAGCAGCCGAAGCACTTGAACACCATGGTACTTCTTCTTCCAACTGATAGAGCCAATCAGGCAAAATGGTCTGGGAATATAAATCTCTTGACTGTGTTAAAGCAAAAGCCAGGGTCATATCAGGGTTATTCCTCTTCATCTGATGACGTCATCAGTGATGTCATCAGGTCAGTACGTAATACGTTGGTGGCAGTCAAGGGGTTAAGCCTGCCACTTTAAAGCTATTCATCTCCCCCCTTTAGCAATTCTCACCTCTGCCAGAATGTATCGGATGCCGGTCCAGGAGGTCATGCGGGGCACCTGTGATCCGTCCCCGGCCAGCACGAACATGGGGTCCTTGAACTCGCCGATCGTGAACCCCACCGCTTCCTGAGAAAGACAACAGGTCAACCCCCACAGTCAATGGACCACCCATACTCCATACCAATCACTCTAGCATAAAAACAAAGCTTTAAATAAGTGTTTAGCTTTTAATAACATTTTTGAGGGGGTTTTGGTTGTTTTTTCTTGATAATTTTTGTTTCATTTTTCTATTTTGATAAAATAAAACACACACAAAAAATAAATTTAGAAAAAAGAAGAAAAGTTTCAAATCATTTAGCAAACAGTGACTGCAGAAATCGGAAAAACATCCTTAACCCCTCAAACTTGCTCTCTTGAATGTTTCCAAGTCCTTAATGAGCAAACAAGGGGATTTCATGATGCATGTTCTACTTAAAATCCATATGAAAAAAAGGTCTCCTCCTAACCTGGAGCTCCCTGAAGCCGATGTTGAAGTCCTGAGGCAGGTTCCCCCCCCCCTGTTCCCCTGTCCCCTCAGCATAGGAACCAAAGCCTACCAACCTGGAGCTCCCTGAAGCCGATGTTGAGGAAGTCCTGGGGCAGGTTCCACCCCCCCTGGCCATAGCGTGCCCTGAGCTGCAGGGCGGCGTGCAGGTAGCACAGGTTGTGCAGCATTGCCGGCCACTCCGATCGGTTCGACTGCTTCAGGATGTCCGGCTCCATCCACGACATGGACCGTACCAAGCTGTCCTTCATCACCTGCAGGAGGGGGGGCAGGTTGTCGGTGAGAAACATTGATGTATTACTATTAGTATTCCATGAGCAGTTTTGAAAGTGATTCATTAAGTATTTTAATTCATGATCAAGTTATTCGAAAAGATCCCAAAAGCAGACATTCTAAAATAATTATTATAAAACTGTTGTTGGGGTATTCTGAATTTTTGTAATAGTTATTGCCAAGGAAAGAGCATCTTCTTCTTCTTCTTCTGAGTTCCAAGACCATATGGCCATAATGGGTAAGGTACGTATGTGTCCGGTTTTCACTTTTCACTGGTACAGCCAACACATTCCGATTTTGGAGGAGCTCAAGGGAGAAAAATTATTTGGAAGAATTTTATGAAAAAAGGCAGGAGAATGGGCCAATAAGTCAGAAAGATAGCAGATGATAGAAAGCAGAGGGAAAAGGCAGCGTCAAAGAGAGTGGTAGCTTAGAGGAAGTTACAAGCACAGAACTTCCAGAAGGTGGGGGAACTATATTTTACAAAAAAAACCCGGTATCCCCGCGGGGAGGGAAGGAGTATGATTTGTCATCACCTTACTACAAGCAATACCAGGGTGTGGCTGTGAGTTAGGGCTCGAAATGAGCAACGTGGGAGGAACGCTTCTGTACCGCACAAAAAGGGACATTCACTTCTATTCTAACAGCACAGGGCATTGCTGCTGCAAGAAAAATGGTTCTTGCATTCGATCTTCTAATCTTTATATAATACGGTAACTTTTCTCTCTTCTTTTTCAGTTCATTTCAATTTCCAACTCATCAAAACTCATTTTTTCCCCCCAGACTGAGACCCCAGAGCCTTGTTAATATAACTAACAATATAAAAAGTATTACAAAAATCTGAATTTTGTGTAAAATGTTGGGGGTGCGCCTTATAAGGTACGGCGAATAATATTTATTATCGAACAATACTTGTGGCGGTGCCATAGTCGATGAGGTTTAACCTATCTGTATTAATAAAAAAATTGGGACTTTACTGGTTTTGCACTGCCTCCGGGCATTGCCTCCAGTATTGTTCCCACCATATTTGTGTTTGCAAATGTCCCATATGTGTCCAATTCAGACCAAGAGGACATAAAATTCCATTTTCGTCGTTATAAGGTATACAGAACAACAAATATTTGGTATTTGGTATAGTTATTCTAGCCACAGAGACTTATCTCTGTGAAATTTGGGCTGCTCTCCCCTGGAGAGTGCGTCGCCGCAAGCGCAGCGCCTACCAAATTTTTTTTTTTAGTGGGTGGAGGAGGGGGAGGGGCAGGGGGAGGAGGGGATGGGGGCAGACTTGGGAAACCTAGCTATCAATTTGGTCAAACCAGGCAGCAGGATTTCTCCCTGCTCTTACAGACTTTTAACTGCTGTGGGATTTTTACGTGCGTAACTTTAAGTCCCCATCCGAGGAACTTGACGTTCAGTTCGATTTTTCTGTCGAACTAGAAAGAAAGGGCGAGGCCGGGATTCAAACCCGGGTCACTCACGCCGCAGTCACGCATTGAAATCGACAGGCGAACGTCTTAACCACTCTGCAGGCATGGTAGTGGGGGCAAAGTGGGGTCCAGGGGGCCGAAGAAAATTCAATAAATGAGTGAAATTTTCACTTTTTCATGCCATTTCAAAAATAATTTTGTTTCAAACTGTTTCGCGGATTTTCCGCGATTCATGGTTTTTCCGCGATTCATGGAGGTCTACCATGCCTGACTCTGCCACCTTCCTTCCCACGGTACCTTTGGGGAGTTGATGATGATCTTGACGGAGTTCTGAATGAGGCGCACGGGCAGAGCCTCGGGCGCGGCCTTGGTGGTGATCCACAGGCGGAAGGGCAGGTCGGACTGGGAGGAGGAGGACGGGGCCATCTCCGTCAGCAGTGACTCCACAGCGTTCAGCAGGTGGGGGCAATTGTGGGCGTTGTGCAGCAGAACCCACTGACCCTGGGAACACACAGAGGTATGGACTGTTTCAAATAATTCTGTTTGTGCAAACAAATACACAGACACAAATGACAAATGTTCACCCCAACCAACAAACCTCGGTGAATCCTTTCTGGATCTGCTTGCGGAGCTGTTTGTGCACATATTTTATTCAGCAGGTGGGGGCAGTTGTCAACACACACACACGCACGCGCACATGCATGCACACACACACACACGACACATTTTCACCCAAACCAACTGACCTCAGTGAATCCTTTCTGGATCTGTTTGCGGAGCTGTTTGTGCAAACACACATACACAGACACACAAATGACTAATGTTCACCCCAACCAACAAACCTCGGTGAATCCTTTCTGGATCTGCTTGCGGACCACCTTCTCGGGTGCTGAGCTGTTGTCGGTCAGGTAGATCTCCACGTGGCGGTTCTGTTTGCGGTTGGCGAAATCTGTAAACAGTTTCACCGCCGTGTCTGCCTCTGTGTCGAAAATCATCATGATGGGGATGGTGGGGGAACTCTGACGAAGCAGGGTGGAGAAATCTGGGGGAACATCCGCCGTGTATCTGGCAAAAGAAAAGAAATGTGTAAGTTAGAAGAGCATGTGGGTGACTATTTCGTCGGCGAAATTCAAAAACCTCGTATCTCAATTTTTGTAGTTTTAAGAAAAAAGAAAAAAACTTGTTTTAAAAATTAACCGCGTTGACCACGAATCAGTGCCGATTGATTAACTATGATGAATATGTCGCTCAAGACATTGCGAGTTTAGTCCTGCATTTTGTTAAACTTGAATTTTATTTTTTTTAGCCTTGAAAAGAATGAAGATACAAGGTTTTTGTCCTTAACTAGATCTGAATTTTGGACTTGGAGTTTTTAGTCTATTTTCATAACCTCATTTACCCCAGATAGAAAGTCGTTAGAGATACGAGCTTTGGTGGAAGGTGGCGGGAAAAATTAGAAAGCTGACTATGTATCTAACTCAAACCCCCAAAAAATCGAGATACAAGGTTTTTGAATTTCACCGATGATTTACTACTTGACATAGATCAACTAAACCTACGCCAGAAAGAATCACTGAATAAAACATTACCGTATTGTACAGACTATAAGGCGATACTTTCTCCCCAGACTGAGACCCCTGCGCCTGATAATGAGACTGATAACATAGTAAGAAACAATAATAACAAAACCTTTGTGTAAAATGTGTGTGTGTGGGGGGGGTGCGCCTTGTAGTCCATAAAATAGGGTAGTTTGGGATGAATATATTGACAACATTGGTAGACCCCTTCAGTGCCGTCTATTATCTGTTTGTAATGTTGCATTGTCCATTTGCCAGGCCTTTTGTGGGTGCAGCAACATTGTGAGCGAGCGCCAATGTCGGTAGCAAGCACTTTAGCATTATGAAAGACATACATACATTGCAAGCGCTGAGGAGGCTTAAATAAAGCTTCTATACAGAAATCAATGCAAGTGAAAACATAAAATGCATTAATAACATTAGTATGCACACAACTTGATTTGACCAAAAAACAGTGGAACCTCCCTTATAAGACTTCCCATTATAAGGCTCCCTGTATAAGACCTACATCTGAGAAATTACCCTTCATTTGTAAGTATTAAAACTACATCCCTTACAAGACTCCTCCCTTATAAGACCTCATTTTGGATGATTTTTGAAGGTCTTGTAAGGGAGGTTCCATTGTAGTCTGAAACTACACATGATATAAACCGAACATAATTTTCACACACACACACTCTTCCACCTACTTTTTCCCCAGCACACTGTTGACGAACACCACCCCAGCATGCACCAGGCGATCACTGCGCACGGCTCGCACCACACACAGACAGACAGACAGACATTTCCACCTACTTTTTCCCCAGCACACTGTTGACGAACACGACCCCGGCATGCACCAGGCGATCACTGCGCACGGCTCGCACCACACACAGGCGCTGCATGGGCTTGTACACCTCGTCCATCTTGTCTGGCAAGGGCTGTAACTCTGGCGCGTCGCTCTCGCACAGGTTTCGCCACTGGGTCTCGCGGCCGTCTTTTGGCATGCGGTCAAACATCTCCTGGAACCACTCGAAGTGAGTGGCCAGTACCTGATAGGGGTATGACACAGAATGGTCAGCGGAGTGTGAGGAATGTTGTGTGTGTGTGTGTGTGTGTGTGCGTGCCAGCGTGCGTGCATTCATGTGTGTATGTGTGTGCGTGCGTGCGAGTGTGTTAGGTTGTGTGTGTGTGTGAATTTTGTTTGCACAAACATACTAAACTAGGATCAGATCAAAACCAAATCAATGAATTCACCTGCAGATTATGGAACTGGTCGTCGGTCATCCAGTCGAAGGGCTTCTTGGCCTGCACGATCCTGGAGTCTGAGGGTTGGACGTAGCCCAGGGCCGACATCACCACCGAGCTGTAGTTGGGAGACACCAGGTACTCCCTCTCCCCAGGGCCGATGTTGCCCTGACTCTCCTCCACCTGAACGAAAACAATGTCAAGACAATGTCAATGGAGATGTGACACAGAAACAATGACTGAGCTGTAGTTGGGAGACACCAGGTACTCCCTCTCCCCGGGACCGATGATGCCCTGACTCTCCTCCACCTGAATTTGTATAATAGACATGCTAATGTTCAAAGACACAGCATTAAACTAGGACAGAAAAAACCCCCACCCAACCCCATAAAAAAATGGAGTGGAAAAAACAACAACATACGCACACACACTCTGCCTCGCCTGTCTCTCTCCCCTTTCACACACACAGACACACATCCTCCTCACCTCAATAGCCAGCAGCAAGGTGTACACAGCCCTGTCCCTCTCCAGCACACTCCTCACAGCGGCGGTGAACGCGCTGTGCGTCAGTTTGTCGATCAGAGCCTTGACGGCGGAGCGGTCCGAGTGGCTGATGGCTGCCTCAAACAGGGCCCTGAACTGGCTGAAGGAGGTCTGGTACAGAGGGTTCAAATCCCGCATGTACTGCGCGGTGTCGAAACACACTGCCGCACGCTGCGCGATCACCCGGAACCCTTCCCGCGCTTTCTGGATGGAGCTGGTGCTGACGGCTACGCGGGTAAGTCTGCGGAAAGATGACATATTATTTGGTACTTTATAGTCACAGAGGCGTCTCTGTGAAATTCGGTTTGCTCCCCAGCTGGAGAGCGCGTCGCAGCCAGAGGCGCGCTACCAAAATTTATTTTGTTTGCATGCGATTTTTGTGTGACTGATGAAAAAAGAAAGGGGGGGGGGTAAATTATGACCAAATGACAACTTTTTCGTTGCCACTGGCATTAACGTGTGCTAAGTGCATGGGCACACGGGACCTCGGTTTATCGTCTCATCCGAAAGACTTCACGTTCAGACTGTAAGGCAACTCACGTCTCCTGTGTCTCGTCAAAGTGCTTCTTCAGTTCTGCCAGCCACACAGGCTGGCATATTGTGTCAGCCAACTTACGTCTCCTGTGTCTCGTCAAAGTGCTTCTTCAGTTCTGCCAGCCACACAGGCTGGCATATTGTGTCAGCCAACTTACGTCTCCTGTGTCTCGTCAAAGTGCTTCTTCAGTTCTGCCAGCCACACAGGCTGGCATATTGTGTCAGCCAACTTACGTCTCCTGTGTCTCGTCAAAGTGCTTCTTCAGTTCTGCCAGCCACACAGGCTGGCATATTGTGTCAGCCAACTTACGTCTCCTGTGTCTCGTCAAAGTGCTTCTTCAGTTCTGCCAGCCACACAGGCTGGCATATTGTGTCAGCCAACTTACGTCTCCTGTGTCTCGTCAAAGTGCTTCTTCAGTTCTGCCAGGCGCCTGGTGGCCTGCAGGTCGTTCATGAGGCGGACGTCGCTGGACAGCTGCTCCCTCATCTGACGCTCCAGCTTGTCCAGCAACAGCATGTTCTCCTCCTTCTCCTGCACAACACACAAGGACACAATTCAATTCAGAAAATTAAAATAATAAAAATAATAATGACAATTTATATAGCGCTTATTCTCCTTACGCTAAGCGCTTCACAAAGAAGTTAAAAATCTGAGAAAAAAAAAGAAAAAAAAAGAGATCTTTCCACCCCAAAAAGTCCACCAAAGACAGTGTGGCTGCCCATGTGGCGGGTAATCAAAAACAGTCATATCAATGTAATGCTCTTATCTGTAACTGATGCACTTGCACCATAAAGTTCAAGTGCTTCCACTGTGGGGATGATCCCTGGAGTCTTTTAGCCAGGGTAAGCCAACAACAACACCCCAAAAAGGCACACACTCACCATCAGAGTAGCCTACAGCACCATTCTACCTAGCTCAATGTAGAAAAAAGGCACACACTCACTATCAGAGTAGCCTATGGCACCATTCTACCTAGCTCAATGTAGGAAAAAGGCACACACTCACCATCAGAGTAGCCTACAGCACCATTCTACCTAGCTCAATGTAGGAAAAAGGCACACACTCACCATCAGAGTAGCCTACAGCACCATTCTACCTAGCTCAATGTAGGAAAAAGGCACACACTCACTATCAGAGTAGCCTACGGCACCATTCTACCTAGCTCAATGTAAGAAAAAGGCACACAGATGTACAGTTAGAAAAAGAAACCAGAGAAAAAGCAAAACTAACATGGTGCAAATTTCCACCATGAGAGACGATTCAGGTTCAGTTTGATACAAAGCCTTTACCACCTACTGCACTCACCCTATCATTGCATTGATCATCAAGTGCATTTCTTCAATTTTTAGATTTTATAATAGAGTCCCAAATGGCGCTCAAATTCTTTTGTTGTTTTCATTCAAGAAAAGTGCAAGCCGTGTGCACCTGGTTTTATCGACTTTTCTTAAAAACAAATCGATTTTCCTCATAATGCAGAACTTTCTGTGGTAACATGTGGGTCCATGAAGATGGTGTTCTGTCAATCATTTTTACCGCTGCCCTACCAACCAATTCTCGTATCTATTCCAACCATACTGATCAACACGCAAAACAATAGCATATTCATTCCCAATCTGGAAAAATGAAGAATCTCCTTTTCCACCCACTACATCACCAACCTTTCTCTTCAACTGACAGAGCTCTCATTCTCCAGCCGTGCCTTCTCGTGGGCCATGAAGATGTTGAGGAGCTCTTTCCACAAGCTATCTTTGTTCCTACAATTTCATCCTTTCTGTCTGACTGACCTGTCTGAGTGCGGAGCTCTCGTTCTCCAGCCGTGCCTTCTCGTGGACCATGAAGATGTTGAGGAGCTCCTCCTCAACGCAGTGCCTGTTCTGCTGGAAGAAGAGCACGGAGGTGTAGGCGGCCAAGTAGTGGGGGATGGTCTGGGGCTCCCCCGTGGTGTGCAGGAACAGCCGGAACTTGGGGTCACACTCCACCTCGTGGTCTGTCACCTGCAGTCACCACAGAGTATCAAGAATAATGTTTCAGGCGTCAGAACTGTCTGGAGTCCAGTGCTTTGAAAACTGCAGTAAAAGGGCCATCAAGGCTGCACGGGGTATAGGGGCAACAATGAAAAAAGCCCAAAACAAAATTAAAAAAGGCATAATTCATGAAGAAATTACTTTTGAATGGTATCTGACAATGAAGACACAATGGCCAAACCTCTGGTACCCAAAACGACAAACAAAATAATCTGCCGGAAAGGTTCAATTTCTGAAGTTTGCAAATCCTCTGACAATTCTGATACTTGATACTTACAGACTAGATGGCACACAATATGTGACCCACCTTAAGAGTGCGTTGCAGCCAGAGCGTGCCACCCAATTAAAAATATTTTGGCATGCGATTTTTCTGTGACTGATGAAGGATGGGGGGGGGGGGGAGGGTACATTTTGACCAAATGACAACTTTTTCATTGCCACTGGGATTAACATATGCTAAGTACATGGGCACACGGGACCTCAGTTTATCGTCTCATCCAAAAGACTCCATATTCAGACCGTAAGGCCTAGTGGAGAGGGAGAGGAAAAATCCCCTGTAGCCAGGTTCGAACTCGGGTTTACTTGACACGAGGCGAAGTGCCATACATGAATGATACTCACTCACATATAAATGACTGATACTCACGATGACTTTGAATTGCCATACATGAATGATACTGACATATAAAATGGCCGATACTCACGATGACTTTGAATTGCCATACATGAATGATACTGACATATAAAATGGCCGATACTCACGATGACTTTGAATCGTGACTTTCCATTGATGAAGCCAGAGCAGCTGGCGATGGTGTTGATGAAGCGACTGTCGGACACCAGCTGCTGCACGTCGCAGTCCGTAACCAGCAGGGGAGTGCCGTCAGCCAGGCAGTTCTCCAGCTGAGACCGCATCTCCTGCGATGTCACACAAAGCCAACACCAAGTTCATAACATTAATTCATTTGCGTTGCAACGATTTTGAATTACAGTGGAACCTCCCTTATAAGACCTCCCATTATAAGTCTCCCTCCCATATAAGACCTACTTCTCTGAGACATTGCTCTTCTTTGTAAGTATTAAAATTACCTCCCTTATAAGACCCCTCCCTGTAAGACCTCATTTTGGATGATTTTTGAAGGTCTTATAAGGGAGGTTCCACTGTAACACTAAGGCAATCCCAGGATTTGGTGCAACAAATTACTGAACCAGAAGATTGCTATAAAAAAAATGCAGCAGATCATGTTCGCTTTATTTGAAAAAAGAATTTCGTTGACCAGTCTAGTGATAAACAAACCAGGACATGGGAGGTGGTGTTACAGATGAAACAGAGAGACAGACACATGGGCAGAGAGAGAGATAGACAGATCCCCAACTGACGCGGCACTTGATGATAATCAGCTCCCTGCCCTGGTAGAGGTCCTGGAGCCACCATTAAAAACAAAACTCCCATTCTATGTGGCCTTTAAAACATCAGAGCACACACACACACACACACACGCACACACACACGCACACGCACACGCACACGCACACACACACACACACACACACACACACAGAGAAAGAAAACCTCAACTTTTATGGTACTTGACGACGACCAGGTCCCTGCCCTGGTTAAGGTCCTGGAGCCACTGCAGGACGCGGGAGGTGGGGTCACAGATGAGACATAGACACAGACAGAGATAGACAAAGACCCCCAACATACATGGTACTTGACGACGACCAGGTCCCTGCCCTGGTAGAAGTCCTGGAGCCACTGCAGGACGCGGGAGGTGGGGTCACAGATGAGACATACACACAGACAGAGATAGACAAAGACCCCCAACATACATGGTACTTGACGACGACCAGGTCCCTGCCCTGGTAGAAGTCCTGGAGCCACTGCAGGACGCGGGAGGTGGGGTCACAGATGAGACATACACACAGACAGAGATAGACAAAGACCCCCAACATACATGGTACTTGACGACGACCAGGTCCCTGCCCTGGTAGAAGTCCTGGAGCCACTGCAGGACGCGGGAGGTGGGGTCACAGATGAGACATACACACAGACAGAGATAGACAAAGACCCCCAACATACATGGTACTTGACGACGACCAGGTCCCTGCCCTGGTAGAAGTCCTGGAGCCACTGCAGGACGCGGGAGGTGGGGTCACAGATGAGACATACACACAGACAGAGATAGACAAAGACCCCCAACATACATGGTACTTGACGACGACCAGGTCCCTGCCCTGGTAGAGGTCCTGGAGCCACTGCAGGACGCGGGAGGTGGGGTCACAGATGAGGGGCCAGGCCGTGGTGCTGGCCTCCTGCATCAGGAAGCACGAGTTCTCCAGCATCAGCCGCGTGGTGGGCAGCCGCATCATCTCCAGCTTCATTATGTCAATCTGGGAAAAAAGAAGAAAAAGAGAAGCAATGATAGAGTAGCGGCCCTTTGCTACTTTCTTTTTTCTATATGCTATGGCATGGATTCCAGATTGATAAAATAATGCTATTGTTTTGAGTGTTGGTCAGTATGGTTGGAATAGATTTGTCATTATGTCAATTTGGTGAGGGCAAGGAGGACAAGAAAAGAATGAACCATACAAAGAAAGACATCGCCTTAGTCAGTTAATCCTTTCACCGCCAAAGTCACATTTTAGCACCACAGTTATTTAACACCTGGTCAGAGAATGAGGACAACTAGGCCTCGCGGCCTCTTAATGTGTCCTTTCTGATTATTTGTATTCTTTTTCATGATTGGCATGACTAGGACGCATTTGGATGTGTTAATCATATACACATTTCAATTGTTGATTCTTGGGGTCTTTATCGAGGAGGTTTTTGAACTGATTAAGGTTAGGTGCCAATTTAATATGTGCTGGAAGAGAATTCCAGTACTTGGTGACTCTGTTACTAAAGAAATTCCTTCTAATGTTAGTTCTGCTGTATTGGGTTAGTAATTTCAAATCATTATTCCTAGTTTTTGAGTAGTTAGAAAGTTGTAGCAAATGTTTGTTAGTAATATCAGAACTGTGAAAATTTGTATAAACATTATCAAATCACCTCGTAGTCGCCGATATTTTAGGGATGGTAAATTCAGTTTATCTAACCTGTCACCATAATCTAAATTTCGTAATGCTTTTACTAGTTTGGTTGCTCTCCTTTGAACACGTTTGATAGCCTGAGACTGTCTTTTTAGGAAAGGATTCCAAATTAAGTTGCCATATTCCAAATGGGGTCTCACCAAACTTTTATACAAATTTACAAACACCTCTCCATTTAGTCCTATGAAAGTCCTCCTTATTAATCCTAACATTTTGTTTGCTTTATTAATTGCGGATGTTATATGCTTATCAAATTTCAGTTTTGGATCAAAAATCACTCCAAGATCTTTTTCTTCTACACAAGATTCCAAAACGTGTCTGTCGTTACCGTGTGTTATTTCGTACTCTGTTCTATGTCACTAAAAGGCATCAAATTGGGGTCTATTATCAAAAGACCCTATTGTCTTAGTTTTGAGAAGTAAGGATAGACCTTATTTTATATATGTCACAGAAGAATCCACAATACTGCAGATGGATTTTGTTCTCTACCCAGGTAAATTGAATGGAAAATTTTGGCTGAAATATGGCTGGCGGTGAAAGGGTATAAAATTCGGTAACAAAACTCTACAGATTTGAAAGTGACAGAGACTTGGTGTGAACTGACCGGTGTGTAGAGGAAGTCGATGAGCTCGATGTTGCGGAACAGCAGGTTCTTGTGCAGCGGCAGACCATGATGCTCACACACCTGCATGAAGAACTCGCCCATGCGTAGCCTGAAAAACAAAAACAGTTACACAGGTAAGTCTTGTTTACTTTGGTAATCTTGTATTTTAGTCACCCACGTCATGTCATGAGCCCCAAAGTCTGCTTCTTTCAGTTTTAGTATAATAATCCTAGTGTTTCTCTCTTCACACCCAGTTCCTCCCCCCTCCCTTCCAGTGCTGAGCCCAGGGTTCATACAAAATTCTTACCAAAATTCCCAAACTTTTCCCAAACCCTAGCGACCATTTTCCCAAACCAGACATCTTGCTGCATGCGGTTAAAGTCTGTCGTGAAACCCAGATGTAAAGGCACAAGTAAAGGAACGACAACTCCTCGTCGATGAAACCCGGATGTAAAGGCACAAGTAAAGGAACGACAACTCCTCGTCGACTTCCGGCATGAAAAGCGAAAGTAGACAAACAGCGAATCGCAAAGCTGGCCTCTTTTGTTGGTTTGTTTTGCTATTCCCTAAACTTTTTGAAGGGTAGAACCAATTTAAAACACCTGTTCACACATACTGGTCACTAAAATAAAACCATTTTGCCGACTTGTCAAAATTCCCAAACTTCCACAAACCTCTTCCAGGCTCTGGGGAAATTCCCAAACTTTCCAGGACTTGAAAACGGTTCCTCATTCCCCCCCAACTTTCACAAATTGCATGCATGAGTACAACTCCCCAAATGAAAAAAACTGAAAGGCAGGGGTCCAGGGGCAGAGCCCCGTCGGACGATTCAGGGGGGCAAGTTGAGAGAGAGAGATAACGAGACAGACAGACAGTTAAAATAGTAGACAGAGACAGTTTGAGTCTGATAAGCCTTGTAAAATCATTACATTGCCTTTGTAAACTTCCAAGATAGAACAACCAAGTTCAAAACGCCCCAAATCACTTGCGGTCAATTTTTGTGTGTGGATGAATTAAAAAAAAAATGAAGTTCAGTTTCTGGTAAAATTCAAAATGCTGAAATCAGTGTAAAAATGAAAGAGTAGCACCCATGTGTTTGCCTCGCTGCCTGTACCGACCTGGTGTCCACGTTCACTGCGGTGCTGTAGGTGAGGAAGCCAGAGGCAGTCAGACAGTTGGCGATCAGAAGTTCGTTGCTGCTGTTGTCTTTTACGTGCTGTCGCCACGAGGCCTCCTGGTCTTTCAGACTGTAAGAAGAAAACAAAATGTGCATCTATGGCGCACTCATTCAGATTTGTTTTTGGAAAACAATTGGAGTACTGAAGGGGGTTGCGTACCCCTTCAGGCATTATCGTAATATGACGTCAATTTGTGGATCTCATATCTAAAATAAGGTCTAGCCTTACTTCCCCAAACTAAGACAATACTGTCTTTGGATAATAGACCCCAATTTGATGCCTTTTAGTGACATAGGTGTTGAATCACTGTAGTTCTAAAATGCGACTTTGGCGGTGAAAGGGTTAACCCTTATTCCCACTCAAACTGGTCACCATGGGCATCAGTCCCCTACAACCTCTCACTGACCTCTCCACCATCTCAGAGGAAATCTCGTGGAGAGACTCGTGGAGGGGGCGGGGTCATCCAGCTCCCAGTATGGAGGCATGAGACATCCACCCACTGCTTCAGGTAATCAAACTGAACAAGACCCCTCCACTATATATCGTAACCCTTATTCCCACTCAAACTGGTCACCATGGGCATCAGTCCCCCACACCCTCTCACTGACCTCTCCATCTCAGAGGCAGTCCCATAGGCATTAGTCCCCCACACCCTCTCATTGACCTCTCCTCCATCTCAGAGGCAGCCTTAGTCCCCCACACCCTCTCATTGACCTCTCCACCATCTCAGAGGCAGCCTTAGTCCCCTACACCCTCTCACTGACCTCTCCTCCATCTCAGAGGCAGCCTTAGTCCCCCACACCCTCTCACTGACCTCTCCTCCATCTCAGAGGCAGCCTTAGTCCCCTACACCCTCTCACTGACCTCTCCACCATCTCAGAGGCAGCCTTAGTCCCCTACACCCTCTCACTGACCTCTCCACCATCTCAGAGGCAGCCTTAGTCCCCTACACCCTCTCACTGACCTCTCCTCCATCTCAGAGGCAGCCTTAGTCCCCCACACCCTCTCACTGACCTCTCCTCCATCTCAGAGGCAGCCTTAGTCCCCTACACCCTCTCACTGACCTTTCCTCCATCTCAGAGGCAGCCTTAGTCCCCCACACCCTCTCACTGACCTCTCCTCCATCTCAGAGGCAGCCTTAGTCCCCCACACCCTCTCACTGACCTCTCCTCCATCTCAGAGGCAGCCTTAGTCCCCTACACCCTCTCACTGACCTCTCCACCATCTCAGAGGCAGCCTTAGTCCCCCACACCCTCTCACTGACCTCTCCACCATCTCAGAGGCAGCCTTAGTCCCCCACACCCTCTCACTGACCTCTCCTCCATCTCAGAGGCAGCCTTAGTCCCCCACACCCTCTCACTGACCTCTCCTCCATCTCAGAGGCAGCCTTAGTCCCCTACACCCTCTCACTGACCTCTCCACCATATCAGAGGCAGCCTTAGTCCCCCACACCCTCTCACTGACCTCTCCTCCATCTCAGAGGCAGCCTTAGTCCCACACACCCTCTCACTGACCTCTCCTCCATCTCAGAGGCAGCCTTAGTCCCCTACACCCTCTCACTGACCTCTCCACCATATCAGAGGCAGCCTTAGTCCCCCACACCCTCTCACTGACCTCTCCTCCATCTCAGAGGCAGCCTTAGTCCCACACACCCTCTCACTGACCTCTCCTCCATCTCAGAGGCAGCCTTAGTCCCCTACACCCTCTCACTGACCTCTCCACCATCTCAGAGGCAGCCTTAGTCCCCCACACCCTCTCACTGACCTCTCCACCATCTCAGAGGCAGCCTTAGTCCCCCACACCCTCTCACTGACCTCTCCACCATCTCAGAGGCAGCCTTAGTCCCCCACACCCTCTCACTGACCTTTCCTCCATCTCAGAGGCAGCCTTAGTCCCCTACACCCTCTCACTGACCTCTCCACCATCTCAGAGGCAGCCTTAGTCCCCCACACCCTCTCACTGACCTCTCCTCCATCTCAGAGGCAGCCTTAGTCCCCCACACCCTCTCACTGACCTCTCCTCCATCTCAGAGGCAGCCTTAGTCCCCCACACCCTCTCACTGACCTCTCCTCCATCTCAGAGGCAGCCTTAGTCCCCCACACCCTCTCACTGACCTCTCCTCCATCTCAGAGGCAGCCTTAGTCCCCCACACCCTCTCACTGACCTCTCCTCCATCCCAGATGCAGCCTTAGTCCCCCACACCCTCTCACTGACCTCTCCTCCATCTCAGAGGCAGCCTTAGTCCCCTACACCCTCTCACTGACCTCTCCTCCATCTCAGAGGCAGCCTTAGTCCCCCACACCCTCTCACTGACCTCTCCTCCATCTCAGAGGCAGCCTTAGTCCCCCACACCCTCTCACTGACCTCTCCTCCATCTCAGAGGCAGCCTTAGTCCCCCACACCCTCTCACTGACCTCTCCTCCATCTCAGAAGCAGCCTTAGTCCCCCACACCCTCTCACTGACCTCTCCTCCATCTCAGAGGCAGCCTTAGTCCCCCACACCCTCTCACTGACCTCTCCTCCATCTCAGAGGCAGCCTTAGTCCCCCACACCCTCTCACTGACCTCTCCTCCATCTCAGAGGCAGCCTTAGTCCCCCACACCCTCTCACTGACCTCTCCTCCATCTCAGAGGCAGCCTTAGTCCCCTACACCCTCTCACTGACCTCTCCTCCATCTCAGAGGCAGCCTTAGTCCCCCACACCCTCTCACTGACCTCTCCTCCATCTCAGAGGCAGCCTTAGTCCCCCACACCCTCTCACTGACCTCTCCTCCATCTCAGAGGCAGCCTTAGTCCCCCACACCCTCTCACTGACCTCTCCTCCATCTCAGAGGCAGCCTTAGTCCCCCACACCCTCTCACTGACCTCTCCTCCATCTCAGAGGCAGCCTTAGTCCCCCACACCCTCTCACTGACCTCTCCTCCATCTCAGAGGCAGCCTTAGTCCCCCACACCCTCTCACTGACCTCTCCTCCATCTCAGAGGCAGCCTTAGTCCCCCACACCCTCTCACTGACCTCTCCTCCATCTCAGAGGCAGCCTTAGTCCCCCACACCCTCTCACTGACCTCTCCTCCATCTCAGAGGCAGCCTTAGTCCCCCACACCCTCTCACTGACCTCTCCACCATCTCAGAGGCAGCCTTAGTCCCCCACACCCTCTCACTGACCTCTCCTCCATCTCAGAGGCAGCCTTAGTCCCCCACACCCTCTCACTGACCTCTCCACCATCTCAGAGGCAGCCTTAGTCCCCCACACCCTCTCACTGACCTCTCCACCATCTCAGAGGCAGCCTTAGTCCCCCACACCCTCTCACTGACCTCTCCTCCATCTCAGAGGCAGCCTTAGTCCCCTACACCCTCTCACTGACCTCTCCTCCATCTCAGAGGCAGCCTTAGTCCCCCACACCCTCTCACTGACCTCTCCTCCATCTCAGAGGCAGCCTTAGTCCCCCACACCCTCTCACTGACCTCTCCACCATCTCAGAGGCAGCCTTAGTCCCCTACACCCTCTCACTGACCTCTCCTCCATCTCAGAGGCAGCCTTAGTCCCCCACACCCTCTCACTGACCTCTCCTCCATCTCAGAGGCAGCCTTAGTCCCCTACACCCTCTCACTGACCTCTCCTCCATCTCAGAGGCAGCCTTAGTCCCCCACACCCTCTCACTGACCTCTCCTCCATCTCAGAGGCAGCCTTAGTCCCCTACACCCTCTCACTGACCTTTCCTCCATCTCAGAGGCAGCCTTAGTCCCCCACACCCTCTCACTGACCTCTCCACCATCTCAGAGGCAGCCTTAGTCCCCCACACCCTCTCACTGACCTCTCCTCCATCTCAGAGGCAGCATTAGTCCCCCACACCCTCTCACTGACCTCTCCACCATCTCAGAGGCAGCCTTAGTCCCCCACACCCTCTCACTGACCTCTCCACCATCTCAGAGGCAGCCTTAGTCCCCCACACCCTCTCACTGACCTCTCCACCATCTCAGAGGCAGCCTTAGTCCCCCACACCCTCTCACTGACCTCTCCTCCATCTCAGAGGCAGCCTTAGTACCCTACACCCTCTCACTGACCTCTCCACCATCTCAGAGGCAGCCTTGAGCCTCTCGTTCATGGACTGCAGCTCCATGTGCAGGGAATGCTTTTCCACCACGGCCTGGTCGAAGCCCACCTGAAGCACGTTCACCTCCTCCTGAAGCCGCGGCAGGTCCGCCTCGCTGAGCTCCTCCTCCGGCTCCTCCTCCTTCTTCTCCTCCTCATCTTTGGGCTGGTCCAAGGTGGGGATGAAAAACAGGGGGGAAGGTTGTTAGTGGCTGAGAACTGTTGCGACACGGTTTTTAAAAAATGATTGATTGTGAAGTTTTGTAAGCTCAGTCTGAGAAATGTTGTTACAGTGGAACCTCCCTTTTAAAACATTAAAAAATCATCAAGGGTCTTATTTATAAGGGAGGTAATTTTAATAGTTAGAAAGAAGGGCAATGTCTCAGAGAAGTAGGTCTTATGTGGAAGGGAGTCTTATAATTGGAGGTCTTATAAGAGGTTCCACTGTATAAATATTTGTGCTAGTATAGTGTGGTGATGGTATTGAAGACGATGGGAAATATAAGGTCTTAACTGCAAAACCTCATACCATTTTGGTGCATAAATGCGACATTGGCAGTGAAAGGGTAAAACTATCGTGTTAAACTATAATTGCATGATATATAATAAAATGCCAGGTCTTTTTTCTTTTTTCTTCTTTAATGCATAAATTATCATTTTACAACAGAAAACTAAAAAAAAAAATCAAATATAAAACAAACAAAAGCAAACCATGTTATTACTTCTTTTTTTAAAATCAATGCAGATGGCAAATTTCTCTATTTGCTACAATAAACAGCTCAACATTTTTCTTTCTGCAAGATATTATGCTAAAAAGAAGACAAACATTTACCATTTGTATACCAAGACGGGTCACAAATAAAACAATGAATGTGTGCCTCTTTCAACACACACCAATAGACATAGAATCTATTCATGAGCTACGTTCACAATAGGAATTGTTCGGAAATAATTAAGGGGAGTCATTTCATGGTGTGTGGGAGTGATCTTGCCCAATTCAATCGGTCAAACAGGGGAAGTTACTCTACCATCAGGTAGATCCCCAGCTCTCGCCTCGTGTGTCTGAGTAGACTTACATCACTTAGAACACTGTGTGTCATTCTAAAATTGATGTTATTTATATTTTAAAGTTACATTTTGTAAGTTCCATCAGTTTGTGGATACTGGCCGCCCCTCATTTTTCGAAAAAAAAAAAATGTTTGCAAGTCGCTGACTCACATCCTGCGGCTTCAAGCTTCAACGCCATGCCGCTATGGTTGCCATGGTTTTGACCGAGCAAGTCGAGGTAATCAACTCTAATTTTCATGAAGTGCTCTCCCCTAGTTTTTTCTCTCCAAAAATCGTCTATTGCTGGGTATTCTGTCATTTATTTTCCCTCCAAATGTGTCTAGAAACACAGTAAAGCAGCTAAGACAAGAAAGACCCACCCCGACCTCAATAAGCACATCAAAACATGCAGATGAAAACAACAACAGAAACAACAGAAAAACAACTAAAAACAAACAGTGGAGAAATTAGTCAAAATGCATTATTTGCCAGGCACAATATTTAAGTTTGCTTAATCATTTTTCCATTAATTAATTACCTTTTTTTTTAAAATTCACATAACATTCCATATTTGATAAAAGTTTGTAAAATCACTCCAGCTCATTCTCTTGGACAATGCAACATTTTAAATGCCAAGTTTCATGTTTGGAGAAAATGCCATTCTTTTCAGCCATGGGGAAAAAAACAACAACTTTTCTTCAACCCTTTTAAGTTATATCTTTGGACAAGGGTTGTTTAAAACTTTAACACAAGCACCCCGCCTGCATGCAACCCCCAAGCGTGCCCTCCAAACTCACGAGCTGTATGCAAGTGAAGGTGGGCTGACAACACTTGATTTGTTGAAGGATTCAAAAGCTACAAGTGCCAGTTACCAACTTTCAACACTCTTAAAGATAAAAGATCCATCAATAGTATGTTTACATTTTCAAACAACACTTGATTTGTTGAAGGATTCAAAAGCTACAAGCGCCACAGTTACCAACTTTCAACACTCTTAAAGATAAAAGATCCATCAATAGTATGTTTACATTTTCAAAACATTTTGACTGAAAGTGTTTGCTGCTTCTGATTTCATCACACCTTTGTGAAACAAAACATAAAACGCTGTTAGTTTGTGGAAGTTAAAACTCCAAATAATCATGCCGTTTTGTCTTGAAAAGTTGCCACGCAACCATACGGTAGCAATTGTAATATTTACTTACCTTTTGTTTTGTTGTTAAAACAGTGGGTTTTTTTAAATTTATTAGATGGCAATAATTGTAATACTTTGCATGCCTCTTGTTTAGTTGTTAATAGTTTTTCAAACATCAGAGGTGTCACGAACTTTGGCCCCAAATTAGGAGAGGCTCCCTGGCCACAAATTCAGAATTGTTAAAAAGTAGAAAGGATCACCAAAATTTAACAATAATGTAAACAACCCCAACATACACCAAAATCGTCACCACCCCAGCTTAAGGGAAATGGGAGAGTTCAGCCAAATCAACAAGAAATCAATTTCTCCACCCATATAATAAATCAACAGTTGCAAGCAAAACTGACATCATACATCAGGAATTTGTTTCTCCATCCATTTAACAAATCAACAGTTGCAAGCAAAACTGATATCCTACATCAGGAATTTGTTTCTCCATCCATTTAAACAGAAACAAAGAATCATACCAAAACCAATGATGATTGTCTAAGAGAAAGACAGATTAACGTAAATAAGACAAAAATAATTTATTGAAAGGAATAAGAAAGAAAATGAGACAGATATGGACAGAAGAAACTACAAAGGTGCATCTAATAACAATGGGATTACAACTGAATGATAAAACAAGAGGCTAACAATATGGGTTCATCAACTCATTAACTCTTCTGCCGCCGTCGGCGGGTTGAACCGCCCGGTTTACTGTATACCGTTGCTAGCCATGGGTGGGTTTGACCGCCAGATACTAGGGAAACCCCGGTGTCCCCCTTTGCGCTATTTATATGAAGTGACATCTCATCCTTTACTTCCGTGACATGCGCAGTTCGCTCAGGGAAAGCACAATCTTCCGCCATCTTCATTTGTAGGCTACATTTTGTAATTTTCAATCGATTTTCGTCGCATTTTCGACGATGGAAACCGACGTCTTTTGGCGTGAACCTATACAAGATGGCGACAGTGACGACGAAGCATTTACTGTGGAAGAAGTGGCAGAATCTGAACTTAGGCGAATAAAAAAGAGCATCGAAAGTGTTGAAACGATCTTGGGTTTGCAGCAGCAGATCGACACAGGTAATTTTCGTGATGATTCGAGCGAGTATTTTTTTCATTAATTTTTAAAGTGAGTGTGTGCGAAAATCAGTGCAGCGGCAAAAATTAGTTGGTGCGCAACGGTAAACAGTCTTAGTAATACTTGGTAGTAGAAGAGTCAAGTTTCTCTCATCAGTGGAAACACTAATTTGTTTTAAATCTGATGTAATGTACATAGCAAGACATTAATTATCTAGTATTAATTTGATATACAGGGATAATGTAGTCATCTGAATCCACATTACACACACAAAATCTTATCCCAAACCCAGATTCATTGTAGTTACCAAGCTAAATATTAAAAATGGAGCTACCAACTGAAGCTTAGAAAAGCCAAACTTGATCAACAAAACTGATAAAATACCCTTTGTCCCTACTTCAAACAGAAATCCGGACACGTACGCACCTTACCCATTATGGCCATATAGCCTGGGAACACAGAAGAAGAAGAAGAAGAAGAAGAAGTCCCTACTTAAGTGTTCAAAATTGATATAATACAGCCACCCCCCCCCCCCCTCCCCCTTAATAACTATTAAACATTTTAGAGGAGTTGTTACACTTTTTTTCTTCAATATTTTGTTCTTTCATTTTGTTCTAAGCATTAAAACTATAAAATAAAAAAAAGGAACAAAACTGAACCAAAACAAAAGCTCAAGGAACAACTTGAGTCAAAACTCACAAACATTGAAACTAAACAACTACAACCCAAAGAAGATAAAACACAGGCTGTTTCTTCTAATCGTAATTAAGACAGTTACATCAAAGGAGAAATTTAGATAAAAGACAAAGTAAACAAACAACAAAAGACTGTAAAATCCATTACAGACATAAACAACATGCAAACAAACAAGCAAAGAAAATAAAGTAAATCAATAAACACATGAATAAATGAGAAGAGAAATATCCACATAAAACATTCTTCGATGTTAACTAAACGAGTAAGATCTAAAGGAAGTTACAGAGCATGCAAAGTCGGATTCAGAAAGAGGATTGACTGAGCGGACTATAAGGCGATACTTTTCCCCATACTGAGACCCCTGCGCTTTATATTATGACTAATAAAATCGTAAGAAAAGAAAATAACAAAATCTTAATTTTGTGTGAAATTTGGGGGGTGCGCCTTACAGCAAGGTGTGCCTTACAGCAAGGTGTGCCTTACAGCAAGGTGTGCCTTACAGCAAGGTGTGCCTTACAGCAAGGTGTGCCTTACAGCAAGGTGTGCCTTACAGCAAGGTGTGCCTTACAGCAAGGTGTGCCTTACAGCAAGGCTTATAGCAAGGTGTGCCTTACAGCAAGGTGTGCCTTATAGCAAGGTGTGCCTTACAGCAAGGTGTGCCTTACAGCAAGGTGTGCCTTACAGCAAGGTGTGCCTTACAGCAAGGTGTGCCTTACAGCAAGGTGTGCCTTACAGCAAGGTGTGCCTTACAGCAAGGTGTGCCTTACAGCAAGGTGTGCCTTACAGCAAGGTGTGCCTTATAGCAAGGTGTGCCTTACAGCAAGGTGTGCCTTACAGCAAGGTGTGCCTTACAGCAAGGTGTGCCTTACAGCAAGGTGCGCCTTGTAGTCCCAAACATATGGTAAATAAACAATAAACGAGAAGAAGAGAAATATCCACATAAAAACAATGGTAACTAAACGAGTAAGATCTAAAAGAAGTCACAGAGCATGCAAGGTCGGATCCAGAAAGAGGACTGACCGAGAGGAACAGACAAAGATACAGTGACCTTTTTTTATAGTTTGTGTTCATGCCCAGTGTCAATAAAAGCGCAATTCACCCAAAGTGACCAGTGATTTAAAACCATGAAGCAAGACAAAACCCAAAAATGCAGACAGCAGAAAATAAAATGGAAACAATTCATGCATGCAGGTGCAGCTACCTTCTTCATGTTTGAGCCACGACGCTGGAAGCAAAACAAAGCAGAAAATACCCAAACAATACCACCAAAAATGAACACACCTCAGTCACAAGTTTTAGTCATATACACGACTGAGTCATTTGTACACGTCTATACACCATGTTATCAACAACATATGTGACCCAGCACCACAAAAGGGACATTAAGTCGCTGGGCTAGGTTCTCACAATAACCTTGCAAAGTCAAAAATCTCATTTCTTGTCAATTTTGAGTTATGGGTATTTTCGTGTTCTCTAACATCGAATCTTTCATATTTATAAAGGACAATCTTTAATAAGGTCTCTAAATGTTCTTATAAGTGCTTTAAAACGACTACGTCAATGTATTTTCTTCAGCTAGGCTAGACCTTAGACTGTGTTTTCTCAAAATGGCCGACGCTCACCCTACTAACTTTAAATGCTCATAACTTTGGAACGGAAAACGATATGATATTGGTTCTTGTATCAATAGAAAGAGAATTGTCTGATGCTTTTAAAGGTATAATTTTATCAGAATGGCCATTTTAACACTTAATGTCCCTTTCATGGTGCTAGGTCACGCATACACATATTCCTATACATGTCTCAGGAAATTATCCGTACTGGCAGTGGAAAGGACACACACGTCTATGAGAAAAATAAGGTCAGGGTAATTTTGCGTGTAGACACAAAGTTATTTTGCATGAGTGCTATCAGGGTTTGACACAACATACGACGTAGCAAAAGACATACTAGTGACAGTGTTAAAATTACAGACAATGGAAATGACATGTCTCCAATCTCAATGTCATCATTAAACAAATTATCTACAGTATATATCTCAACACAAAAAAACCAACAAATCCAACTTTACAATTCCAAACCAGCACACTACCACTTCTAAGATAATTCTTAACATGGTGTAAGCGTATGCGTGTGTGCATGCAGTCAAGCTTGCGAGCGTGTGAAGGTTCATGCATAAGTGTGTGTGTTGGAATGCACACACATGCTAACATTTGTGCAAGTTATTTGAGTAAAAGCGCATGATGCAAGTCTTATTCATTAAGAAGCAATTAGGCCAAAATTTAAAAAAATCAAATAATTGAGATATTCAACAAATTAGTGAACAAAAATGCAGACTCGAGTCAAAGTAAACATTTGAACAAGAATTTAAAATATGTTAATTTTTTTAAAATAAAAAGCAAAATAAAATCTGAAGCAAAAAAAGTATATCAGTATGCAAGAGTATCCCAAGCAGTTTCTATGCAATTAATAATACACATTCAGATTCATTCTACCTTGTTAATGATACTTATTCAGATTAGGTTTCTGTTATGTTAATGATACACATGTAGATTGTAATTTGCATACATGAACATGACACACCGAAGCAAGACAACGAAACATACGTCACACACCACCACAGAGTTGCATTATTATCTTTACAATCTATCAACAATAACGATTTTTTAAAAGACGACAACAACAGTAATCCCTCACTTAAGACTACTCCAACTGTTTGTGAGGCATGAGGTACGTTTTAAAGAGACATCTGTAACGTTGGGATTGAAAAGCTCATTTCCGTCTCTTTCTATCGCTTTTTACTATTCAATCATTCATTCAAATTTGTGTGGGAAAACCAATTTATGAAGATTTAAGTCAAAGATTTGGCACAACATAATCTATTTTGTATATGATATGTTTATGAGAGTAAAAATCTTGCAAGTAATACAATTTGTTCCATCAAAATGATTCAGATAAAAAATTCTCAAAATCAATCTTTTTTACTATCATTAGCATTTTGGAAAACCCCCCAAAACTTAATGAACAAAAAGAAATGACATGGCAAAACGTTTTGTTAACCACTTAAGTGCTTTGCAATCCCAAAATTGTGAGCTAAACATAAAAAAGAACTTGTAAATTAATTCATAAATGTAAAAAAAAGACAATAATTCAAATTAAAAAAATTAATAAAAAAACAAATAAACTGACTGCTATGAAAATAGAATCAGGGTACTAGACTAGATTTACCTGGTCCTCCTTCAATTTTGCCTGTGTTAAGGATTCAGATAATAGATGAGAGCATAGGCATGATGTCAGGAACACACACAAACAAGTTTTTCTAGCTTGTGCGCATGCATACAGGGACACACACACATGCATGCAGACACACGCACAAATATATATATGCACAAACACACACGTGCAAAAACCATAATAAAGATATTATTATATGATTTCACTTATGTTACCATTCTAAATCTAGAATGAAAATCCTTTTTTTATTATCAATTCATCATACTGACAGCCATAGAAATTTTGACTTTAAAAAAAAAAATGCAGTTTATAACAAGAACTGGAAACAAGGAACACACACAGCAACGCAGACACCCTGCAATACAAATGATGCAATGTGCAAAGCGTGGTAAGCACACACACAGTAAATATGCCAGTGTGCAAAACTCTCAGCAGAGAAGCAAAGGACTTTTAGTTTCATTGGTGCACCGACTCGTTCAAAATACACATCCAGACCTGTTTACCCTTATAATGAAAAACCCGGAATTTGCCACCAAAAAACCCGGAATTTGCCCCCCCAAAAACCGGATCTGTACACGACTCGCGATAAAGCGGTTTCTTGTTCTTCTCCTTTCCGCGAAAATCAGGGTCGATTTTCAATATTGTGATGATTTCTTGGCTCAATTTTGCCAGAAAAGTTTTATTAGTAAATTCAGTCACTAATTCTTAGTCAATTTTAGTATAAAACAAGCTGGAAAAAGCAAAATACCTGGAAATGTCCACGATGGGACAGAGAAAAATCACTCGGCCGCGGATCGGCAAATGCTAAGCTGCAACTTGGCGCCATCGCGATCAATTTTGACTTCATTTTCCGTTGAAAACTTCAAAATTCTCACATCATCGTATTTTCCAGTGATAATATAATCTAAATTGACTCATTTCAAGCCCTAATTACAATCTCTACCATTAAAAAAACTGCCTGGAAAGCTCTTCGAATCGACAGTAAAAGTCTGGCCGCCATTTGCTCAGTCCCGAAATAGATCGACCAAAATAAAAACATTATTTCGCCCCTTTAACCAATGAAAATGCAGCATTTAATGCATGTGACGTCAAGCACAACCCCTTTTCTGATGACGTGGCGTGTTAGGTACACGTTTCGGTCAACCCTTGCATCTTTTCCTACAAACGGAAACAAATAATAGACGGTTTTTCGAAATCCCGGAATTTTCAGCGTTCACCCGGAATTTACTATTTTACCCGGAATTTTAGCAAATTTCCGGAATAATTCTGGCTAAACCGGAATGGTAAACAGGTCTGCACATGAGTTGCTGGTTAAAAAGTGCCATGTTAACACATACAAGGTTTTGAATAGTCATCATCACACAGCTATGCACATGAATGCAAAGCAGCAAACGACCTCAATGGGGTTTGTACCATGTTTCTAATGTGGACTCATATTTTTTCCAGTCAATGCTAAAAATCTAAAATAACAGCTGGCTTATCCGCTAGTGATTATTTTTGTAGTTTCTTTTTGAAACGGTGCAGATTCATTTTGATCCTTATGCTAATAGTTTTGCAAGGGTCCTATTCTGCCACATTTGTGGTGGAAAATGTCCCACAGTAAAAGAAACTGTGTGGGTATTTAAAAGCGCAAATTAAAAGCTGAATTTGGAGATCAGAGAAAGCGACGTATCATTAAATATGAAACTTTTCACTTTTATTTCTTTACTTTTTACAGTTGAAACAAAGTATTTTGAAGGGACAAGAATTAAGGAATAAAGAGGCAAACCTATTTCTGTTAAGGTCATGAAAAAAGGTAAACTTATAATTAATATAAATTCTGCTTAATTTCATCTCGCAAAGATGCAGATCAGAAAGTACACATTTTCTATGATACAAACCCACAATACAATTCTGTTGAAGGTTTTTTTTTATATGGTTCATGTCTTAACCGTCAACATAAAGCATTAAAAAGCAGCTAAATTTCAAATAAGAACATGTAACCAACACCTAATCAATTGTAAGCCTTTGGACACATATACCTATAATACGTTTTCCTGCAACTCCATATGATCACCTCTACCAGATGCAAAATACTTAGATAACAGTCATGAAAGAAGAAAAAAACGGAAGTTTATTCCTACACGAACACACACACAAAACCGCAAACATGACGGGGATGTCTAAAGAACAACTTGCCAAAACATTATAAGCAATGACTCTTGACAGATGACGTTAAAGACCCACAAGATCACGTGTCAAAATCACGGGCTTCACGTGTTTTCCCTCTTATAGCTGGTAAGAAATCTTGTTTTGACTCCCATACAAATGCCCCCAAATTCGAAACGAAACCTCATTTCAAAGAGCAGCCTGAATTTGAAGTTTGGGGAATTTGAATGTGGGTCACAGATATCCAGAAAAAACCAAGGTGGGTGGGTCAGTGGGTCTTTAACCCTTTCGCCGCCAGCCATTTTTCAGCCAAAAAATACCATTAAACTTAACCAGGTAGAGAAAAACAAATATCTGCAACATTGGGAATTTCTCTATGACGTTTAACATCAGGCCTATCCTTACCTCCCAAAATAAAGAAAATAGGGTCTTTGGATAACAGGCCCTGATTTGATGCATTTTAGTGACATGGGTGTTAAACCATTGTGGTGCACATATGCGACATAAGGACAATTGATACACAATGCAAATTTTACAAACTTTGAAACAAACCACCTTCCACTACTACTACTACCACCACAAGTCTGCTCACCTCGGCCTCCGCCTGTTTCTGCATGCGCTCGTTCTCCTCAATCTCTCTCTCCAGCTCATGCATCCTCTCGATGGCGGCCTTGAGGGGCCCGCAGCGCCGCGTGTACTCCACGATGGCGATGGTGTACTGCACCAGGGTGGCGCAGTCCTCGCTGGAGTACTTGGCCCCAGAGATGCTGATGCCGCTGTTCCGCCCCTGGGGGGAGGCCGACCTCTTGATGGCCATGAACTGCTTCTCTGTGGTAGCACGCAAACAGATTTATTTATTTTTGTATGAGGTACTTTATAGTCACATAAGCATCTCTGTGAAAATCGGGTTGCTCCCACCTAGAGAGCGCTACACAGCCAGAGGCGTGCCACCCATTTTAAAAAAATTTGTGCATGCGATTTTGTGTGTGATTGATGAGGAAGGAAAGGGAGGGTGGGTAAATTTTGCCCAAATGACAACTTTTTCGTTGCCACTGGGTTTAACGTGTGCTAAGTGCATGGGCACATGGGACCTCGGTTTATCGTCTCATCCGAAAGACTCCACATTCAGACCGCAAGGCCTAGTGCAAAGTGAGAGGAAAAATCCCCTGTACCCAGTCAAACTCGGGTTTACCTGACACGAAGCGACCGCGTTACCACTGTACCACTCTACACAGAGGGAAAGGTGATGCGGTCGGAACCAGCTGCTACAATTTTCAGACTGTAAGGCGCATGTCCCCAATTTTAGACAAAATTCAGATTTTGTTACTATATTTTCTTACTATTTTAACAGTCACATTACCCCCTGTGGGGATACCGGGGGTCTTTTGCATAAATAGTTCTCCCACCTTCTGGAAGTTCTGTGCTTGTAACTTCCTCTAATCTGTCACTCTCGCTGACTGCCTTTTCCCTTTGCTTACTGTCATCTACTATCTTTCTGCCTTACCGGGTCCATTCTCCTGCCTTTGTTCACGAAACACTTTCAACAAGATTTCCTCTAGCCGAAGTCGGACTTGCTGGGCCTATTTCTTAGTTAGGCGCATAACGCATCTGCGCTCATAATTGACAGGAAACTGTCTGAGCGACCGAAGAAGAAGAAGAATCAGTCACATTATAAGGAGAAGGGGTCTGAGTCGTGGAAAAAAGCATCGCCTTATAGTCCAGAAAATATGGCAACTCAAAAAATGGTACCACAAAAAATTAAATAATTCGTAATAATTTCTGGTTATGAAAAGAACATGAACCAAGCCATTCTTTTCTACTTTTGTTTTGTTTTTTTGTTTCGTTTTTATGGACTCGAAGTAAGAACCACACAAAATATGAACACACACAGAGTCAGAAAGTATATTCTCTCAAAAGAACTGTTACTGGTTGTTTTTTTCAAAATATCTGCAATTTTGAAATAAAATTTCAGTTGTTTCAAATTTGACATACCAGATTTCCACTGTCTGTGACTTGTGAAAAGTAATAAATAAAGGCAATAAATCAATGAAAATGGTATGCAAAGAATGCAATGCATAAGCGTGAAAATCTGTTTAACGTCCTCCGGTCTGGAACAGACACATATGGGACATTAGTAGATATAAAGATGGTGGGAATGATACTGGAGGCAATGCCCGAGGGCAGTGCAACACCAGGAAAGTCCCGAATTTTTTACAATACAGATATGTATATTACAATATTGGCATATGCTTTTTCATTACTGAATTCTATTGCCTTTCTCTTTCTATACTAAGACAGAAGAATGAGCAAAATACAATAACAAAACTTTTGTAGCCTGTTGATATTAGGAAATAGACATGTAATTTTCAAATTGTTAAAAACGAACTTGGCAATATATCATTTTTTTTCAAATAATAAGAGGCAGTCGGTTGACTATATCAACATAATCTTCAACCTGATGAAGGCGGCCAATTTTTTAAGAAGAAAACTGAGAAAGCAGTTGTCAGGTAGGTATCTGACAAACAAATCATCTCCCTTGCAAATGAAAATGTGGGTAATGCCACGAAGTCAAACCAAAATGTTCGCATTAAAATTCGACTGACTTATGTCTCACAAACCTGAGGCGTTTTCCAGCATAGTTCCCTCCCCTGTCACGCCCAGTTGTCCATCTTTGCTCACCACCAAGTAGCTCTCCACAGCTGGAAAAGCAAACAGTAAGTCAGGTACAATCCACAGCTGGAAACAGTCAGGTACAATCCACAGCTGGAAACACAAACACTAAGTCAGGTACAATCCACAGCTGGAAACACAAACAGTAAGTCAGGTACAATCCACAGTACAATCCACAGTTGGAAACACAAACAGTAAGTCAGGTACAATCCACAGTTGGAAACACAAACAGTAAGTCAGGTACAATCCACAGTTGGAAACACAAACAGTAAGTCAGGTACAATCCACAGTTGGAAACACAAACAGTAAGTCAGGTACAATCCACAGCAGGAAACACAAACTGTAAGTCAGGTACAATCCACAGCTGGAAACAGTCAGGCACAATCCACAGCAGGAAACAGTCAGGCACAATCCACAGCAGGAAACAGTCAGGTACAATCCACAGCTGGAAACACAAACACTAAGTCAGGTACAACCAACAGCAGGAAACACCAACAGTAAGTCAGGTACAATCCACAGCTGGAAACACAAACAGTAAGTCAGGTACAATCCACAGCTGGAAACAGTCAGGTACAATCCACAGCTGGAAACACAAACACTAAGTCAGGTACAATCTACAGCTGGAAACACCAACAGTAAGTCAGGTACAACCAACAGCAGGAAACACCAACAGTAAGTCAGGTACAATCCACAGCTGGAAACACAAACAGTAAGTCAGGTACAATCCACAGCTGGAAACAGTCAGGTACAATCCACAGCTGGAAACACAAACAGTAAGTCAGGTACAATATTCTATTTGTAATAAGGCCTTTTAGTTGTTGTTGTTGTTCCCTGGCTGAAAGACTCCAAGGATCATCCCAACAGCCGAAGCACTTGAACACTATGGTACAAAGGCACCAGCTAGGGATGAGAACATTACGTGCGTGACCGTTTTTGATTACCCCGCCATGTGCGCAGCCACACTCCGACTTCGGAGGAGTGCCTTTTAGTGACATGGGGGTCAATCGGTGTGGTGCAGATTGAAATGCGACATTGGCAGCGAAAGGCTAAAACCCAGTATGAACGTGTAAACATACAATAGAACATGAATATTATAAGTGATTGTAATCGCTGTTACTGTTGATGTACGGTCATCATCCCTCGGGACGAACAACAACAACAACAGTGCTGGAGAAAACCCTCACCCACCCCAGAACCCAAGTTCCTCATTTTCCAAACCTCACCCACCCCAGAACCCAAGTTACTGTTTTCCAAACTTCACCCACCCCAGAACCCAAGTTACTGTTTTCCAAACCTCACCCACCCCAGAACCCAAGTTACTCGTTTTCCAAACCTCACCCACCCCAGAACCCAAGTTACTGTTTTCCAAACCTCACCCACCCCAGAACCCAAGTTACTCGTTTTCCAAACCTCACCCACCCCAGAACCCAAGTTACTGTTTTCCAAACCTCACCCACCCCAGAACCCAAGTTACTCGTTTTCCAAACCTCACCCACCCCAGAACCCAAGTTACTGTTTTCCAAACCTCACCCACCCCAGAACCCAAGTTACTCGTTTTCCAAACCTCACCCACCCCAGAACCCAAGTTACTGTTTTCCAAACCTCACCCACCCCAGAACCCAAGTTACTGTTTTCCAAACCTCACCCACCCCAGAACCCAAGTTCCTCATTTTCCAAACCTCACCCACCCCAGAACCCAAGTTACTGTTTTCCAAACCTCACCCACCCCAGAACCCAAGTTACTCGTTTTCCAAACCTCACCCACCCCAGAACCCAAGTTACTGTTTTCCAAACCTCACCCACCCCAGAACCCAAGTTACTCGTTTTCCAAACCTCACCCACCCCAGAACCCAAGTTACTGTTTTCCAAACCTCACCCACCCCAGAACCCAAGTTACTGTTTTCCAAACCTCACCCACCCCAGAACCCAAGTTACTGTTTTCCAAACCTCACCCACCCCAGAACCCAAGTTACTGTTTTCCAAACCTCACCCACCCCAGAACCCAAGTTACTGTTTTCCAAACCTCACCCACCCCAGAACCCAAGTTACTGTTTTCCAAACCTCACCCACCCCAGAACCCAAGTTCCTGGTTTTCCAAACCTCACCCACCCCAGAACCCAAGTTACTCGTTTTCCAAACCTCACCCACCCCAGAACCCAAGTTACTGTTTTCCAAACCTCACCCACCCCAGAACCCAAGTTACTGTTTTCCAAACCTCACCCATCCCAGAACCCAAGTTACTCATTTTCCAAACCTCACCCACCCCAGAACCCAAGTTCCTGTGCTCCACACATACCTTGCAGGACATCGGAGGGCAGGCCGTCCTCCCAGGACACGTTGTGCAGCATGTCCACGAACTTGGTGGACTCGGTCATCGTCTGCTGCATGCTCTTCCACTGGGCGCGGTCAAAGCGCTCGCTGTCCTTTGCCTGCTTGGCTGTTCAAGAAAGGGAGGAAAATAAAACAGTCTGCATTAGTTACACATATGCTTACCGTAATTCGCGGACTATAAGCCGCAACCTTTTTTTTGAAACCCCCCCCCCCCCCTTGTGGCTAGTACAGTGCCGCGGCTTAAAGACCCCCCACGTCACGTGTCACATTCCCTCTTATGCTAGGAAGATTTATTAAGATTTCTTACCAGCTATAAGAGGGAAAACACGTGAAAACCATGATTTTGACACATGACGTGGTGGGTCTTTAAACGTTACTGAAATAAATCTCATTTATTGTGAATTTTGAGTTATGGGTATTTTTGTGTTCTCTAACATCTTATCTTTCATATTTATCAAGGATAATCTTTAATATGGTCTTAAAAGTGTTTTAAAATGAGTAGGTCAACACATTTTCTTTAGCTAAGCTAGAGTTATAGACTGTTTTCTCAAAATGGCTGACGTTCACTCTACTAACCTTAAATGCTCATAACTCTGGAATGAAAAAAGATACAAGAATGGTCCTTGTATCATTAGAAAGAGAATTGTCTGAAGTTTTCAATTGTATACTTTTCTAGGCATGGTCAGTTTGACAATGTCCTTTTGGTGGTGCTAGGTCACATATATCGTCTAAAACACCTATTATGACTTCTTTGAAAATTTATAAGAATACATGGAAAGGTTGAATGAAATGCATGAATGTTTAAACATGCAAAATAACATTTCAACAAGTGACTTTCATTCTAACCATGTATGCAATGCAAATGTGAGCGTGTGAATGTGAGACTTTGAGAGAGAATGAAAAACTTCATTTAAGAAGGATGAAGATTTTAGGCAATGCCTATTCTTACAATCTGTCCTTGGACAAAACAAAACAATTAAAATTTGACTACAAATGTGAAAGAGAAAGAAAAAAATCCCTTCAAGCAAGAAACACATTTGAACACATAAACGTCTACACCTGCACACACACACACTCTCTCTCTCTCTCTCTCTTATACATAGTATAGAGTACAGGAATACCAACATAGTAAAAGAGAGAGAGAGAGGGTATGTGTGTGTGTATGTGTGTGTGTGTGTGTGTGTGTGTGTGTGTGTGTATGCGTGTGTGTGTGTGTGTGTTGTGTGTGTGTTTTCTTGTATCTGTATCTGTGTGAAGGCATGTGCACATGTATGCATGTTTTTGTATATTAATGTGGGTTTTTTTAGGGTTTTTTTCCACTACAACTACAATCAAATATACAGTGAAAATCTGGTAAGTCAAAATTGAAAGACTGAAAGTTTATTTTGCGATAGCCAATATTTTAAGATTAAAAAAAGTCAATTAGAAGGATCAAAATTTGAGACAATATCCCATTACTTATAATAACCGTTTTTGATTGACAACTGATTTTCACGGTAAACCTATTGACATTGAGGTCAAAGCAACCACACAAGCATTCAAACATATAATTCATCAAATAAAGCAATGGTGAATCAGCGTATGAGACAAGGACAGAATCAACCAATTGGCAATCAATAATTTACAAACATTCAAGAGAGAAAAAAACAAGTAGAACACCGGAGAAACAAAAACACACTAAACACAGGAATATTGTGTGCAACAAAAGCACAGATACAATTAAAGAGAGTGTGTGTGTGTGCGTGCGTGTGTGTGTGTGTGCGTGTGTGTGTGTGTGTGTGTGTGCGTGTGTGTGTGTGTGTGTGTGTGTGTGTGTGTGCGTGTGTGTATGTGTGCGTGCTTCTGTGAGAATTACTTTGAGAGAGATTGGGGGGAGGGGAGAGGAGGGAGAAGAGTTAGAGTGCCACAGACAGACAGAAAGACGGGTGTAAAGTCTACACACATCAGATTGACCAGTGATACCATTTTATACAGGCCCGTCAAAAAATCATATTGAAAGGTGCCGGTGCTAAGATTACTCTGGATCCCGGGGTAGAGGGAAAGAAAGAACTGACACCATCAATGCATTGGATCAATAATAATAGTAGTTTTTCTTGATAGTTTGAGTTAAAGCAGGGTTTTTCCCTCCATTTTAAACTCATAATCATGACCATGAATTTTGAAAGATATTGTAACCCATTAATGTACAAGTGCATGGTGCTTGGGGCTTCTGAGTGAGGAAGAAAACAGGGTGTGCGTGGGGTGTGATGTAGAAGAACTAGCCATTTCCAATTTGAAATTAGAATAAATAAACATTGAACACAAAACAGAATATTTTCTTTTAGGCAGAAAAGTTAACGAAGAACTGTTAGCACTTAGAACTCAACAAAACAACAAAACACAACTTTACGTTCAGTACTTTGACATCCATCCTTCTCTTCCAGTCCAAACAAACAGTAATCTCAATTAACATTAATATTTGGCTTTCCCATGTGCGTGTGAAACAAAGGTTTGAAAGAATAAAAGCTAACAGAAAAAGTCCAACACCCTCTTGAAAGATACTGCTAAAACTTATCAAAAGATGTCAAAATGTAAACTCAGACCATCGATATAATCAAAACCATCCTCCTCAATAACAGGCAGCTGCAGTTCAGGGATTAATGAATCTGCAATACGAGGATGATTACATTATACCAAAGATTGATGGCATGTAGACATGACTAGTTGAATTGCAACAGCTTATATACTTCAGTGAATCTGCAATACGAGGATGATTACATTATACCAAAGTGTTTATGTAGATGTGACTAGTTGAATCGTAACAGCTGCAATACGAGGATGGTTACATCATACCAAAGTTTTTATGTAGACATGACTAGTTGAATCGCAACAGCATATATACGTCAGTGAAAAGAAAAGTGGGTGAGTATATAAGATTACCTGTGTATGTGGGCAAGTGCACATATGGGCATTTGTACATGCTTGTTTGCATGCGCACATACACATCTGTCCACATTTTTTAATAAGTATTTTACATATACATTCTGTTTGTAGTAATGTTTGCATTTTAAGTAAAAAATAAAAACTTACAGCAAAGGAAAAAAGTACTCATCAAAGTATTTCAGCAAATGAAATTAATCACAAGTATTCACAATCAAACTATATTTTCAAGATGTCCCAGTGCACACAACAAACACACCACAAAACTAATCACCCCAGCATTCACAATCAAACCATATTTTCCAGATGTCCCCATGCATACAACAAACACACCACAAAACTAATCACCCCAGCATTCACAATCAACACCATATTTTCCAGATGTCCCCATGCATACAACAAACACACCACAAAACTAAGCACCCCAGTATTCACAATCAACACCATATTTTCCAGATGTCCCCATGCATACAACAAACACACCACAAACTAATCACCCCAGCATTCACAATCAACACCATATTTTCCAGATGTCCCCATGCATACAACAAACACACCACAAAACTAATCACCCCAGCATTCACAATCAACACCATATTTTCCAGATGTCCCAGTGCATACAACAAACACACCACAAAACTAAGCACCCCAGCATTCACAATCAACACCATATTTTCCAGATGTCCCAGTGCATACAACAAACACACCACAAAACTAATCACCCCAGCATTCACAATCAACACCATATTTTCCAGATGTCCCAGTGCATACAACAAACACACCACAAAACTAAGCACCCCAGTATTCACAATCAACACCATATTTTCCAGATGTCCCCATGCATACAACAAACACACCACAAAACTAACACCCCAGTATTCACAATCAACACCATATTTTCCAGATGTCCCCATGCATACAACAAACACACCACAAAACTAATCACCCCAGCATTCACAATCAACACCATATTTTCCAGATGTCCCAGTGCATACAACAAACACACCACAAAACTAAGCACCCCAGTATTCACAATCAACACCATATTTTCCAGATGTCCCCATGCATACAACAAACACACCACAAAACTAAGCACCCCAGTATTCACAATCAACACCATATTTTCCAGATGTCCCCATGCATACAACAAACACACCACAAAACTAAGCACCCCAGCATTCACAATCAACACCATATTTTCCAGATGTCCCAGTGCATACAACAAACACACCACAAAACTAAGCACCCCAGCATTCACAATCAACACCATATTTTCCAGATGTCCCCATGCATACAACAAACACACCACAAAACTAATCACCCCAGCATTCACAATCAACACCATATTTTCCAGATGTCCCCATGCATACAACAAACACACCACAAAACTAAGCACCCCAGCATTCACAATCAACACCATATTTTCCAGATGTCCCAGTGCATACAACAAACACACCACAAAACTAATCACCCCAGCATTCACAATCAACACCATATTTTCCAGATGTCCCCATGCATACAACAAACACACCACAAAACTAATCACCCCAGCATTCACAATCAACACCATATTTTCCAGATGTCCCAGTGCATACAACAAACACACCACAAAACTAATCACCCCAGCATTCACAATCAACACCATATTTTCCAGATGTCCCAGTGCATACAACAAACACACCACAAAACTAAGCACCCGGGAATTAAGCTGCTTGAAACACTCACAAAAAATCACATTAGAAATAAAACAATAAACATTCCAAAACAGCACAACATTTACTTTTGAAACGAAATGACAGACATAAGACACACAAACGTATGATTAAAGTTAGTCAGAAACAAACAATATACAACAAAACATCAATAAATGCACACAAAAACTAAACAAGAAACACCCAGACAAAACCCCCCCAAACATGATTAAGATCATTATATTTATAAAGCAGACTGAGAGATACACAAAACAAAATTCAACCAAACTCTACAGGATTGTGCGTGCATGTGTGTGTGTGCACGCCTGCGTGTGTGTTTGTATGTGATGTTATAAACAACCCAGTTAAGTGGTTTCATTCAAACTGAAGGTTGCTTGTGGCAGTTAGCAATCACACAAGAATGTATGCAAGCATTGGAATACACACTTAACAGGGAATGCAAACAACAACATCAACACCGCATGATTCAAAGCAAACCTGAACGCTGGCGTTCCGCTGTTGAATCAAATGTACGTAACAAAAACAAAACATTACTTTGACATTAAAAACTGCAGATTGTCTTTAATTATCTTCTAAAAGCATTTAGTCTATGTTTGATTTCAAACTTTTCAAAAGGCTCTAACATTATTCATTTTATTCATACATCACAGTTTCTTCCCCCTTTCCCCATTACCGTATTTTACGGACTATAAGGCCATACTTTTTCCCCAGACTGAGACCCCTGCGCCTTATAATGTGACTGAAAATATAGTAAGAAACTATAATAACAAAATCTGAATTTTGTGTAAAATTTGGGGGGTGCGCCTTATTATCAGGAGCGCCTTGTAGTCCGTAAAATATGGTACACTAATGCAGTTTTGAATAAAAGTTTGTCAACTGTGTTTATGATATTTATACAGCAGAGAAGGTAGAGCTATGCCGGAAAGCTGGGGTGAAATTTGTTAACATAGGACATGCTTTGCTTAAAAATAAAATAATAAAGGATCAGAAATACACATTCTTTCTCAGCCAAAAGGACTTGAAGATTAGCAATCAGAACATAGATGGATCCAAAAACCGCAGGCTCTGTCAGCGCATGCCAAGCAGCACGCTTTATTACTGGGGACTACAAGTCCAGGAATCCAGGATGCATAAGTGGCATGCTCCTGGAGCTAGACCTGCCACCCCTAGAAGAAAGACGCAGGCACCAACGACTCAGCCCCCTCTACAAGACTGCTTAAGGTATCCTGCCAGCTCTTCCAGTAGACAAATTCCTCACTCCGGCCACCACAAATCGCCACAGGATTAAAGTTTAAACCAACCAGGTTAACCCAGGGTAAGCAGTAGGTTCTTTCTCCTTCTTTATTTTCTATTACGTACATGCACCCTCCCAGTTATGTCGCGATTTATCGTCAGAAATGGCGTCTGAGACGTACATAACCAAAACTAGAACCCAATGCAATGCATTTTTTAACGTACCACTATGTGAGAAAAAAGGACAAACTTCTGGATTCAAAGAACTAGGAAGTGTTTCATAAAAATTGCATTCTGATCATCATCATTTATCTTTGTCTAAATGTAATGATTTAATTTTTTTTGATATCTCTACTTCCAAAATCAGTTTTTGACAACATAAGCTATCCCAAGGTTATAAAACATGCAGTAATTTTCATGGAGAAAATAAAAGAGAAATTAGCTACAAAAAGAAACATGTATGTTAGTAGCAAATACCTGACTCCTCTTGGTTTCAACAATATAAGATTAGAAAATTAAAGGAAAAAACCAAACAATATCTACGACGACATTAATACAATACAAATACACCTTTTTTACATTAAAGGGACAATACGAATCATTACACACTAAAGAAAGGTACATTCATCAACAAGAAACATGATAAGATAAAAGTTCTGTCTACAAAAAACTAACAGAAGAAAACATATCTTAAAACTATTCATTAGTCATTATATAGTATATTACATAGGTACAGGTACTTTCCCTTCATAGCAATGTAACAAAAAAAAGGGAGACGAAAATAAGATGAAGAAGGAAGACGAAGGAAAAGGAAGAGAATGAATAGAAGGAGAAGATGCCTTGGCATGAGGCTGTGTCAGACCAGTTGACATAAGCTAGAACACCAAGGCTACATCAAAATGTTGTTATGGTTGTGCAGGGATTGTCTTAAGCCATGACAAGCTCCTAGCACAACATTATCAGTCTAAAATCCTCCGAAGTCGGAGTGTGGCTGCCCACGTGGCGGGGTAATCAAAAACAGTCACACACGTAATGTTCTCATCTCTGGCTGGTGTATTTGTACCATAGTGTTCAAGTGTTTCGGCTGTTGGGATGATCCCTGGAGTCTTTAAGCCAGGATAAGAAAATAAAAAAACAATAGAAGGAAAGAAAAATCAACAAATGCAGAATAATTTTTTTTTAAAAAGAATGCATCAGAGAGAAAGATTCCAACACAAAGAAAGGCGACAACAGCAGACGTTCCCTTACTCGCATCAGAGAGAAAGATTCCAACACAAAGAAAGGCGACAACAGAGAGAAAGATTGCAACACAAAGAAACGCAACAACAGAGAGAAAGATTCCAACAAAAAGAAAGGCAACAACAGCAAACTTTCTTACTCTTCTTGACGATGAGCTTGGTGGAGGAGGAGCTGGAGGACATGCGGGAGGACAGGTCTTCCTTGGCGGCGCCGCCCGCCGTGGGGTAGTCGCGCGTCTCCTGGATGCGCTGCGAGGGCAGACGCTTGCCGATCAGGATCATCACCATCTCCATCACCTGCCCTACCAACAAGGGAGGCGACTGGAAGGCCTTGAGCCGCTCGATGCACTGACGGTCCACTTTGCCTTTCCACACCAGGACCTGGAGAGGAGTGGGAGGGAAGGTGAGGGGTGAACATGAACGCTCCTACAGTGGAAAACAGCCGATTCAAAATGGGAAACCATCAGCTCCCCATGGGGATTTTGTAAAAATAGTTCCCCCACCTTCTGGAAGTTCTGTGCTTGTAACTTCCTCTAATCTGCCACTCTTTGACTCTGCCTTTTCCTATTGCTTTCTACAATTTTTCTGACTTATTGGCCCATTCTCCTGCCTTTTTTGAAAAAAATCTTCCAAAATTTGTTTCTACTTTGAGCTCCTCCGAAATCGGAATGTGTCGGCTGTACGCAGCGGGGAAACCAGTAGAAACTGAAAACCGGACATGTATGTACCTTACCCATTATGCAGAAGAAGAAGGAAACCATCAGAAAAATTTGATTAATCACCATCATTTTTTGTGTGTTAAATTTAATTTTTCTTACAGTGAAATGAGATGGTGTATGGAAAAACCAACACAAGTCGCTCAGCAAAACCCCAAAACACCCAACAACAACCAAAATATCAGTTTTCTATTTGGGGCATATCTATATCTATTTTTATGTATTCTACCAATATCCATAACATGAAAAACAATTTTGAACGATTTCATTGTTTAAAAAAAAAAATCAAGTCAATAGAAAGAAAGAGGCAAAATTCTGTCTTCTATGTTTGATTTCTGCGAAAGTGATCTATCTCGAATGTCAAACTTAAATAATTATAAAATAAAAACTAGACAAGATAACTCAAATCGGGTTTCTGTGCATCAAAACAGAATCTTTGCATTATCACGGAAAAAAAAATTATGCCATAATTCCAATATGTCTGTTTTTCTTATGCACCGACACAAATGTTTAAACAATCTCAGAATATCAGCCATCTCAAGAAAATATTTCAGTCCTTTCAATTTTGACATATCAGATTTCCACAGTAGTTTGTGTTTTGCTAGTTCAAGGAGCAGAGGGGCAAGACGAATGATGCACTGGGTAGTTTGTGTTTTGCTAGTTCAAGGAGCAGAGGGGCAAGACGAATGATGTACTGGGTAGTTTGTGTTTTGCTAGTTCAAGGAGCAGAGGGGCAAGACGAATGATGTACTGGGTCACCATGTGTTTTGCTAGTTCAAGGAGCAGAGGGGCAAGACGAATGATGTACTGGGTAGTTTGTGTTTTGCTAGTTCAAGGAGCAGAGGGGCAAAACGAATGATGTACTGGGTAGTTTGTGTTTTGCTAGTTCAAGGAGCAGAGGGGCAAAACGAATGATGTACTGGGTAGTTTGTGTTTTGCTAGTTCAAGGAGCAGAGGGGCAAGACGAATGATGTACTGGGTAGTATGTGTTTTGCTAGTTCAAGGAGCAGAGGGGCAAGACGAATGATGTACTGGGTAGTATGTGTTTTGCTAGTTCAAGGAGCAGAGGGGCAAGACGAATGATGTACTGGGTAGTTTGTGTTTTGCTAGTTCAAGGAGCAGAGGGGCAAGACGAATGATGTACTGGGTAAATGTGTTTTGCTAGTTCAAGGAGCAGAGGGGCAAGACGAATGATGTACTGGGTAGTTTGTGTTTTGCTAGTTCAAGGAGCAGAGGGGCAAAACGAATGATGTACTGGGTAATTGTGTTTTGCTAGTTCAAGGAGCAGAGGGGCAAGACGAATGATGTACTGGGTAGTATGTGTTTTGCTAGTTCAAGGAGCAGAGGGGCAATTTTGACGAATGATGTACTGGGTAGTTTGTGTTTTGCTAGTTCAAGGAGCAGAGGGGCAAGACGAATGATGTACTGGGTAGTTTGTGTTTTGCTAGTTCAAGGAGCAGAGGGGCAAGACGAATGATGTACTGGGTAGTTTGTGTTTTGCTAGTTCAAGGAGCAGAGGGGCAAGACGAATGATGTACTGGGTAGTTTGTGTTTTGCTAGTTCAAGGAGCAGAGGGGCAAGACGAATGATGTACTGGGTAGTTTGTGTTTTGCTAGTTCAAGGAGCAGAGGGGCAAGACGAATGATGTACTGGGTAGTTTGTGTTTTGCTAGTTCAAGGAGCAGAGGGGCAAGACGAATGATGTACTGGGTAGTTTGTGTTTTGCTAGTTCAAGGAGCAGAGGGGCAAGACGAATGATGTACTGGGTAGTTTGTGTTTTGCTAGTTCAAGGAGCAGAGGGGCAAGACGAATGATGTACTGGGTAGTTTGTGTTTTGCTAGTTCAAGGAGCAGAGGGGCAAGACGAATGATGTACTGGGTAGTTTGTGTTTTGCTAGTTCAAGGAGCAGAGGGGCAAGACGAATGATGTACTGGGTAGTTTGTGTTTTGCTAGTTCAAGGAGCAGAGGGGCAAGACGAATGATGTACTGGGTAGTTTGTGTTTTGCTAGTTCAAGGAGCAGAGGGGCAAGACGAATGATGTACTGGGTAGTTTGTGTTTTGCTAGTTCAAGGAGCAGAGGGGCAAGACGAATGATGTACTGGGTAGTTTGTGTTTTGCTAGTTCAAGGAGCAGAGGGGCAAGACGAATGATGTACTGGGTAGTTTGTGTTTTGCTAGTTCAAGGAGCAGAGGGGCAAGACGAATGATGTACTGGGTAGTTTGTGTTTTGCTAGTTCAAGGAGCAGAGGGGCAAGACGAATGATGTACTGGGTAGTTTGTGTTTTGCTAGTTCAAGGAGCAGAGGGGCAAGACGAATGATGTACTGGGTAGTTTGTGTTTTGCTAGTTCAAGGAGCAGAGGGGCAAGACGAATGATGTACTGGGTAGTTTGTGTTTTGCTAGTTCAAGGAGCAGAGGGGCAAGACGAATGATGTACTGGGTAGTTTGTGTTTTGCTAGTTCAAGGAGCAGAGGGGCAAGACGAATGATGCACTGGGTAGTATGCATTTTGCAAGTTTAACCCTTTCACCGCCAATGTTGTATTTTTGCACCACAGTGTTTTAGCACCTATGTCACTAAAAGGCATCAAATTGGGGTCTATTATCCAAAGACCCTATTGTCTTAGTTTTGGGAAGTAAGGATAGACCCTATTTTAGATATGTCACAGAAGAATCCCCAATACTGCAGATGGATTTTATTCTCTACCCAGGTAAGTTTAATGGACATTTTTGGCTGAAATATGGCTGGCGGTGAAAGAGTTAAAAACCTCTAAGTCACAGTCCTTAGTTTATCAAATGGCTGTTAAAAGTGGTTGATCATATTCTCAATGTTGGACCAATTGATAGCAAAGTGAGATAATGTCTCATCAGTTCACTTTCTACAGTATCCTTGCTGAACTTATTTTCTTTCTCTTTTGTACTACCCCCTAAAGTGCAGCAGAATCTTCAACGTGATGAAGTTGGCTGCCTATGGCGAAGAAGAAGAAGAGATAGAGTTGTATGAAAATCGAATTTCTACACAGACTCAACACAACCCCCCCCCCCCCCCCCCCCCAGACACCACCTCTCACACACAGACATCACTGTACCTGACTCTTTGCGTGTTCTAGCTGTTGCCGACACTCCTCTACACGTTTCTGGGCCTCTGCATACTCCTCTTTGGCCTGAACCTGTCGCGTCTTTAGCGTGGCCTCACGCATCTTGTCAAACTCTGCGTCGTAGTCATCATACTCCTCTGCAAAAGTGCAGTGCAATTTGAGAGTCAATAATTCTGTACAATTGCGTATCTTGTCAAACTAAGCATTCCAGTCATCATACTCCTGTGCAAAAGTTCAGTACAGTTTGAGAAAGTCAATATATACGTGTGTCTTGTCAAACTCGGCATCATATTCATCATACTACTTTGTAAAACATTGGCATAACTTGTAAGTGCATGCGTGAATATGTACAAATGTGTACCTTGTCAAACTCAGCATCATTTTCATCAAACTCTTGTGGAAAAGTTCAACACAATGTCTAAATACATGCATCAATATATTATGTCTTATTAGCATCAAAGTAATCAAAAAGGTCTGTGAAAGAACATCTCCATAATTTGTGAGAGTGAGTCTGAATGTTTAGGAGAATGTGTGGAGTTGTTGGTATTAATCTTCTTGTCTAGTGCTTATTTCTATACGTGTATCAATAAAGAACCATTTGAACATGTCAGCATATCTAGACCACTCTCTCAGGTCATCTGAGTTGTCAGCTAACAAAGTAACTTTAACTCTTCTAGCGCAAGGTATTTTTTGACTTTCTTGATCGTCCGTTGCATCTCAACCGACAAGAGGGGAGTAACTATTTTTTTCGAGAGTGCGTGCGTTGCTTCAATAGAAGAAACAGTGACATAACCTCTAAAAGCAGACAAACACATGGTAGGGTGCTTGGCAATGGATGCCTTTGCATTTGGTGGGAGCATAGAGTGATGTCTCCCATGGTACTAAAAGAGTTTATAAATAATATAATATTGCAAAACCGCACCATTATGGACTTATGTAAATCGACATAAGCATACCCCCCCCCACCAACACACACATATACTCTTCTCATCCCACCCTCTCCCCTACTCACCCTCCTTCAACAGCTCATCCTCTTCCTCCTCCTCCGACTCAAACTCGGTCAAGTGGAGATAAGCGTCCAGCGACTTGCTCAGGCCGACCTTGGCCTTCAGCTTTTCCAAGGCCGTGGCCTTGTTGGTGAGCCGGGTCAAGAGGTCGGCCGTGTTCCTGCAGGCATCCTCGTAATTGCCGGTGATGGTCTTGATGGCCTTCTTCATCACTTTGGCGTCCGTGCGCGTCTTGTCCAAAGTGGTCAACACTTTCCTGCCAGGGAAATAATAATAATGAGGAAAATTTATATAGCGCCCATCCTACTATGTAGGCTACAGGGCGCTTTACACATAATTGAAATGGAATAAAAACATGAGACAAAAATCCAATAACATGAGCAGACAAAACAATGCTGTGACTACTACTACTACTACTTATAATAGACCCAATACACGCATGCATTGTCACACATTTCGCAAGCATGAAATACAGTATATATTCACAACATACACACATAAACAACACACACATAACCAGCACACACACACACACACACACCATGCATACATACACTCAGATAGGGGCTTACATGAACGCATCACACACACACACACACAACACAAACATGTGCACACACACATACACCACACACACACGTGCACATACACATACACACACTAAATAGAAATTTAGAACTTCTACTTACAATGTTGCAATAGTCCCCCCCTCCCCCCTGTGGGGATACCTGGGGGGGGGGGGGGGGTGTCTTTTGTATAAATAGTTCCTCCACCTTCTGGAAGTTCTGTGCTTGTAACTTCCTTTAATCTGCCACTCTCGTTGACTCTGTCTTTTCCCTTTGCTTACTGTCATCTACTATCTTTCTCCTGCCTTTTTTCACGAAACACTTTCAAAAACATTTCCTCCAGCCGAAGTCCGACTTGCTGGGCCTCTAACTATTTCTTAGTTAGGTGCATAACGGCAGCATGACGCATCTGTGCTCATAATTGACAGGAAACTGTCTGAGCGATCGAAGAAGAAGAAGAAGAATGTTGCAATAGATATTGGATTTTTTTGTGATTAAAAATAATTTTTGTCTTCCGTGCTATGTCCAACAATTATTTTTTTTCTCAACGCGTTTTGACTTAAAAGTTTAAACCAAGCAGAACGAGAGCATGCATGTTGTATGAGAAATAGTGAAGGATCATTTTCTTAGATATGGTTATGGGAAAATGGTGCTAAACTTATTGTTTACAACAGACACGTTAAACCCAATGGCAACGAAAAAGTTGTCATTTGGTCAAAATTTACCACCACCCTTTTCCTTCCTCGTCAGACACAAAAATCACATGCCAAAAAAAATTAAAATAAATAAATTGGGTGGCGCGCCTCTGGCTGCGACACGCTCTCCAGGTGGGAGCAACCTGAATTTCAGAGACGCCTCTGTGACTATAAAGTACCTAATACAGTGTAGTTTGTATTTGGTGTACACGGTACACTAATTCCCCTCATTCTAGCTCCTTTCAGTTTTCCACAGAGAACTATTTGTTTCAAGTTATTTCTTTTGCCAGAGGCAAATATTCTTATCATTGATTTTGGTTAGGGATAGGAAAAGACCTTACAAGTGGCATGCCACCATAAAACAATGTAAGCCTAATGGATAAAACACTTTAAATTGGTTTATGCTGGTGACGAGTGTTAACAAAAGGCGTGAACGGAAAGGAGCTGAGAAAAGCTGCTGTGTGTACTGACTTGAGCTGCTCCACGGCCTCTGTGCGTTCCTGGGCCTTGGAGGTGTAGAGGTACTTGAAGCACTCCATGAAGCGGCGGTAAGTGACGGGACCCACATACACCTCGTTCTTTGCCATGCTGCCCCTGTCTCGGTGCCTTTGTCTGGTGGGGAAAACAGGAAAATAAATGCTATGTTGATATAAAAGGCAAGTGGTCCTTTAACTAAACTGCAGTCAGAAAGATACAAGAGATAGGAGCTGGTACAGAAAGACCAACCAAGGTTGGGGAGTCTTCTTTGATGTTAAACGACCCTCCGTGTATTTCATCACGACTTCACCCCAATGCCTTATCTGCGCTGACCTGTCCTCTCTCTCATCCCTTGCTTGACACATTCCTGGAGGACGGTCTTAACCCTTTTGCCGCCAGACATTTGTCAGCCCAAAAATACCATTTAAGTTACCTGGGTACAGAAAAAAATATGTAATATTGCAAAGTCCTTTGTGACATGTATAATATTAGGCCTATCCTTAACTCCCAAATTTATGAAAATAGGGTCTTCAAATAATAGGCCCTGATTTGATGCCTTTTAGTGATAGGGGTGTTAAGCCATTGTGGTGCAAAAATGTGACATTGGCAGTGAAAGGGTTAAAGTAGGGCAGGTTAGAAACTAGTCCACACTTCCTTCTGAACCCACTTTCTTCATATTCCATACCCCACCACCTCTCCTTATCCTCTACTATGCACATTACCCTCTCCAATGACTTACTTCACGCTTTCCTGCAGGATGGTCCGAAAGTAGGGCAGGTTAGGAACTCTGACAGTCCACACTTCAAAGCTGATCCTTCTGAACTCACTTTCTTCCTATTCCATACCCACCCACCCCTTATCCGCTAGGCACATTGACCTGTGCCCTCTCCCATGACTTACTTGACGCGTTCCTGCTGAATGGACCGAAAGTAGGGCAGGTTAGGAACTCTGACAGTCCACACTTCCAAGCTGATCCTTCTGAACCCACGCACCCCTTATCCGCCAGGCATATTGACCTGTGCCCTCTCCAATGACTTACTTGACGCGTTCCTGCAGGATGGTCTTGGAGTAGGGCAGGTTGGGGACCTTGACGGTCTGCACCTTGAGCTGGTCCTTCTTCTTGTCGTGCACCTTGACGGTGCTCAGGGTCACCTCAGGGTTCAGGTCCCCTGCCCAGGGCAGCTGCTTGCAGTCTCTCAGCACAAAGCTGTGGATGTTGGCCAGGCACGTCGTGATGCTGTCCCTGCAGTGAACATATGGTCATAATGGATAAGGTACAGCTGCTTGCAGTCCCTCAGCACGAAGCTGTGGATGTTGGCCAGGCACGTTGTGATGCTGTCCCTGTAGTGAACATATGGCCATAATGGGTAAGGTACAGCTGCTTGCAGTCCCTCAGCACGAAGCTGTGGATGTTGGCCAGGCACGTTGTGATGCTGTCCCTGCAGTGAACAAAGTTAACCTCAGTCTTCTGCTTTCCCATGCCATATGGCCATAATGGGTAAGGTACAGCTGCTTGCAGTCCCTCAGCACGAAACTGTGGATGTTGGCCAGGCACATCGTGATGCTGTCCCTGCAGTGGACAAAGCTAACTATAGTCTTCTTCTTCTGTGGTCCAAGGCCATATGGACATAATGGGTAAGGTACATATGTGTCCGGATTTCAGTTTTCACTGATCTCCCCGCTTGAGTACAGCCGACATATTCTGATTTCGGAGGAGCTCAAAGAAGAAAAAAAGGTAATTCATCATCCATGAAACTTCCTGTGAGAGCGCAAGGAAATTTGGGCAGTAAATAAGAAGAAATGCTAATGAACAAAACATACAATATTTTATTTTTATGGACTACAAGGCTGTGTGCACATTTACAAAAACGTCCGTGCGGAAATCCATCAGCAATCCGTAAAAATAATAATCTGGAAGAAAGAAATATGAAGGAGTGTGCACATTACACGCAGAAACCCATCCGCACATCCCATCCAGTTCTTACTTTTGTTTGTAAATGTGCAGACCCTAAAATGATACATTTGTTCAAGACTGAGACCCCAGCATCTTACAATACAGTAATAAACTGTTATAACAAAATCAGAATTTGTGTACAATTTGGGGGGGTGCCTAGGTACCCGTAACTATGGTAAGCATCAAAACTGCTGACTGCAGACGGACCTGAGGTCCTCGAACTCCTGTGTCAGCTGGTGCTTGGCGATGAAGTAGGAGGCCTCTCCCAGCAGGGTTTCCTGGGGCCAGTCGCACAGCCAGTTGATCTGACAGCCGCTCAGCAGACCGGGGTACTTGCTGTGGACACACAAAACAAACACCACGGGGCTTACGTTTTCATCCTACACATGCCAAAGACGGGCATGCATGTCACACATGCCAAAGACGGGCATGCATGTCACACATGCCAAAGACGGGCATGCATGTCACACATGCCAAAGACGGGCATGCATGTCACACATGCCAAAGACGCCAAAGACGGGCATGCATGTCACACATGCCAAAGACGGGCATGCATGTCACACATGCCAAAGACGGGCATGCATGTCACACATGCCAAAGACGGGCATGCATGTCACACATGCCAAAGACGGGCATGCATGTCACACATGCCAAAGATGGGCATGCATGTCACACATGCCAAAGACGGGCATGCATGTCACACATGCCAAAGACGGGCATGCATGTCACACAAGCCAAAGACGGGCATGCATGTCACACAAGCCAAATACACAGCATCAGATCAAGGGCAGAGAGAAAAATGTTCTCTCACCACATCGTGAAAAATCAGACGGGCAAAATGTTTTAAGAATTAGTCTTTTACAATAATCTTTTCAAATATTACAAGAACTTGGGCACTTGCAGGAACACAAATTCAAAGCTAAAATCTTCATAAATAATTCTGATCTGGTGGTTCGAAGAGTGTGGCAAGAGCAAGGACAACAGAAGGCGATGGAAAGGGAACAGTGTAGAGCAACAGTAGAAAGGGAACAGTGTAGAGCAACAGTAGAAAGGGAACAGTGTAGAGCAACAGTAGAAAGGGAACAGTGTAGAGCAACAGTAGAAAGGGAACAGTGTAGAGCAACAGTAGAAAGGGAACAGTGTAGAGCAACAGTAGAAAGGGAACAGTGTAGAGCAACAGTAGAAAGGGAACAGTGTAGAGCAACAGTAGAAAGGGAACAGTGTAGAGCAACAGTAGAAAGTGGAAAATAAGAAGCGTGAACTGACTTGTAGACTTTCTGCAGAAGTTGGCTGGACGGCTGCATGCAGAGCATAATGTGCAGGTCGCTCTTGACCCGTGATGAAAACATGATACAAACATACTTCTTCTTCTTCTGCGTTCCCAGGCCATATGGCCATAATGGGTAAGGTACATACGTGTCCGGTTTTCAGTTTTCACTGGCCTCCCCGCTGCGTACAGCCGACACATTCCGATTTCGGAGGAGCTCAAAGGAGAAACGTTAATTGGAAGATTTTTTTGAAAAAGGCAAGAGAATGGGCCAATAAGTCAGAAAGATAGTAGATGATAGAAAGCAAAGGGAAAAGGCAGAGTCAAAGAGAGTGGCAGAGTAGTGGAAGTTACAAGCACAGAACTTCCAGACGGTGGGGGAACTATTTTTACGAAAGGCCCTCCGGTATCCCCACAAGGAGACAAGCATACAACAAGTGCATAAACTTAACCTTAGTGAAAGGTAAACCACGGACTGACTTGTAGGCATTGCGCAGAAGGTGGCTGGAGGGCTGCATGCAGAGGATGATGTGCAGGTTGCTCTTGACCCGAGACACAAAGAACTTCATGGGGTCCATGGACGAGCTGGGGAACTCCCGCTTCATGGCTGGGTGGATGGCCTGCCAACATCAACAGATAATCAATTGAATTCAGTGCAATTCACAATATCTTATGACGACAACTTCATGGGGTCAATGGACGAACTGGGGAACTCCTGCTTCATGGCTGGGTGGATGGCCTGCCAACATCAACAGATAATCAATTCGATTCAGTGCAATTCACAATATCTTACGACAACCTCATGGGGTCCATGGACAAGCTGGGGAACTCCTGCTTCATGGCTGGGTGGATGGCCTGCCAACATCAACAGATAATCAATTCAATTCAGTGCAATTAACAATATCTTACGACAACCTCATGGGGTCCATGGACAAGCTGGGGAACTCCTGCTTCATGGCTGGGTGGATGGCCTGCCAACATCAACAGATAATCAATTTGATTCAGTGCAATTCACAATATCTTACGACAACCTCATGGGGTCAATGGATGAGCTGGGGAACTCCTGCTTCATGGCTGGGTGGATGGCCTGCCAACATCAACAGATAATCAATTTGATTCAGTGCAATTCACAATATCTTACAACAACCTCATGGGGTCAATGGATGAGCTGGGGAACTCCTGCTTCATGGCTGGGTGGATGGCCTGCCAACATCAACAGATAATCAATTCAATTCAGTGCAATTTATAATACATCTTACAACTGGGGGACTCCTGTTTCATGGCTGAATGGGTGACCTGGCAACATAGCCATTTAAATTAGTCCAATTCAATGCAATTCACTTCACGGTTGTTTAATGACAAAACAATGAAAGAACTTCTTAGGGTCTATACATTATCTAGGGAACTTCTTAGGGTCTATACATTATCTAGGGAACTTCTTAGGGTCTATACATTATCTAGGGAACTCATTCTTTGTGGCTGGATGTGTGGCCTGGCAACATAGCCACCTATTACGGTATTTTACTGACTACAAGGCGCACCCCCCAAATTTTGTTATCATAGTTTTTCTTACTATATTATCAGTCACATTATAAGGCGCAGGGGTCTCAGTCTAAGAAAAAAGTATCGCCTTATAGTCCATAAAATACGGTAATTCCACTCTGTTCAATTTAATTCAAACACTTTACAGTTGAATAATAACACACAAAAATTCATTGGGTTCACTGGGTAAATGGGAAATGCTCGCTTCATGGCCGAGTGAATGGCTGGTAATGTGTCCACCAATCTCTAAAGCAATTCACTTGACTTCACTTTCCATTCAATTAAAAAACTTTGCTTTTATTTTTGTTATACAACACAGCGAAATTCACCAGGTCCATGAGAGAAAAAAAACCATTGTAAAAAAAGATGGGAGGTGTGGTGTGGGGGGGGTGCATGTAGTAGACCCCCTCCTCATAAACTTAACCCTCACCTTATCCCTTTACCAATACATCTTATTAAACAAACCTTCGGGACTTTCCTGGTATTGCAGTACCTCCAGGATCGTCCCACTATCTTTATAGTTATTAATGTTCCATATGCGCCTGTTCCAGGCCGGATGACGTTAAACGAACTTTCATCATCCCTTTACCAATGGCCTAAAACATCTGAAGCAACTGACCAGTAACAGCCCGTCCATCTCATCGTTGGAGAAGAGGTGGGGGTACTCTCCGCTGACCAGCAAGCTGTTGATGGCGTCCAGATATACGTTGTCCGTCAGGTCACGAGACTGAAACAACATGGTACACTTTTAAAAATACTGCTATCAGCGATAGATTATATTAAGATTCAGAAACTCATAACGTTTTTTACCCTTTCATTACATTACCTATGATGAGCTGTTGATGTTTGTTTTCTTTTTCTTCTTATGTTTGCCCTAATTTGCTCTGAGTTCATTTATATACATGTATGTTGATGGTAGAAAGAGTGAGTGAAAGCAGGAATTGTGGAATGAATGAAAAGGAATAAAAATTGTTGAATTAAAAAAACAAAACATTGTACACCTTTAACCCTTTCATCGCCAACGTTGCATTTATGCACCACAATGGTTTAACACCCATGTCACTAAAAGGCATCAAATCAGGGCCTGTTATCCACCGTTGCTGAATTTTGGGAGGTGCACCACAATAATGTTAACATGTCACAGAGGAGTTCACTAATTGGCATCAAATCAATTCTCTGTTATCCAACGTTGCAGTTTTTGCTGAACAATGGTTTGGCGGCCATGTCACTAAAAGGCATACAATAAAGAGTCTGTCATAACAACCCTTCATTTGATCGCGACCACAATGAGTTTAACACTACATGGGGTGATCCAAAAGTCTTGACAGTTGGCCTGTTATATTGCATCTGCAATTTATGTACACAAAAAAAAGTAAGATGTCAAATAAAAGCATGGCCTCAGGGCCTATTTGCTTGCATACGCCTATGAATGATGTCACAATATTTCATCACCTATGTCACTGAAAAGGCATCAAAACAGTGGCCTGAAAAACATGGTTCCAAATCCTGCACCACAATGGTTTTATGTTTTTACAATGTTCACTTGGAAAGACTCCAATCAAATTTATCCAACGTTGCATTTCTGTGCACGGGGACCAGTGGTTTAACACCCATGTCACTGCAAATGGCATCAAACCATTTCCTGTTATCCAAAGCTGACATTTAGCACCACAATGGTTTAACGTCCATGTCACCAGGAAAGAGCACAATATCCTGCTTCTAAAGAAAGCCATTGAAGAGAACCAACATTTTACAATTTCGGGAGATAAGTGAAACACATGGGCCTTCATATTATACAGTCAACGGATCCTGCGTCAAGATTGCAGATAAAAAAAAATTCTCTACCCAAATGGGTAACACCTGTTTTTGATGACAAAAGAAGCAGAGGGTTTTGGCGGCGAAATTGCTTAAAGGCTACAATAAAGAGTCTTCATAACAGACCCTTCATTTGATCACCGATACGTCGAGTTGCCTGCCTATAGAAATATGTCTTCCTTTATTCATTCTGAGTTAGATCATTTTGACAAGTAACCATCAAAGTGTTTGTTTATTTGTTCATAGACTACCTCTCCCCCGTCTATTCTCTCCCACCCCTTCCTTTCTTTCAGTCCCTCAAGAGAGCACAAAAAACTACAGCTGAACTTTTCTGTAACTGGGTTACTTTATTAGGTATTAGGTATTAGCAAAACAATGCTATAGTCACATAGGTGTCTCAATGAAAGGTCGGGTTGACCCATCTGGAGAAGAGCGTCGCAGCCAGAGTTCTTCCACATCCACCTTACAGTTTTTTTTTGTGCATGCGACTTTTGGTTTGTGACTGATGAGGAAGGAAAACCTCTCTGGCAAGAAGTTTTCAAATTTTGACCAAATGAAAAGCGGTGAAATCACAGCTGGACACCATACGTCTGCTGGAGTATCAAAATGAGCACTTGGCTGACCCGACTCAACTTTTATCGTCTCATCCGAAAGGGACTAAAGAAATGGTTTTTTTTTACAAAAAAGTAAAAAGCAACGTCAATCACACCAACTCACAATAAACAACAGAGGGATGATCTTGCCCTTGACTCAATGAGGCAGGAGGAAAATCAAAGTCACCAAGCAATACAACTTGCCCTTGACTCAATGAGGCAGGTGGAAAATCAAAGTCACCAAGCAATACAACTTGCCCTTGACTCAATGAGGCAGGTGGAAAATCAAAGTCACCAAGCAATACAACTTGCCCTTGACTCAATGAGGCATTAGGAAAATCAAAGTCACCAAGCAATACAACTTGCCCTTGACTCAATGAGGCAGGAGGAAAATCAAAGTCACCAAGCAATACAACTTGCCCTTGACTCAATGAGGCAGGAGGAAAATCAAAGTCACCAAGCAATACAACTTGCCCTTGACTCAATGAGGCAGGAGGAAAATCAAAGTCACCAAGCAATACAACTTGCCCTTGACTCAATGAGGCAGGAGGAAAATCAAAGTCACCAAGCAATACAACTTGCCCTTGACTCAATGAGGCAGTGGGAAAATCAAAGTCACCAAGCAATACAACTTGCCCTTGACTCAATGAGGCTCTGGAAAATCAAAGTCACCAAGCAATACAACTTGCCCTTGACTCAATGAGGCAGCTGGAAAATCAAAGTCACCAAGCAATACAACTTGCCCTTGACTCAATGAGGCAGGAGGAAAATCAAAGTCACCAAGCAATACAACTTGCCCTTGACTCAATGAGGCAGTGGGAAAATCAAAGTCACCAAGCAATACAACTTGCCCTTGACTCAATGAGGCAGGAGGAAAATCAAAGTCACCAAGCAATGCGTAGATACTCCATGAGGGGGAGCTGGACGACCCTGCCCCCTACAACTTGCCCTGACTCAATGAGGCAGGAGGAAAATCAAAGTCACCAAGCAATACAACTTGCCCTGGACGACCCTGACTCCCAATGAGGCAGGGGTGGAAAATCAAAGTCACCAAGCAATACAACTTGCCCTTGACTCAATGAGGCAGGAGGAAAATACCCACAGGGCAGTGGGTGGATGCGTAGTGACTCAATGAGGGGGAGCTGGAAATCCCTGCCCCCACCACTCCCATGGGAGTACACAGGGCAGTGGGTGGAACACAGCTGGACGACCCTGCCCCCTCCACATGGGAGTACCCACAGGGCAGTGGGTGGATGCGTAGTGCCTCCATGCGGGGAGCTGGACGACCCTGCCCCCTCCACTAATCTCTTCCCATGGGAATACCCGCAGGGTGTGTGTGTGTGTCAGTGTGTGTGTGTCTTTCAGTACAAATAGTTTCCCCACCTTCTAGAAATTATGTGCTTGTAACTTCCTCCTTTTCCCCTTTGCTAACTGTTATCTACCTTACTGAACGAAATTTGAAACTTAACGTCCTCTTGACCCGAAGGGCACATGTGGGACATTGTTAACTGTGAATGTGGGGCATTTTCTACCTTACTGGTCCATTCTTCTGCCTTTGTTCTAGAAATTGTTACGAAGATTTTCTCCAGCCAAAGACGGACATACTGGGCCTATTTCTTGTGGGGTTTTTTTTTGCTGTCCCATCTTCTGGGCTGTACAGTGGTGTTGCTCCCACGCCGCTCATTCCGAGTCCCAATTCGCAGCCACACCTCCACATGTTCAGGTCGCAGAATCCGAGACCAGCAGTCCAAGAGGAGTGAATCTATGTTAGGCCGTCAGGAGGCAACCAACCGAGGAGACACTGAGTCACTTCGGTGGAGTTCAGCGGAGCCTGTTCAGGACACCACCTCCTAAGCCCCCTACTGACGACACTATTCTCTTAGTCATGGAGCTGGGCCTATTTCTTAGTTAGGCGCATAACAGCAGCATGAATAATCAGCGCTCATATGACTGATAACTGTCTGAGCAATCCAAAACAAAACAAAAAGAGAGAGAGAAAGAAAGACTCGTATGACTGGAAACTGTCAGAGCAATCCAAAAAAAAAAAAAAAAAAAAAAAAAGAGAGAGAAAGACGCAGTTACACAATTCCATCCACTCACAGTGAACATGAGAGTGATGATCTTGCCCTCAGAGCCACTGAGGCGAATGGCTGAGCGCAGGCCGTCGAAGAAGTTGCTCTGCTTGCTGGTGTCCACGCGGTGGATGGGGATGTCGGCCACGTGCAGCGCCAGACGGCACAGCCGCGACAGGTGGCAGCCCACCGCCCCTATCAGCAGCATGTTGCCCCTACACACAGTCAGGAGAGACAAACATACTTTTCAGCAAAGTTGTACATTATAGACCCCCCCCCCCCCCCCCCCCCCCTTCATGTTTACAACCCTCAATCTCAAAGTCCGCTTCTTTCAGTTTTATGAAAATCATCCTAAGTTGATCTTAAGCCTGGTAGAAAAACACCTTCGGAATCGCCCTCTAACTTAAGATTCATTAAAGACCGCTTACCTCCTCTAAAAAGATTCTGTCAACTATGCATTGTCTCCTATGGTCAGTCCTCTACCAATTGTCCCTGTGGATTTACCGTATTTTACGGACTCTAAATTAAGACAATACTTTGTTCCCAGACTGAGACCCATGCGGCTTATACTATGAAGAAAAAATCGTAAGTGTATGGCTCCCCCCCACCTGCGTGTGCATCTCGACCCCTCCAACGGAAGTGTCGCCATCTTAGTCCTTATTTGTGTGTAAACAAAGTGAAAATGTTATCTAAATGTGTAAAGAAAACATCCAGATGTTATAAATACAGTTTAGATAAGTTTCGAATTGGAACAGCCAAATACGCAGCATCGATCTGGCATAAACAAAGTTACTGACTAAGATGGCGGTCTCCCATAATATGGCGCTCCTTGTGGCCAGATATGACGACACGTGGGTACAAGCCATAGTAACAAAATCTGAACTTTGTGTAAAATTTGGCAGGTGTGCCTTATAGTCTGAAAAATATAGTGTTACGATCGCAATAATTTTTACCTGAGTACATCCTATAAATGAACATGCAAAAATGAGCGCATCCTAGTTCATTCCTAATTATTAAGCCTCACACGCAGCCACAGCTGGGACATTTCCCTACCCGTGTCTGAAGCTGAGGATGCGGTGCATGCGCACGATGTGCGCGATGGTGAAGTCGGACAGCATGATGTCCAGGTGCACGTTGCCAAACTCCTCGTTGTAGCGCGTCAGGTGGGCCTTCAGGCAGGTGTGCAGGTCGCTCAGGTTCTCCACAGGTTGCAGCAGCACCTGCCAAGGTAGGTAGAACACATGAAGTCAATGAAAGTAGGTAGAACACATGAAGTCAATGAAAGTAGGTAGAACACATGAAGTCAATGAAAGTAGGTAGAACACATGAAGTCAATGAAAGTAGTATGCATTTCTATATAGGTATGCAGGTGGCCTAGGTTCTCCACTGGTTATGACAGCACCTGGCAAGGTAGACAGAAAACGTAAGTCAATTAAGGTAGACTAGCATGTCTATGCAGGTGTGAAGGTCTCCCAGGATCTCCACTGGTTGTAGCAGCACTTGGCAAGGTAGATACAAAGCATGAAGTCAATGAAGGTAGAACACATGAAGTCAATGAAGGTAGAACACATGAAGTCAATGAAGGTAGATAGAACACATGAAGTCAATGAAGGTAGATAGAACACATGAAGTCAATGAAGGTAGATAGAACACATGAAGTCAATGAAGGTAGATAGAACACATGAAGTCAATGAAGGTAGATAGAACACATGAAGTCAATGAATGAAGTCAATGAAGGTAGAACACATGAAGTCAATGAAGGTAGATAGAACACATGAAGTCAATGAATGAAGTCAATGTAGAACACATGAAGTCAATGAAGGTAGATAGAACACATGAAGTCAATGAAGGTAGATAGAACACATGAAGTCAATGAAGGTAGATAGAACACATGAAGTCAATGAAGGTAGATAGAACACATGAAGTCAATGATTTGACTTGATTTGATCAGGATTTTAGCCTACCCTGATTTGCTTGATGCCACGAGTGGTGACAGGCTGCTAGTAGATTCTGGTGTCAAAAAATCTGATGTATTCTTACATAATTATGCTTAGACAAATACTACACTATAAGTATACATTGATCTGATTTGATCTGATCAGGGCCCACCTTGATTTGCTTGGTGCCGTGGGTGGTGACAGGCTGCTGGTAGATTCTGGTGTCCAAACATCTGATGCTATTCTTAGATTTACTTAGACGAATAGTAAGCTATACATTGATCTGATTTTATCTGATCAGCGCCCACCTTGATTTGCTTGGTGCCGTGGGTGGTGACGGGTCGCTGGTAGATCCTGGTGTCCATGGGGAAGGTGACAAAGTGCTCGGGAATCTTCTCCTCCAGCTTGTTCCAGTGCTGACAACACACACAATCATCGCCAGTTAATAGGAATTGTTCGGAAATAATTCAGGGGAGTAACTGCATGGTGTGTAGGAGTTATCTTGCCTAATTCAATCGGTCAAACAGGGGAGGTTACTCTGCCATCAGGTAAATCTCCAGCCCTCGCTTCATATGTTTGAGGAGACACACAGCATGTAGAACGCAGTGCGTCATTCTGAAATTGATGTCATTTATATTTTTACGTCACAGTTTGCAAGTTCTATCACTTTGTAGCAACTGGTCACCCCTTATTTTTCTACAAAATGTTTGCAAGTCGCTGACTCGCATCCTACGGTTTCAAGCTTCGACGCCATTGTTGCATTGTCGCTATGGTATTTGACCGAGTAATGGAGGTAAACAGCTCTAATTTTCACGAAGTGCTCTCCCCTAGTTTTTTTTCCGAAAATCGTCTATTACTCGTCCGCTGTACAAAACACTCTTTTTCACAGTATAATCTGATGCACATGTTATCAGCATGTGCACTTCAGCAGGAAATAGAATCATGTGCAGACTGGGATATGCACTGCAAGATACCTAACTTTGCAGTCCCTGTTGTGAATCAACTTTGTTCCGCAATTTGTAAACAGGTCAGCCACACTGAGAGGCTACAAATCTGTGAATACATACATTTTTTACTAAATAACATCATGCATTTTGGAGAAAACTTCTTCCTTCATTTATTCTAGATCAAGTTTTCATAACCTCTTCAGCCTCTATCCCCAAGTTAAAGGAAAGAGTTTATGAAAGAATACAGATATAAGATACTTATCCATAATAAAATACTGGTACTTTCAAGCGAATCATACCAACCTCCTTACAGACACAATATTTCAGAAAACAAAAATCAGACTTGCTATAGAAGAGAGGTAGCCTCAATTCGGACTATAAGGAGATACTTTTTCCCCAGACTGAGACCCCTGTGCCTTATAATACGACTAATAAAATAGTAAATTATAACAACAAAATCTGAATTTTGTGTACAATTTGTGAGGTGCGCCTCATAGTCAGAAAAATACGGTACCTTTAAAATGGAGTTATTTTCCTTCTCCTACATTATTCTCTCTTCCCGTCTCATTGTTTAATAATAATAATAATAATAATAAATAAATAAATAAAGCTTCTATAGCGCTCTTCGATGATAAAAAATCATCCTCAGAGCGCTTTACAAATATTACGAGAGAAAACAATCAAGAAGAAAAACATTATTATAAAACAATATGAAGAAGTATATGAAATAAAATAATGTTTCTACATCTCCATGAAATATTTTTCTAACGAAACAAAAAAAGGTGCTTCTTGCGTAGAACAGTACAAAATGATAACAAAAAAAGGGAAGGATTTACTAAACACCAAGCGGTAGACAAAATGTAAGGGTTTTTGCTTCCGTTTGCTTCATGGGTGCAACTCCCCAAAATGAAAAAAACTGAAAGGCAGGGGTCCAGGGACCCATGGCTCTAACAGGGTACAGGGACGTCCTTCAGGGGGGCAACTCAAGAGAGATAACGAGACAGACAGACAGTTAAAATGATAGACAGAGACAGTTTGAGTTTGATAAGCCTTGTAAAATAGTTGTCCGTGATTGGGTGTATACCACAAAGAATTAATAAAATTCAAAATATATATTTACGGTTTAAAAGTGGGTGTTCGGGTGTCTTCATTGTATGAAGCCTTGTAAAATTATTACACTGCCTTTGTAAACTTCCAAGATAGAACAACCAAGTTCAAAACACCCCAAATCGCTTGTGGTCAATTTTTTTTGTTTTAATTCAATGAAAAAAAAAAAAAGAAGTTCAGTTTCTGGTAAAATTAAAAAATACTGAAATCAGTGTAAAACTGAAAGAGTAGCACCCATGCTGTTTGTCAGTACCTGTGCCAGCGTCTGGTCCAGTTTGTCGTCAAACCACAGGAGGTCGGTGGAGCGACTCAGGCGGTCGCGCATGATGCGCTGGATCTCGTGTCTCCACAGGGCGATCACTGTGGGCTCGTCCGCCTTGCTCTCATCGGCCAGGCGACACAGACACTGCCAGCAGGAGATGATGGAAAACATATAACACAAGTGTTTATTTATTGTAATAAGAGAATGGGTCAATCATGCAGACAAACATCAGATGATAGTAATAAAAGGAAAGAGCAGACTCAAAGAGTGATGGATTAGAGGAAGCTGCTAACGTAGAACTTCCAGGTGTGGGGAACTACCTGTACTGACAGATCCCCCGGTCCCCCTGTGCCGGGGGGTGTCTTTTGCATAAATAGTTCTCCCACCTTCTGGAAGTTCTGTGCTTGTAACTTCCTCTAATCTGTCACTCTCTTTGATTCTGCCTTTTCCCTTTGCTTACTGTCATCTACTACCTTTCTGCCTTACCGGTCCATTCTCCTGCCTTTTTTCAAGAAACACTTTCAAAAACATTTCCTCCAGCCGAAGTCGGACTTGCTGAGCCTAACTATTTCTTAGTTAGGCGCATTATGGCAGCATGATACATCTGCGCTCATAATTGACAGGAAACTGAGCGATCGAAGAAGAAGATCCCCCGGTATTCCTAAAGGGGGAAAGTGAAACAACAATGCAAGGATGATGCGAATGATCAGCCCCTACCTGGAAGCACTTGGTGATGTCCTTCAAGGTGAACAGGTAGTGGTGACGGCCCGGCATCGGGGTGGAAATGAAACAATGCAAGGATGATGCGAATGATCAGCCCCTACCTGGAAGCACTTGGTGATGTCCTTCAAGGTGAACAGGTAGTGGTGACGGCCCGGCATCGGGGTGGAAATGAAACAATGCAAGGATGATGCGAATGATCAGCCCCTACCTGGAAGCACTTGGTGATGTCCTTCAAGGTGAACAGGTAGTGGTGACGGCCCGGCATCGGGGTGGAAATGAAACAATGCAAGGATGATGCGAATGATCAGCCCCTACCTGGAAGCACTTGGTGACGTCCTTCAAGGTGAACAGGTAGTGGTGACGGCCCGGCATCGGGGTGGAAATGAAACAATGCAAGGATGATGCGAATGATCAGCCCCTACCTGGAAGCACTTGGTGATGTCCTTCAAGGTGAACAGGTAGTGGTGACGGCCCGGCATCGGGGTGGAAATGAAACAATGCATGGATGATGCGAATGATCAGCCCCTACCTGGAAGCACTTGGTGACGTCCTTCAAGGTGAACAGGTAGTGGTGACGGCCCGGCATCGGGGTGGAAATGAAACAATGCAAGGATGATGCGAATGATCAGCCCCTACCTGGAAGCACTTTGTGATGTCCTTCAAGGTGAACAGGTAGTGGTGACGGCCCGGCATCGGGGTGGAAATGAAACAATGCAAGGATGATGCGAATGATCAGCCCCTACCTGGAAGCACTTTGTGATGTCCTTCAAGGTGAACAGGTAGTGGTGACGGCCCGGCATCGGGGTGGAAATGAAACAATGCAAGGATGATGCGAATGATCAGCCCCTACCTGGAAGCACTTTGTGACGTCCTTCAAGGTGAACAGGTAGTGGTGACGGCCCGGCATCGGGGTGGAAATGAAACAATGCAAGGATGATGCGAATGATCAGCCCCTACCTGGAAGCACTTTGTGACGTCCTTCAAGGTGAACAGGTAGTGGTGACGGCCCGGCATCGGGGTGGAAATGAAACAATGCATGGATGATGCGAATGATCAGCCCCTACCTGGAAGCACTTGGTGACGTCCTTCAAGGTGAACAGGTAGTGGTGACGGCCCGGCATCTGGGTGGAAATGAAACAATGCAAGGATGATGCGAATGATCAGCCCCTACCTGGAAGCACTTGGTGACGTCCTTCAAGGTGAACAGGTAGTGGTGACGGCCCGGCATCGGGGTGGAAATGAAACAATGCAAGGATGATGCGAATGATCAGCCCCTACCTGGAAGCATTTGGTGACGTCCTTCAAGGTGAACAGGTAGTGGTGACGGCCCGGCATTGGGGTGGGTCGCAGCACGCTCTGTGCCGCCGTCAGCATGTCACATGACATGTTCACCAGGGCGTTGTGAAGGTCAAGGTCGAGGCCGGGCGACTCCTGCTGGGTCATGTTGGCCTAGAAAAATGAAGAAGCATAATTGCCGAAGACGGTTTATAATCCCTAAAAGAACAAAAATAATGCACAAATGTTTTGATGTATAATAAACTCTTACATAAATCTAGCTCTATTGAATAGAGAATTGGAAACATGCACAGGCAAACCACATCAGTCTATTAGCTGAATGGATCAAAAAAATAACAAAATAAAGTACCAGTATTTAGATTACTGTATCTTTCGGACTATAAGGTGCACCCCACAAACTTTACCCAAATATAAGATTTTGTTATAATAGTCTTACAAAATTGTTAGCCATATTACATGGTGCAGGGGTCTCAGTCTGGGGAAAAAATACAGTGGAACCTCCCTTAAAAGACCTTCAAAAATCATCCAAAATGAGGTCTTATAAGGGAGGGGTCTTCTAAGGGAGGTAATTTTAATACTTACAAAGAAGGGCAATGTCTCAGAGAAGTAGGTCTTATGTGGGAGGGAGTCTTATAATGGGAGGTCTTATACAAGGAGGTTCCACTGTATCACCTTATAGTATGTAAAATACAGTAGATTTTCTATATCAACACCGTTAACAAAATGCAAACAAAAAACCCAAACCACTGACCTCCAAGATGCCATTAACGACAGTTTTAAGCGATTCGTCCTGGGCTGGTGGTACGCTGAACACAGCAAAATGGCGCTGGAAAAAAGACACAAACAGTTTACGATCACACTACAATTACACTAAATAAGATTAAAAAGAAACACACACAAAACCTAGAAAAAGACACACAAACGGGTTATGCCCACACTTAAATTAACTAAATAATATTAAAAAAATAAACAAAACCAAGCAAACAAAAAACACCACATAAGACGATATTAGCAACAATCCAGAGTATTGTAGTTTTAAAAAAAGAGAAAAAATAATGGCATGGACACCACATGCAAAAATAAAAGCACAACAGCACCACCAACAGATTCTGCAGTAAAAGACGCAGGAGACTTACCAGCAGTCGTTCCGACAGCTCTCTGTTGGAGATAGCCGGGTAGTCGGTGAGGGCCATGGCAGAGAACACGGTCAACCCTTCCACTGTGTGCGTCTCAAACGGCTTCTGCAGCGTGCACAACACGCGGTCGTCCAACAGCTGACGCAGCAACTGAAACAACACAAGGAGAACACGGTCAACCCTTCCACTGTGTGCGTCTCAAACGGCTTCTGCAGCGTGCACAACACGCGGTCGTCCAACAGCTGACGCAGCAACTGAAACAACACAAGGAGAACACGGTCAACCCTTCAACTGTGTGCGTCTCAAACGGCTTCTGCAGCGTGCACAACACGCGGTCGTCCAACAGCTGACGCAGCAACTGAAACAACACAAGGGGAACACGGTCAACCCTTCCACTGTGTGCGTCTCAAACGGCTTCTGCAGCGTGCACAACACGCGGTCGTCCAACAGCTGACGCAGCAACTGAAACAACACAAGGGGAACACGGTCAACCCTTCCACTGTGTGCGTCTCAAACGGCTTCTGCAGCGTGCACAACACGCGGTCGTCCAACATGCTGAAATAACACAAGGAGAACACTCATCACAATCATGGTGAATAAATAACAAAAATAATAATGAAGACAATTTACATAGCGCCCATCCTACTATGTAGAAGTATAAAGAAAATACTTTAAAAGTATTTTATTTGCCAGCTCTCAATGCGCTCTCCGTTTCCATAGTCTGCATAGGCTCCTATGACGTACCCACCCAGAACCAGAACCAGAGGATTAACTATCAGAGCGGGCGTTGGATCATTTCAACGGTCAAATATGAGGCATCGGACAGGCATCATAATTGTCTGATGTCCAATCCTCTAAAAACTGCGGTAAAAGGGCCATCAAGGCCCTAGACTGAAGAGAGACAACACTGAAATGAGTTCCCAACATGACCAAAAAGGCTTAATAAAGCGAGAAATCACTATAAAATGCTATTTAACACTAAGGATAACACTCAATAAAAAGGCAAAACCTCTGACAAGACAAGCCAATCCTCCGTCAGAAATTCTTAATCCTCTGAAATCCTCATGCCTGATCGGATCATTTCAACGCTCAGTTTAAGACATCATGTTACTTTATAGTGAGCGTTGGATCATTTCAACGGTCAAATATCAGAGGCATCGGATCATTTCAACGCTCAATTTAGCAAATCATGTTACTTTATAGTGGGCGTTGGATCATTTCAACGGTCAAATATCAGAGGCATCGGATCATTTCAACGCTCAATTTAGCAAATCATGTTACTTTATAGTGGGCGTTGGATCATTTCAACGGTCAAATATCAGAGGCATCGGATCATTTCAACGCTCAATTTAGCAAATCATGCTACTTTATAGGGGGCGTTGGATCATTTCAACGGTCAATTTAGCAAATCATGCTACTTTATAGGGGGCGTTGGATCATTTCAACGGTCAATTTAGCAAATGATGCTACTTTATAGGGGGCGTTGGATCATTTCAACGGTCAATTTAGCAAATCATGCTACTTTATAGGGGGCGTTGGATCATTTCAACGGTCAATTTAGCAAATCATGTTACTTTATAGGGGGCGTTGGATCATTTCAACGCTCAATTTAGCAAATCATGTTACTTTATAGGGGGCGTTGGATCATTTCAACGGTCAATTTAGCAAATCATGTTACTTTATAGGGGGCGTTGGATCATTTCAACGGTCAATTTAGCAAATCATGTTACTTTATAGGGGGCGTTGGATCATTTCAACGCTCAATTTAGCAAATCATGTTACTTTATAGGGGGCGTTGGATCATTTCAACGCTCAATTTAGCAAATCATGTTACTTTATAGGGGGCGTTGGATCATTTCAACGCTCAATTTAGCAAATCATGTTACTTTATAGGGGGCGTTGGATCATTTCAACGGTCAATTTAGCAAATCATGTTACTTTATAGGGGGCGTTGGATCATTTCAACGGTCAATTTAGCAAATCATGCTACTTTATAGGGGGCGTTGGATCATTTCAACGGTCAATTTAGCAAATCATGCTACTTTATAGGATGCACCACTCCAACTATTAAGTCATAGTAGAGCTTCTTCAACAATGTACAACATGTTTTGGAAAGCCACGATCAATTCATTCATTACTTTATACGTTGCGCCCCTCCAACCACGAAAGTCATGCTAGGGCTTCTTCAACCGCATAACAATGGAAACCCTTCATATATTAAGTCTGTTCACACGCTAAACAATTTTTTGGTCAAAACCTAAAGAAGTTTATTAACCCCTTCCCTGCCAACTATGGGCAGAATGATGTCACTGATGATGTCATTACTTTTCATGTCATAAGTCTGGTTAGCTATTTTTTGTTCTAGAACAGTCAGGTGGGATACATCTCTAGACCATTTCCCAGACTGAGTCTAACAACTTCCTTTAATATTTAATGCTAGAAGGAAAGATGATCTCTTGATTTTTCTCTAGTAGCGAAAAGCTTAGCCCATTCACAGCCAGAGGAAATCTGAGAAATCATCCATTTTCATATTATAAAATTAAAAAGAGATCTTTGCTCAAAAAGAGAAATAAAAAGAGACAACTCAATCCGAGAAAATGGTCTAGTGGAAATATATCTTTCTGGACTTGTCAATGACAATCATCAATGACATCACACACCCCGTAGTGGACATGGGCCTTGCAGTGAAGGGGTTAATTCTGTAAACTTAACAGTTTTCAGCCAATTAACAGCTTTGATCAAGACCCAGAGCGACTAGGAGAGAAGTGCTGATACCTCGTTGCAGCGCTGAACGCCAGGAGGGCTGGTCTCCGGGAGGTTGATGTCATCGATGAACACCTTCAGCTTCTTGTTCTCTTTGGCTCCATACACAAAGCCTGCAAACAGCAGGCACCATCTACCAATTAGCTTCTTCTTCTCCTTGGCTCCATACACAAAGCCTGCAAACAGCAGGCACCATCTACCAATCAGCTTCTTGTTCTCTTTGGCTCCATACACAAAGCCTGCAAACAGCAGGCACCATCTACCAATTAGCTTCTTCTTCTCCTTGGCTCCATACACAAAGCCTGCAAACAGCAGGCACCATCTACCAATCAGCTTCTTGTTCTCTTTGGCTCCATACACAAAGCCTGCAAACAGCAGGCACCATCTACCAATTAGCTACTTCTTCTCTTTGGCTCCATACACAAAGCCTGCAAACAGCAGGCACCATCTACCAATCAGCTTCTTCTTCTCTTTGGCTCCATACACAAAGCCTGCAAACAGCAGGCACCATCTACCAATTAGCTTCTTCTCCTGCGTTCTCAGGCCAAAAGGCCATAATGTCAAAACAAAAGTCAAGTCAAAATCATCTTTACTGAGGGTTAAAGAATAAGCTGACCAAGCTTTTTTTCATCCTGCCCTAATGGGTAAAGTATGTATTTGTCCGTTTTCAGTTTTGACTGGTCTCCCCGCTGCACACAGCCGAACACATTCCCATTTCCATTCTCAAAAGAAAAAAATTATTTGGAAGATTTTTTTTAAAAATAGCATGAGAATGGGCCAGTAAGTCAGAAAGATAGTTGACAGTAACGGAAAAAATGCAGTCAAAGAGAGTGGCAGATTGGTGGAAGTTACAAGCACAGAACTTCCAGAAGGTGGCAGAACTATTTTATGAAAGCCCGGTATCCCCACGGGGAGTACGAATTATCAATTTTACTATTGATACTTTATATAATTCTCCAAGACCAATACAGGAAAGATATTATACATAGAGAAGAGAGAGCAAGGGGGAGTGAGAGAGAAGCTAAGAGAGAAAGAGACAGATAAATGTTTGGGAATTTGTGAGCTCGTATCACCCGCCCCCCCTCCTTGAGAATTTGTGAGTGCATAAATGGCGTGCATGTTCAAAAGGTGAGGTGGGTGGAGGTGGGGGTCTGTTTGTCCATGCCTTGATTTTATTTTATTTTTTAAATGGTGTCAATAATGTGCATGTGAAAGGGGTGGGTGGGATGAACGGCATGAGCTTCTTTTTCTTTTGTTTTCTCTCGTAATATTTGTAAAGCGCTCTGAGGATGATTTTTTTTTATCATCGAAGAGCGCTATAGAAGCTTTATTTATTATTATTATAAATGGCGTAAGAAACAGAAACAGCAAAAAGGCAACAGCCGAATGATTGTCAATAATTCTATAAAATGTAGATACAGATCATGGCCCAAAAAAAGAGAAACAAACAAAGAGGACTCAAAAGTTTTAAAAAGAGAGAGAGAGAGAGAGAGAGAGAGAATTCTTCTTCTTCTTTCATCCAACAACCTCCATCATCTTGCCGATGGTTCCGTTACATTAAGAACTGGGGGACTATCCAGTCTCTGATGTTTCCGTTATATTAAGAACTGGGGGACTATCCAGTCTAACAGCTTACGTCATTGCTGCTGTAGGGGTACTTTGAAGACTACACACACGCAGCCAGGCTTTCACACACACACAAAAAAGAAAGAAAACCAATCTAAAGCAAGAATCCAGCCCCTGGATGGATGGTGTCACCTTGTCGGTGGTAGATGTTGGACTCCACAAACTGCTGCAGCTGACCGGCAGTGGACGCCCCGGAGAACACCAGACGCTTGCAGATGGACGTCTGGGGGTCTGGGGACAACCCAAAACATCCGCCGTTTAATCAGTGCTCAACAAGAAGAAAACAAAACAAGTCACTCATCTTTTGGAGCCATAGATGGGTTTTTTCATATCTGGGCTTTTTTTATATGTGACTGAACATCCTCTTCCCTTGCAACAACATAAAACAATCAATTGGCGTAAAACAGGTCTCAAAACATCTTTCCTCAGTAACAACTGTACTTGTTTACACTTCTACAGCACCAGGTCGAAGACACAAGTCGAACATTCATGCTCTCAAGGGGGGGTTTGGTGAATTATTGGCCAAGTAACAACTGTACTTGTTTACACTTCTACAGCACCAGGTCGAAGACACAAGTCGAATATTCATGCTCTCAAAGGGGGGGTTTGGTGAATTATTGGCCAAGTAACAACTGTACTCCAGTACATATTTCTCTATCACTTTCTCTTGTGTGCATGTGTGTCCGTGTTCATTGAAAAGGACGCCAAAGTTGCAAGCACTGTTGCCACCAACTTGTCTTTTCTGTACTTTCTGGTACTTGTGTGAGCGTGTGTGCATGCGAGACATTGTGTTGTGTTGTGCATGTGCGTGCGCACGCTTGCTTGCATACATCTGTGTTTGTGTGGATGCATGCGCATGTGCCCATGCTTGTGCATGCATGCATAAGTAAACACTAACAAAAGTTATAATAATCAGTGAGCAGCTCACAAGCTGTTGATGCGAACATTACCAAGGGCCGTGACCAACTCACCCTGCACATCGATGAAGGTGTTGATGAGGGCCGTCTTTCCTGACCCGTGGGGTCCCACCAGTAACACATTCTGACCCGATGCTGCCGCAAACTCCATCAGGATGCGCGACCGGATCTGTTGGGCATCAAAGCGTACATATACCATATTTCATGGACGATAAGGCGCATCTTACTATTTGGCGTATCCCCCACCCAATTAAGCACAAAATTCGGATTTTGTTGTTATAATTTTTTTACTTGATTATTAGCCATAATTATAAGGCTGTCAGGGATATCAGTCTGAGAAAAAAAAGTATCATCGCCTTATAGCCTACAAAATATGGTAGACTGCTGAGTCCTTTAAGTCACTCACTCACTCACTCACACATGCACGCACGCATGCACACACAAGAAAAGACACAAAAAACGTGTATGTTCTATATCACCTAAGCCAGCAACATTGCATGTCTGTGTTCTGTCTTACAAGTTCAATACTTTTGTCATTTTTCTCTTTAGTGAATATATGTATGGTATCCAAACACTGAATGAAGGGTGGAACAAAGTTATTAACCCTCTTGCCCCCAATGCCTCATTTCTGCTCCACACTGATCTAACCCTTTCACCGCCAATGTCGCATTTATGCACCACAATGGTTTAACACCCATATCACTGAAAGGCATCAAATCAGGGCCTGTAATCCAAAGACCCTATTTTCTTACGTTTGGGGGGTAAGGATAGGCCTAATGTTATACATGTCACAGAGGAATTCCCAATATTGCAGATTTTTTTTCCCTAACCAGTTAAGTTTAATGGGGGGGGCCTGAAAAATGGCTGGCGGCGAAAGGGTTAACGCCCATGTCACTAAAAGTCATGAAATTAAGGTCCGTTATCCAATGACCTTATGTTGTTAATTTTGGGACATAAGGAAAGGCCTTGTTCGATACATGGTACATGCCTCTGCGACTATAAATACCAAATCAGAATACCAAATATATTGGATTAATCAGACCATTCAGCTGTGAATTATGGTCGTGGTGGTTGGTTGATGGTTCATCTCACACGTGCTCTTTGTAGCCGAGCAGACGTTAAACCCAACTTTCGTGATTCCTCCAAAGTCGGAGTGTGGCTGCCCACATGGTGGGGTCATCAAAAAAACGGTTGCACACGTAATGTTCTCATCCCTAGCTAGTGCATTTGTACCATAGTGTTCAAGTGTTTCGGCTGTTGGGATGATCCCTGGAGTCCTTAAGCCAGGGAACGACAACAACAAAAATGTTTCATGATACATGCAATAAAGAGAAACAGTATTACAGATGCCAACTATTCATACCCAGATAAGTTTGACAGAAAGTTTTGGCTGAAAAATATCTGGCAGCGAAAGGGTTCAGACTTTAGAGCCGAAATTATACTGTGGAATATGTTTCTCACTCACTGTGTCAATGGTGTCGATGAAGACTTCTCCCAGAATATCCTGGTTGTCTGTGAACACCGATTCTGGCACCCTGTACATAAGATAAAAACAACAACTGTGTGATTGACGGAAAGAGAAAGAGTGTGTTTGAGTAGCATGAGTACATGGGTGCGACTACACAAAATGCCCTGAAAGGCTGGCGTCCAGGGGTAATGTCCCCCTACAGCTGAAGCAAAAAATACTTTATGAAGGTATTTTAGTGTGTTTTTCCCACAATTTATACAAATGCTTATCTTAAAGTGTTTGAGAAATACAGTAGACACACAAAGATCTTGTTTGGCAAATTTAAATAAAAGGAACTTCCTTTTCTGGTAAAATTCAAAAACAGGAAATCCATGTATACCAGGAAAAGTTGCACCCATGTGAGTGTGTGAAAGTGTGTGTGGGTGACGTTCACAATAAAATCTGGATATCTGTGGCCCAAACCCGCTTCACTCTCATTTTTAACGTTCAATGCAATCACAAGTCCACACACATGCACAGACACAAACACATGCACTCATACATACAGACACACACGCATGATACACATACGCTCCTCACCCTTCCCCCACCCGTACACATACATACACACGCATGACACACATACGCTCCTCACCCTTCCCCCACCCGTACACATAGACACACACGCATGATACACATACGCTCCTCACCCTTCCCCCACCCGTACACATACAGACACACATGCATGATACACATACGCTCCTCACCCTTCCCCCACCCGTACACATACATACACACGTATGACACACATACGCTCCTCACCCTTCCCCCACCCGTACACATACAGACACACACGCATGATACACATACGCTCCTCACCCTTCCCCCACCCGTACACATACAGACACACGTATGACACACATACGCTCCTCACCCTTCCCCCACCCGTACACATACATACACACACGCATGATACACATACGCTCCTCACCCTTCCCCCACCTGTACACATACAGACACACGCATGATACACATACGCTCCTCACCCTTCCCCCACCCGTACACATACATACACACGCATGACACACATACGCTCCTCACCCTTCCCCCACCTGTACACATACATACACACGTATGACACACATACGCTCCTCACCCTTCCCCCACCTGTACACATACATACACACGTATGATACACATACGCTCCTCACCCTTCCCCCACCCGTACACATACATACACACGTATGACACACATACGCTCCTCACCCTTCCCCCACCTGTACACATACATACACACGTATGATACACATACGCTCCTCACCCTTCCCCCACCCGTACACATACAGACACACACGCATGATACACATACGCTCCTCACCCTTCCCCCACCCGTACACATACAGACACACGTATGACACACATACGCTCCTCACCCTTCCCCCACCCGTACACATACATACACACACGCATGATACACATACGCTCCTCACCCTTCCCCCACCTGTACACATACAGACACACGCATGATACACATACGCTCCTCACCCTTCCCCCACCCGTACACATACATACACACGCATACCATGCACACATATACTCTCACATATGCATACACATACAAAAAAACACATATTGAACTTCATAAATACACATACTACACATACAGACTCCCGGATTTCTAGCCCCCCCCCCCACACACACACACACATACACATAAAGCATGCATACACACACATTGTGTATCCCCTACAATGCACACACTCACTACAAACATCCCCAAACACCACTTTAATTTCATAACATGTTTTCAGAACTAAAACATGAGCATTATGCTAAAGAACTAACTTCATTGTTACCTTGAATGCCATGGATCCCACTCTCCTGACTCGTCCACATAGTAATCAAACACACAGATGTCTCTGTCATCATCGGGCAACCTAAAAACCAATGAAAAAACAACATCATTTCATTGCTACAAAGCCTTGGCTGTATTTATTATTAAGACAACAACGCATTGTTTAAACTGAGGCAATAAAGTAAACTGATCGAGTAAACTAACAGTGTGAAAATGGCTCAACAGATTCAAGCAAAACTCAAAACAAATAAAAAAGCATTCTGCCTGCACACAGCCTTTGCCTTTATTATATTGCCATATTTTATAAGGTGATAACGAAATTGAGCAAAGGGGAGAACTCTCTTTCTAATGAACTCCCCTCCACCAAAGTTGATTACGATACCAATGCGTGGATCAGAGCCAAAGGTGATACTTTTCCCCCAGATCCTGCCCCTTATAATGTGACTGATAATATAGTAAGGAAACAGAGTAACAACATCTGAATTTTGAGTCCAATTTGGGGGTGCACCTCATAGTCCGTAAAATACGGTAATAATTATGGAACATATCAATGCATTGCTCAAACTGAGTAAACTGTGACAGAAAAGTCACCTCTGAGAAAATGACTCAGATAAGATTCAAGCTTCTTCAGGAGACAGAGTCAGAACCCGGGCAGAGATTCAAACCCACATGCTAAGGCTTATCAGGGATCACACGTTGGCTACACTCCATTCAAATAACGTTCACATCCTCTACATATCAAATAAACACTTACTCCTATCTAATCCCTATCCTAGAAAAAGTCAATATCTTATGGACTACAAGGATACACTTCCCTGTGTTCCCCCGAAGACGGAGTGTGGCTGCCCATGTGGCGGGGTAATAAAAAATGGTCACACATGTAATGTTCTCATCCCTAGCTGATGCATTTGTACCATAGTGTTCAAGTGATTGGGCAGTTGGGATCATCCCTGGAGTCTTTTAGCCAGGGTAAGTCAACAACAACAACAAAATTCCCTGTGTCTTAGAACATGACAACTAATACAACATAAAAAGTATGGTAACTATGATTACGAAATCAGATTTTTGTAATAAAATGCGGTGAGTCCACCTTAAGATATCTAGCCTTAACCCTTTCACCGCCAATGTCGCATTTAGCACCACAATTGTTTAACACCCATGTCACTAAAAGGTATCAAATCAGGACCTGTTATCCAAAGACCCTATTTTCTTAATTTGGGAAGGTAAGGTTAGGCCTAATGTTATATATGTCACCAAGGAATTCGCAATATTGCAGAAATATTTTTGTCTCTACCCAGTTAAGCTTAACCCTTTAGCAAAAAAATACCATTAAACTGAACAGGGTAGAAATTAAAATTAAGAAAATAAGGTCTTCGGATAACAGGCCCTGATTTGATGCATTTTAGTGACATGGGTGTTAAACCATTGTGGTGCATAAATGCGAAATTAGTGGTGAAAGGGTTACTGGTATTTCTTGGCTGAAAAAAGGCTGGCGGTGAAAGGGTTAAGCACTCACGCAGTGGACAGTGTCTTGAGCAGGTCGGAGAATCCTTTGCGGTCAGCGGCGTCCAGCAGGCCCCCGAAGGTCCAGATGAGGCAGAAGAGATAGAGGCGCTCTATGTGCAGCTCCCCGCCGATCTCTATGTTGTCTGCCAGCATGGCCGACAGCAGGCCCAGGCAGGTGCGGAACATGCCCACCTCACTCAGCTGAAGACGAGGCCTGGGGGAGGGAGAACCAAGGGACAATGGAAAGCGTTGGGAGACAATCGGGGTGAGTGTGAGAACCATGCTTGATGGTGTGATGATCATGATAACGATGGGAAAACTGCAAACATTAAACACTCTTAACTCATTCCGTACTCATTCCACCTCACTCAGGTGAAGACGAGGCCTGGGGGATTTAGGAGAATGAAGGGACAATTAAAAGCATTGGGTTCCACGTGGGGATACCGGGGGGTCTTTCGTAAAAAATAGTTACCCCACCTTCTGGAAGTTCTGTGCTTGTAACTTCCTCTAATCTGCCACTCTTTGACTCTGCCTTTTCCCTTTGCTTTCTATGTACTATCTTTCTGACTTGTTGGCCCATTCTCCTGCCTTTTTTCAAAAAAATCTTCCAAATAACTTTACTCCCTTGAGCTCCTCCAAAATCGGAATGTGTCGGCTGTACGCAGCGGGGAGACCAGTGAAAACTGAAAACCGGACACATACGTACCTGACCCATTATGGCCATAATTATGGCCTGGGAACGCAGAAGAAAAAGAAGAAGAAAGCGTTGAGAGACAATCAGGGTGCGTGTGAGAACGATGCTTGGTGGTGTGATGATCATGATAATGGGAAAACTGCAAACATTAACTCATTCGCATCGCAACGAGTTTGAATAATTAAATAAAATAAAAAAATCACTCCAGCCATACACGCAAACAAAACATACATAAACAAAAGGAGAAATGAAAGAAGATTACGGGTTTTTACTTCAGGTTTAGACGTAGGGAAGTGGTAGATCAGACTTGTTTATATATAGACTTTTATGTAGACATTTTGGGGCACTAAAAAAAATGGATGCCACATTTTGGGGCACTAAAAAAAAATGGAAGCCACATTTTGGGGCACTCCAAAACCTGAAAGTCTGGTGCACACCAAAAACAAACAAAACCAGCCCTACAATTATGACGTAATACTGATGGTTTTAATCAGTAAATCACACAAACAAAACAACAATTGAGCAGATGTTTTGTTTTGCTCAATGTGTTAAATACAACTGTTCAATGATAGCTGTTCAGATAGCTTCCAGATGATAAAGATTGTACCTTTTCATTTAAAAAAAATGACAATCTACATTATGTCAGACATTGAAATTAGCGGTCAGTTTTTAAGACTGGAACACAAGAAAAGCATGTGTGAGGGTGAGGAGATGATGACATTCTGATACCTTCACAGACCACATGATGATAAAGATAATGAAAATCAAAACAATGAGGATGTTTGGAGAACATAGTACTGTTAATGTAACAATTAAGACATTATGATTAATTACCATTAAGACATTATTATGAACCATGCTTCAAATGGAAACCATCCAGACACATATAATTTATAAATTTACATATAGTTTATACATTTACATATAGTTAATAAATTTACATACAGTTTATAAATTTACATATAGTTTATAAATTTACATATAGTTTATACATTTACATATAGTTAATAAATTTACATACAGTTTATAAATTTACATATAGTTTATAAATTTACATACATTATAACACATAACCAAACAAAACCTACTTGGCTTCCTGCATGACGAAAGCAGTGATGGGGTCCAGAGTCTTCTGGAATGCTCGTTGCAACACCTGCCAACAGACAACCAGCATCAACGGTCGACATCAACTCAAATTCTACCGCAAATCGTAAATGTTCTACTGTCAATGTGAATTATGTCTGAGTTTTCACTTGATATCCTAACATCAATTCCTACATAAATAATGCAAATAATATATCAACTTAAAGTGAACCAAGTTTGCGTTTCCATTTTCTTGTCAAGTTCTTGATGTGTTCGATTTAAAATCTTTTAAAGTTACCGGTACTCTGTGTATGTGTTACATGTTTTGATAGTGGAATATTTTCAGGGAACTTCATCGTAAGTTTCATATTATAATGACACTAAATATAAAAATGTGACCCCCCAAAAAACCCAACCCAACAACAGTTAACTTATAGATTGTAACATTTGGATAAAAAGCTTAGACACTACGGTAGCAGATTTTTGTTAAGTTTTGTAATCATAGTAAGGCCATTAAACTTCAATAAGCTTTCTGAGTAGAGTTTTACATTAACTATGAAGTAAACTACTATCAGCTGCACAAATCTTGAAACAGTCATGTTTCTATGCGATACATTTTGAATGGATGCTTGCACATGTTAGTCACTGTAAGTACCCATAATGCACATGCTCAAATGATGAGCGCTTGTATGTGCGCACATCTGTACATTTTGCTAATGCATAACACAAGGTGCAAACCACAAGCCTGAATATGCTTCAGGTCTTGGTCTAACATTCTATTTCAATGCGACAAAAGCTCTGTAGGAATTCATATTTGAAACAAAAAAGAAGGATGCTTAAAACCACAATAAATGCCAATAGTTATAAACATACTTTTAAGCTGTATGGAGATGTCAAAGACTGGAAATGAAATAACTTGTGAGAAAGGATCTAGACACATGACATATCATCATGACAAGAACAGAGATATAAACCTTATTTATGTTTGAAACCAGATCACCATACATATACTGCTTCCTATTGCCTTGGGTTAATCTTACTTGCCAACAGTAGTAAGCAGTTCTTTCCAAAACGTTGCATGCAACATACATATAAAATCAATAGAAAAAAATCGGCATGATCAGAAAAATTATCAACACTTTTGTGTTCAAAACCCTATTCACATGCTGTACATCCAGATCATTTCTTTGCATCAGATCAATAGACATACAACACATTTTCACATGCTGTACATCCAGATCATTTCTTTGCATCAGATCAATAGTCATACAACACATTTTCACATGCTGTACATCCAGATCATTTCTTTGCATCAGATCAATAGTCATACAACACATTTTCACATGCTGTACATCCAGATCATTTCTTTGCATCAGATCAATAGTCATACAACACATTTTCACATGCTGTACATCCAGATCATTTCTTTGCATCAGATCAATAGACATACAACACATTTTCACATGCTGTACATCCAGATCATTTCTTTGCATCAGATCAATAGACATACAACACATTTTCACATGCTGTACATCCAGATCATTTCTTTGCATCAGATCAATAGTCATACAACACATTTTCAAAAGTACAGAGAAACTTCCCTTATATAAGACTCCCTCCCACATAAGACCTACTTCTCTGAGACATTGCCCATCTTTGTAAATACTGTATTAAAATTACCTCCCTTATAAGACCCTTATAATACCTCATTTTGGATTATTTTTTAAGGTCTTATAAGGGAGGTTCCACAGTAAATCCTCATACAAAACATTTATATAAGACTGCAAATTTGAGGGCGTCATTTTTCTTCTACATTTCACAAAACATAATCCACAAATCCACAAAAAGTCTGCAAGTTTAAGGGTGCTTTATAAAACATAATATACCGATCTTCAAGTAGCGCTAAAGAGGCTGGAAGCGTGTGATATCATTATCATTCTCACACATCAAGGTACACTCGCATGCGACTATCTGCAGTACTCAAGCCATATTTTCTTTATTTGCATCAAGTGATGTTTAGTAAAACAAAAAGCCCAAACATATTCCTAACCCTATGCCTTAACCCGATAAATGCAAAAGGTTGTTTCTGATGAACATTTTACATTGACATTTTTTGGGTGAAGAGTATTTTTTAGGCTGCTGCTTTATAAAACATATTGACAACATCCATGTACACCAGCCAGCCAGTCCACCAACACCTAGACTACAGGTTAACTACCAAACAACAGCTGATAACATTGAATTTGATTTCCATTAAGCTTCATTGCATATCACGACGCTATGATTAAAGTTAAAAGTCACAACCAAAGACAACTACCAAGCGCTTAGAGCTTAAAGGTGAAGCGCTATATAAATTTTCTTAAATGATAATAATAATGGATTTGTCATGCGTAATGTGCAGTACTGAGGACCAGTTGTGAGCAATCTGGAGTCTTCTTTTCCAGCGATTATTACTTTCTTTCAAGGTACAGGATAGAATAAAAAGCGACTCAGTTGTTGTTGTTGTCTTACCCTGGCTTAAAGACTCCAGGGATCATCCCAACAGCCGAAGCACTTGAACACTATGGTACAAATGCACCAGCTAGGGAAGAGAACATTACGTGCATGACCGTTTTTTATTACCCCGCCACATGGGCAGCCACACTCCGACTTCGGAGGATAACCAAGCGACTCAGTGAGAGGTTGATTTTCCATTGCAAGTCTTACTCTTTCTGTCGATTTGTCTCTTTGTATCTCTCTTTCTCTATCTATCTATTTTATTCCATGACTAGAGCTCTAAAATTCACAATTAATAGGATCAGGAGCATCATTTCAGGAGATTTTAAATCAACATATCACTCCTGCTGGTTCATGATTCGGTACAATTAGAACAGAACAGAGGTCGGAAATGGGAATAGATAGCACAGTGAAAACAATAATAAACACAACAGGGAATGAGAATAGCTATAAACACAACAAGGAATGAAAGCTAGGGGGGGGGGGGGGGGGGGGGGGGGGGGGGGGTTCAAGGGAAAGACATAGGAGGGCATGGACCCATTCAAAAACAATGACAACATCAATATTTCACATGCAGTATCAAAACGATTACCATCTGCACACAAAGCACAAAATTCTTTCTGCAAAGTTCAAATCTGAAATGTAGACATATCAGACCAAGAGTTTCGGAATCCGGATGAAACTGCCTTCACTTGTTTTAATACTAAATCACCCAACGTAGCCTTTCGGATGATTTTAAAACAATGCCTTCATTTGTTTTCACTGACCTCCATAGGCTGTCAGATTAATTAAGGATGTTGAACATTTTGCAGCACCATTGTGCATGAGTTAACGTATATCAACCGCTTTTATCAGCACACAATGGTTTAACCCTTTTGCTGCCAGACATTTTTCTGCACAAAATTTCTGTCAAACTAACCTAGGTCAAGAAAAGTTGGCATCTGCAATGCTGTCAATCCCCCTATGATATGTAATGTATCAAATAATGTTCAGCTTTCCTCGTCTCCACAAAGTGACAACATAAGGTCATTGGATAACAGGTCCTAATTTCATGCCGTTTAGTGACATGGGTGTTAAATCAGTGTGGTGCAGAAATGCAACATTGGCGGCGAAAGGGTTAATCCTTTCAAACATAAAGAAAGACTCTAGATCCGTGTTGTCAAGTGGTCTCGCTAGACTTCTCTTTAACAGAATCTGAAGCAGAACATGCAAGTTCCTCTATCTAGAATCATCATGCAACATAATAATCAAGCAATATTTTAGTCAGCCAACAGGACAAGCAAGATTAAACTACCGGATGTGACTGCGTTTCTTCTTGATAGGCAATGCACGGAAAGTTGTGAGTTGCCTCTGCCTAGTAGCATCTTGACCACATTCTTATCATGCAAAGTGCAATGAATCAAGCAGCATATTCTTTAGTCAGCAAGTTAAAACTATCCCACTGCATTTTCTTCCTGATAGATACTGTGTCAAAAGTTGTGAGTTGCCTCTGCCTAGTAGCATCTTGACCACATTCTTATCATGCAAAGTGCAATGAATCAAGCAGCATATTCTTTAGTCAGCAAGTTAAAACTATCCCACTGCATTTTCTTCCTGATAGATACTGTGTCAAGAGTTGTGAGTTGCCTCTGTCTAGTAGCATCTATACCCCACAAGCATCATGCGCTCTACTAATCATGCAACATCTGAAGTCAGCCAACAGACCAGCAAGAATGTATAAATACTTGACTATTTCCTTTAGATTAACCCTTTCACCGCCAAAGACGCATTTCAGCACCACAGTGATTTAACGCCTATGTTACTAAAAGGCATCAAATTGGGGTCTATTATCCAAAGACCCTATTGTCTTAGTTTTGGAAAGTAAATGGACCTTATTTTATATATGTCACAGAAGAATCCCCAATACTGCAGATAGATTTTGTTCTCTACCCAGGTAATTTTAATGGACATTTTTGGCTGAAATATGGCTGGTGGTGAAAGGGTTAATCCTGTGTCGAAGCTGTAAATTCCCTGTGTCTGGTTTAACCCTGAGAGCACACTCAACATGATCAAGCAGCCAGCAAACATATGAGCTAAACGACACAACACATAATAAAGCAGGCACAATGACTTGTGGTACAATCACGGCATCTCAGGGTAGTGGAGCAGCAGCAAAATGAATATGATTGGAACAATTATAGTGTAAGCCACGATAATGAACGAATCGGTCTAGCTTGGGTCACACATGCAACACAATGTCCGGCTGTTTACCCCCTCTATACTCCTGTCCTGCGTTTCCTCATCCAGCTGCGCACACACAAATCAGTTTGTAGAGAGTTGGTCATTGGAGATGATGTAGGAACAATCAGCATGAACTGAAGATTAATGCAGCAGTTTTCGCTTAACCCTCTGGGCACGGCGTAAAAGTTAAAAACGTAAGCTAAAAGACAGGCGTAAAATTGAAGACTGCAGAAACGTCAACCGGTACTTCTTATTTTCACTTTTCATCTCTCATACAAACATTTGATTGGAAAACCTATACACGTTTAGAAAGAAGAAAGCTTGAATTTTGCAATGAAAGTGAAGAAAACAACTTGCCTTGAATATGGTGACAGCAGTAATCCAGTAAAGCACGTTCACTGTGGCTGCAGCTTACCCCACCCCCACCCCATCCCACAATGATCTGCTCGTGTCAAACATCACAAAACCATGCAGTCGAACCCTTTTCCTTCACTTTGAACCCTGTTCCTTCACTTTGCAACACGAATACAAGCCTAATTACCTTCCTAGTCTGCATCAGAGTAGCTATCGGCAACATGCTCATCCTCATCCTCACAATCACTACTTTCATCACTCATTTTCACACAAACAAATGCAAACCGGTCGAAAAATGGCTAGACTCAGACAGCAGGAAGCCGTACGAGTGATACGAGCTTTCTGATTGGCAAGCTGTATTCGCTTGGCCAAAGTTCAGCGCGAAATATGAACTGAGCCAAACAGAGCCCCGATCGTGGCCCATCGTGCTCGTCCTGGGGAGCCCCGATCGGGGCTCATAGTGCCCAGAGGGTTAAGAAATAAATGTTATAGAACGTACAGTTAAGTGTATATCTTTGATACAAGAAGTACGAGTCTTTGTAACCTCAAATGAAGCCAGGGGAGAGCATGTGTGCTTCCGGGAAGGGAGAGTTGCGGTCCTGTGCTACTTTCTTTTTTCTATGTGCTAGGGCATAGGTTTCCAAATTGAAGTGTTTATGCTATTGTTTTGAGTGTTGGTCAGTATGCTTAGAACAGATTGTACAGTTAAACGTATATCTTTGATACAAGAAATACGAGTCTTTGCAACCTTAAATGAAAATGATGAACGTTTGCTTGATGAATGGTATGAAGTTAGAAATGACACAAGCAATGCAAATGAATCCAACGACTGATCAACACAACGACTATGATTCATATGATGAATGCGACATGAACAGGCCGCGATATAGGATGCAAACCAGCATTATGAGCCATACACGAGTCAGCACACAACACGGATTATAGTTCATCCACTGAATATTATGGGATAGGTTCTTACATACAACACAAACCATCCACGCAAATTCTGGGTCAGTTCGTTACAATGATGATTATATCATTTAGTTGTTGAATGTCATCCACTGAATATTATGGGATAGGTTCTTACATGCAAATTCCGGGTCAGTTTGTTACAATGATGATTATATCATTTAGTTGTTGAATGTCATCCACTGAATATTATGGGATAGGTTCTTACATACAACACACACCATCCATGCAAATTCTGGGTCAGTTCGTTACAATGATGATTATATCATTTAGTTGTTGAATGTCACCCACTGAATATTATGGGATAGGTTCTTACATACAACACACACCATCCATGCAAATTCGGGGTCAGTTCGTCACAATGATGATTATATCATTTAGTTGTTGAATGATAGTAGATTAGCCATGGCATATAACATGAATGATGGTGGGTCTGGCGTCTGCAGTCGTTGGGATCAGTGCAGTCTCCATGTTGGGAAGTAGTATACAACATATGTTCATCAATCACTCAGACAACCTCCTATCTTATGAGATCAGATGCGTCATGCTGCCACTATGTGCCTGACTGAAAAACAGCTTGGCCCAGCATACAACTATGTCTGTCTTTGGCAGGAGAAAATCTTTGAAAAAGGGAAAAGGCAGAGTCAAAGAGTGTGACAGATTAGAAGAAGTTACAAGCACAGAACTTCCCGTCCCTTTCTGTCAATCAGCTAAAAACCTTGGTGTAACCCTTGATTGTCAACTAACTATGATCACTCATGTCATGACTCTGATTCGCAATGTGAACTTTGAACTCCGTCGTATTAGTGCCATTCGTCACTATCTCACAGTTGAAGCCACCAAGACTCTAGTATCAGCTTTTGTATTGTCTCGCATCGATTATTGCAATTCCCTACTTGTAGGCTGTCCTCAAACCCTCCTCAACAAACTTCAGAAAGTTCAGAACAATGCAGCTCAGTTAATCCTTAAAGTCCCTCGTACAGACCACATCAAACCCCACCTCAAGACCTTACACTGGCTTCCAGTCTTTCAAAACCGCTCTTAAAACTCGCCTCTTCCGGCAATACCTCTGATTTCTTCCTGTCCTGTTTCCTGCCTTAACATGATGTCCCCCACATTGTGGGTGGGTGGGTGTGCGCGCGTATGTGGGTGTGGGCGTGTGCGTGTGCGTGCGTGCGTGTTGTGGCTGTGTGCATGTTTGTGATAGTTGATATTGTAGCAGCTTATTTATGATTTATGTATTTATTTAAACAATTGTGAAGCGCCGTGAGCTCATGAGAGAAAGGGCGCTCTATAAATGTTATTTATTATTATTATTATTATAAGATGGAGGAATTATTTGTACAAAAGACCCCTAGTATCATGACGGGGGGTAAACAACATAATTATATTGACACAGGAATGCGAGCACACACACACACACACACACAAACTAACAAACCATCCACCTTCCTATCCACACTTGCACACTCAAAAGATCTCCGAGTAAGAACATGGGTGCTATTCCCAGAAATGAAAAATACTGAAAGGCCGGGGGTCCAGGGGCTGCCTAGGCCTCTTGCGGGGTACAGGGGCAGCGCCCCGTTGGGGGGTTCAGGGGGGCAACGCCCACGCCCCCCTGAAGCTGAAGCAAAAATGCAATTGTGGAGATCGTTTCCATAGCTCTCCTGCAATCTGGGAATGGGTGAGGAACAGATTACAATTTGACATCATAGTTCTGTTGGCAGACGACAGTTGACACTTTGTAAAGTGACTGTCTAAGTTGCTGAGACATGACAAGTCACATTACCTTTTTACAAGAAATGCAAAAGATCTATGGTTAAAATCTTATTTTCATGACTAAGATTTTTACTGACATTTCAGAAACACAACTATAAAGTTATAAAGCCGTTCAAATAGAAGATAATAATTAGAGTCTAGATCATAAGTGAAATACGATGTCAGTGGATCCAAACATGACTCGCAATTGAGTTTTTCTAAGCAACATGTTTAACATATTCATACGTTTAACATCATAAATATTATTTGGTGAATTGAAATATAGTTGTAACTTACCTTTCTGTGAAGTTTGTAGCTTTCATGACACAAAATTCATGCTGATAATGTTGAATTTAATTCAAATAAGTATGTGTGAATATGATTCGGCCGCCATTTTTGTTGTTGTATTTTCACTTCCGGTGGTTGGAAGACCCAGATTCAAAATGCCCCCAACCACAGTTAACAGATCAACTTTTTTTTTTTCCACAAAATTTTAAACATACGGAATTTCCGTCTCAGCAGAAAACTTAATTTACGGATTTCCGTTTATACGGAAGGTAGTAGCACCCATGTAATAATAATAATAATGACCATTTTTATAGCGCTTATTCTCCTTACAGGGCTCTAAGCGCTTCACAAAGAAGTTAAAAATCTGAGCAAAAATTAAAAAAACAACGCACTCACTAACCATAAGGAACACGAAACGAAATCACGATAACTACATTTACGTCAACCCCCCCCCCCCCCCCCTTCATTAGAATCCAAACCATTACAAATAGCATTTTCCACGCAAAAGGCATTTTCTCACACTACCCCCCCCCCCCCTCCCCCGCATTCACCATCCCCCTTCATAGACCTCAAGCTGACCTACTTTTCATAGATCTCCCAGCACGCACGCATGCATGCGCACAAGCACACACACACGTGCAGAGGGAACAGCATACAGCATATTGAACAAGAAACTGAGCTGATAACAGAATGAGGATGGTTGAGGATGGGCTACCCTGGAGTAAAAAGTGGGTAACTCACATGCACTTCCTGATGGGAGCGGGTCTCCAGCCAGGCGCGGGCCATGGGCTTCCATCCCACTGTGTCCTGGTCCAGATGAACGATGCCCTGAAAACACACACAACGTATCATTAGGTATTAGGTACTTAATAGTCACAGAGGCGTCTCTGTGAAATTCGGGTTGCTCCCACCTGGAGAGCGTGTCGTAGCGAGGCGCGCCACCCAATTTTTTTTTTTTTTGCATGCGATTTTTGTGTGACTGATGAGGAAGGAAAGGTATGTGTGTAAATTTGGACCAAATGACAACCTTTCCGTAGCCACTGGGATTAACGTGTGCTAAGTGCATGGGCACACAGGACCTCAGTTTATCATCTCACCCGAAAGACTCCACGTTCAGACTGTAAGGCCTAGTGCAAAATGAGGAAAAATCCCCTGTACTCAGGTTCGAACTCGGGTTTATTTGACACAAGGCGGAAGGCGTTACACTGTGCCACTCTACATCAGGTACATTCCCACCAAGAGGAGTTTTAAGATGATCAGTTCTTGGGTATGGGTGGACCGTACAAAGCCAAACGATCCTTAAGCCTGCAGCACATGTGTTGCGTACTGGTGGAATGGATGATACACCAATGCCACGTTACTAAATGTAAAACAATATACGCAGACACACAACACTAACACACAAAAGATTGGAAGGGTGCTATATCTGTAGCTGATGTTTTTTAATATATTTAAATAAAATTCACAATATCTGAAATTACACATTCGCAGAAAGAGAACAGTGCGCTGAGAGATTTAATAAAAATAAATAACGATATTATGAGGAAAAAATACACACGAATAAACGAACAAACAATAAAGAATAGCTGGTGTTTTTCAACAAATGAAAGGGGAAATGCCAATAATAATGCTTGCTACATTCACTGATAAAGGGAAGATGAAAGGCAGTGTGATATCTGTGTGGCCGGTGCTTTTCAATGAATTCTTCTTTCTGCATTCCCAGGCCATATGGCCATAATTGATGAGGTACATATGTGCTCGGTCTTCAGTTTTCACTGGTCTCTCCACTGCATTCAGCCGACACATTCTGACTTCAGAGGAGCTCAAAGGATAAATTGGAAGAAGTTTTGGGGAAAAAAGGCAGGAGAATGGGCCAATAAGTCAGAAAGATAGATGATGACAGAAAGCATAGGGAAAAGGCAGAGTCAAGAGTGACATTAGAGGAAGTTACAAGCACAGAACTTCCAGAAGGTGGGAGAACTATTTGTACGAACGATTCCCAGTAACCCCACAGGGAAATTCAATGAATAAAAGGGTGAATGCCAAGAAAGTTTGCTGCACTCACTGATCTGGCGACAGTGGCGGGTGAAGCCTCGCTGAGGTTGTCCGTCTCAAAGAGAACCATGATGTTGTCCGACAGGAACAGCTTGTCTCCGTTCAGCTGGTGAAGAGTCTGTTCACAAAAGGCAGACAGAGAAACTCAGGACAAGTGTGTACACAAAAATATGTATACTAAACACACACACATGGGTGCAACTCCCCAAAATGAAAAAACCCTGAAAGGCAGGGGTCCAGGGACCCATGGCCCCGGCAGGGTCCACAGGGGCAGAGCCACGTCAGACAATTCAGGGGGGCAAGTTAAGAGAGAGAGATAACGAGATAGACTGACAGTTAAAATGAGACAGACAGTTTGAGTCTGATAAGCCTTGTAAAATTATTACATTGCCTTTGTAAACTTCCAAGATAGAACAACCAAGTTCAAAACACCCTAAATCACTTGTGGTCATTTTGGTGTTGGATGAATTAAAAAAAACCTGAAGTTCAGTTTCTGGTAAAATTAAAAATACTGAAATCAGTGTAAAAATGAAAGAGTAGCACCCATACACAAGCATATGAATGCATCGACGCACAATACCTCCACAGGTAAAAAAAACCCACAAACATAAAAGCATAGGTAAAAGCGATTGCACACTTACACATAGGCATGCTTGCATCCATGTACAGTCCCCCTACCCCTTTAAGAATTCAGGTATTGACTGTTTTAATGATGGATCGACTCCATTAGCAATATCCTGTATAAATGTTTATTAAGTAGTTCAATTAGTATTTATCTTTAACCTTGTTCATTATCGGTTATATTCTTTAAGTGAAGATTAACTTTACTTAATGGGGGTCATGATTACATCACTAACTTATGACTTATTATAGTCTTACATATTCTCACTTACAGACACATCTACTCACAACTCAACCACACCAAAAACACACCGCAATATAATTTTGTCTGAATCACTTTTAGTGGAAGGACGTTAAACTGTAAAAGAACACCATCCACCCCTCAAATATAAGCAAGCATGTACATACATTTAGTCAAAAGAAAGATTGATGAATTGTTTGCAGACCTGCCTACTTGGAATTTTCCCAATCAGTAGCCCAGCCATCAATTTCAGTAGCATGGCAAATTTTTTCGTAGCATCCACAAACGACGGCAATCGATTTGTTCTCTTCCTGAGCCGAAACGCACTGCTTATGTTTCGCCGATTGAACGTGCTGACGGCAAACCACAGAGAAGTCTGCATGGCAGAGGTTCGCACCAAGTCAACTTCTGACTCATCCGTGTAAGCTATTTTCAAAACTTGTGCGGCAGGCCGATGTTTTTTTCTTAGAACAAGATGGTGTGCCAGATGATTTTCGTTTTCTGGTTTGGGTTTATCTCCCGAATCGCTACTGCTGCTGGAGTCCGCCATTTTTCCCCCAGAGAAAGTAATAAGAACGCATGCGCAGTCACTTTCATAAAAACGGAAGTGACTAGGTTATCGCGCGTGACACGGTGTCTGCTCTTAGAAACAGACAAAACCGGGAACGGCATAAGCAAAAATAAAATGCGGCGGCATTTTGTTTTCTCCGTAGCAATGTTAAGGTTGCCGTAGCTCCGTAGCAAAGCTTTATTTTTCGTAGCTGCTACCGCCAAATCGTAACAGTAGGCAGGTCTGTGTTTGGACGCATAATCATCTATGCCTTAACAGCTAATCTTCATATTTCATTACATTAATATAATCTAAAAAGACCTGCATGCCTTTTGAAAAATGGCGCAGAGAAGTCACTGTGTTGATTATTTCATACATACAACACTTTCTACACTGACACAACCTTACAAGATCTGAACTGTTTCAAAAAAAGTAAACCAATAACATGAATAATAATAATAATAATAATGACTATTTTTATAACGATTATTCTCCTTACGGGGCTCTAAGTGCTTCACAAAGAAGTTAAAAATCTGAGCAAAAATAAAAAACAATGCACTAATCATAAGGAACATCACAAAACGAAATCACGATAACTACATTTACGCCCCCCCCCCCCATTCACACTCCACTAGAATCCAAACCATTACAAATAGTGTTTTCCACGCAAAAGGCATTTTCTCACACTAACGCCCCCACATTCACCATCCCCCCTCACAGACCTCAAGCTGACCTACTTTTCATAGATCTCCAAGCACGCATGTACACACACACACACACGCATGAAAGCTGCCTATTTTCCTAGAAACTCACCTTTTCTGATGACAGAATGCTGTTGAAGTTGTCTGCCCACACAGAGGTCAGGGGGCCATCCAGACACATCCAAGTGGTGCTCTGGTTCTGTGAAACAACAGAGGAGGGGGGGGGGGGGGGGGTATAAACAACTGTAGGAAAACACTGAGAATCTCTAGGTCTAACAAAAGCAACATTTTGCTGGAACATTTTCTACAGAAAATCAGGCATTGCTGCCCTTTGAAAAAGTATGTAAGGGGAAGAGACGGGGGGGGGGGGGGGGGGATGTTCAGTAAAATGAGTAATAACATACCGGTAATTATATTGCACATTTCCTTCGTGACACATATATGAACACAGACAGACACAAAAATGTTTGCTTTTTGTCAAACTTACAAAATGCCTTTGCTTTTCTTCTTCCACAGACCCATCCAATCCCTTCCACTATCCTCTCTGGTCCCTATCTCCATCACCTTTTACGAAGATTTGCCTGACTAATCATGTTGGCTTTATAACAAAGACATCACATTTCCACACCTTGTTTTTCCACATTCAACTTATTTTTCTCCCCCTTACTCACCCTGTTGGCTTCATGAATGGCTGAATGGCATAACTAATGCCGTCTACCCAGTCCCAATTCTGATCTAACATCCCTCCTTCAAACATGAAGGAAATGTCACAGACTATTTCACCACAACCTCCGCCAGCCCACATTTTCCCACATCCGACTTACTTCCTTTTCTCCCCACTTGTTGGCTTTACCGGTGGTGGAAAGGAAAGATTCTCAGACATATTCAATGTCGTAAAATCCTTTAGTTTAAGTCATGTTCTGCACCCACAATCACTCTGTTGGCTTTAAGAATGGTGGAAGTGAAACATTCACATTTTTACACACACACACACACACAAGACCTGTCTACCCCCTAAACAAGTCTTGAGTAGTCTGGATAGCTGAAATGAGTAGTTTTTGTGCAAAATGTGTAGTTTTATTAATTAAACCATCAAACAATGTTCACTGAAAATGAGTAGAATCTAGCATTATTTTTAATTTTGAATAGTAGAGATCCAAATAGAGTAGAATACAGGTCTGACACACTCAAATAATTTACTCTACAACTTTTTCAAGTCACCCCCACTGACCCTGTTGGCTTTCCGAATGGCGGAGGTGACGATGCCGTCCACCCAGTCGCCGTTCTGATCCAGGGACCCGAACATGAGGGAGAGGTCGTCCACCATGAGGGGATAGATCCGCTGCAGCTTGTGCACGTTCTCCGATGACTGGGAGGCCTTGGAGGTGTGCGACTGGCGCGACATGCCTCGGGCCTGCAGACACAGCGCCTCCACCACCGTCTGGATGCACGTGGACTTCCCGCTGCCTGACCGACCCGCCACGATGATTCCTGGGGAAGAGAAGGGAATTAATCGCAACCCATCAATTGCTGGAAGAAAACTGAGAAATTATCTATTTTGAATCATCAGCTGGCAGGCATCTGGCCACCCATGGTTTGTGTGCAGGCCGAGGTCCTGGGTCTTGTTCTTAATCGCAGTGTCCATGTCAAAGCATCTCCGTGATGTCTTAGCATCCTCATGGTCTAGTACAGAGAGTGAGTTAACTGAAAACCATATTTTTCAGAATGTAAGGCTCACCTTATTGTAAGGCACATCCTCCAAATTTTACACAAAATACAGATTTTATTATCATTCTTAGTCATATTATAAGGCGCAGGAGTCTGTCTGGGAAAAAAGTATCGCCTTATAGTCTGTAAATTAGGTAATTTCTACACACCATTGTGGATTTGGGAGAGGTTGTAGAGCTGCAGGCATCTGGCCACCCATGGTTTGTGTGCAATGAGGCCGAGATCTTGGGCCTTGTTCTCTATGGTTGCCTTCACATCAAAGGCGTTTTTAGCATCTTCATGCACTGGCAAAGAAAGACTATAATCTCTACAAACCGTGGTGAACTTGAGAGAGGTTGTAGAGCTGCAGGCATCTGGCCACCCATGGTTTGTGAGCGATGAGGCCGAGATCCTGGGCCTTGTTCTCTATGGCGGCCTCCATGTCAAAGGACCGCGTCTTGGCTGACAGGATGTTAGAGGGGGGGTCAGGCAGGCCCAGGAAACAGTCCTTCAGGATGGTCTTGAACAGTGTCAGGTTCTGTGGGACAGGAAAAACAGGAGGTTACGTTACTTTGTCTAATGTTGTACTGAACAGCAGGAAAGAGGGAGGGGGGTAGAGAGAGAGGGGGGATAGACAGAGTAATAGAGACAGAGACAGAAAGACAGTTTCAACTTAGAGACAGACAGACGGAAAGAGAGACAGATAGTGTGTGCGTGTGTGTGTGTACGCGCAGTACCGGTAATGTGTGTGTACAAGTCTGCACACATAAATGCACACGGGGATGAAGGTGATGCATCTTTGTGTGCATGTGATAAATGTCCTTCTGTGTGTGCGGGAGCTTAGTGCGTCTTTATGGTTACACGTGTCATAACTCACCACCATGCTAGAATCTACATCTCACAAGTAATAAGAACAAAATTTACTCTACCCACCCGACCCAACTTATGCATTTGTGTAGTTAGTAGGTCTATGGTTGGATTTTGTACAACCTAGCTTGCTATTTACACATTATGAACAGAATGCAGCCACAACGTCTTTCCCCAAATACACAAAGAACAAGTGTAGTTAGTAGGTCTATGGTTGGATTTTGTACAACATAGTTTGCTATTTACACATTATGAACAGAATGCAGCCACAACGTCTTTCCCCAAATACACAAAGAACAAGTGTAGTTAGTAGGTCTATGGTTGGATTTTGTACAACCTAGCTTGCTATTTACACATTATGAACAGAATGCAGCCACAACCTCTTTCCCCAAATACACAAAGAACAAGTGTAGTTAGTAGGTCTATGGTTGGATTTTGTACAACCTAGCTTGCTATTTACACATTATGAACAGAATGCAACCACAACGTCTTTCCCCAAATACACAAAGAACAAGTGTAGTTAGTAGGTCTATGGTTGGATTTTGTACAACCTAGTTTGCTATTTACACATTATGAACAGAATGCAGCCACAACGTCTTTCCCCAAATACACAAAGAACAAGTGTAGTTAGTAGGTCTATGGTTGGATTTTGTACAACCTAGCTTGCTATTTACACATTATGAACAGAATGCAGCCACAACGTCTTTCCCCAAATACACAAAGAACAAGTGTAGTTAGTAGGTCTATGGTTGGATTTTGTACAACCTAGCTTGCTATTTACACATTATGAACAGAATGCAGCCACAACGTCTTTCCCCAAATACACAAAGAACAAGTGTAGTTAGTAGGTCTATGGTTGGATTTTGTACAACCTAGCTTGCTATTTACACATTATGAACAGAATGCAACCACAACGTCTTTCCCCAAATACACAAAGAACAAGTGTAGTTAGTAGGTCTATGGTTGGATTTTGTACAACCTAGCTTGCTATTTACACATTATGAACAGAATGCAGCCACAACGTCTTTCCCCAAATACACAAAGAACAAGTGTAGTTAGTAGGTCTATGGTTGGATTTTGTACAACATAGTTTGCTATTTACACATTATGAACAGAATGCAACCACAACGTCTTTCCCCAAATACACAAAGAACAAGTGTAGTTAGTAGGTCTATGGTTGGATTTTGTACAACCTAGTTTGCTATTTACACATTATGAACAGAATGCAGCCACAACGTCTTTCCCCAAATACACAAAGAACAAGTGTAGTTAGTAGGTCTATGGTTGGATTTTGTACAACCTAGCTTGCTATTTACACATTATGAACAGAATGCAACCACAACGTCTTTCCCCAAATACACAAAGAACAAGTGTAGTTAGTAGGTCTATGGTTGGATTTTGTACAACCTAGTTTGCTATTTACACATTATGAACAGAATGCAGCCACAACGTCTTTCCCCAAATACACAAAGAACAAGTGTAGTTAGTAGGTCTATGGTTGGATTTTGTACAACCTAGCTTGCTATTTACACATTATGAACAGAATGCAGCCACAACGTCTTTCCCCAAATACACAAAGAACAAGTGTAGTTAGTAGGTCTATGGTTGGATTTTGTACAACCTAGCTTGCTATTTACACATTATGAACAGAATGCAACCACAACGTCTTTCCCCAAATACACAAAGAACAAGTGTAGTTAGTAGGTCTATGGTTGGATTTTGTACAACCTAGCTTGCTATTTACACATTATGAACAGAATGCAGCCACAACGTCTTTCCCCAAATACACAAAGAACAAGTGTAGTTATGAACAGAATGCAACCACAACGTCTTTCCCCAAATACACAAAGAACAAGTGTAGTTAGTAGGTCTATGGTTGGATTTTGTACAACCTAGCTTGCTATTTACACATTATGAACAGAATGCAGCCACAACGTCTTTCCCCAAATACACAAAGAACAAGTGTAGTTAGTAGGTCTATGGTTGGATTTTGTACAACCTAGCTTGCTATTTACACATTATGAACAGAATGCAACCACAACGTCTTTCCCCAAATACACAAAGAACAAGTGTAGTTAGTAGGTCTATGGTTGGATTTTGTACAACCTAGCTTGCTATTTACACATTATGAACAGAATGCAGCCACAACGTCTTTCCCCAAATACACAAAGAACAAGTGTAGTTAGTAGGTCTATGGTTGGATTTTGTACAACCTAGCTTGCTATTTACACATTATGAACAGAATGCAACCACAACGTCTTTCCCCAAATACACAAAGAACAAGTGTAGTTAGTAGGTCTATGGTTGGATTTTGTACAACCTAGCTTGCTATTTACACATTATGAACAGAATGCAACCACAACGTCTTTCCCCAAATACACAAAGAACAAGTGTAGTTAGTAGGTCTATGGTTGGATTTTGTACAACATAGTTTGCTATTTACACATTATGAACAGAATGCAACCACAACGTCTTTCCCCAAATACACAAAGAACAAGTGTAGTTAGTAGGTCTATGGTTGGATTTTGTACAACCTAGCTTGCTATTTACACATTATGAACAGAATGCAACCACAACGTCTTTCCCCAAATACACAAAGAACAAGTGTAGTTAGTAGGTCTATGGTTGGATTTTGTACAACCTAGTTTGCTATTTACACATTATGAACAGAATGCAGCCACAACGTCTTTCCCCAAATACACAAAGAACAAGTGTAGTTAGTAGGTCTATGGTTGGATTTTGTACAACCTAGCTTGCTATTTACACATTATGAACAGAATGCAACCACAACGTCTTTCCCCAAATACACAAAGAACAAGTGTAGTTAGTAGGTCTATGGTTGGATTTTGTACAACATAGTTTGCTATTTACACATTATGAACAGAATGCAACCACAACCGCTTTCCCCAAATACACAAAGAACAAACACGATATTCAAATGACCAACATAAACCAGTGAGATCCTGACCTCTCCTGTCAACCTGGGGCCGATGATGTCCTCGATGGTCTGGGCCACAATGGCGTGCTCCTGTTTGCCGGCCGCCGTCATGGGATTGGGGGTGCCCGACTTCCGCATGCCCATCGACCCGGGCATCTTCACTGTAATGGGGCATCGAAATGATGTGTGTACAAAAAGGCAGTGTTTAACCCCTTGACTGCCGCATGCCCATCGACCCGGGCATCTTCACTGTAATGGGGCATCGAAATGATGTGTGTACAAAAAGGCAGTGTTTAACCCCTTGACTGCCATATCACGTGATATATATCAGTGATATCACGTACTGACATCACTGATGACATCATCAAATGAAGAGGAATAACTCTGATATGCTGGCTTTTGCTCTAACAGTCAAGAGAGTTATATCCCCCGACCATTTTGCCAGATTGGCTCTATCAGTTGTCTTTTTAATGGCATGATTTGTACAATGATTTAATTTTTTCTGGCAGTCAAGGGGTTAAGCAAAAAAAATCAGGTAAAAGAAATCAAGAAGTTAAAAAAAAACCAAAAAAACCGTAGTGAATATTGAATGGCAACAGACCGACCTTTACTTGTAATATACAGTTGGAAATATGAGGAAGGAAAAACAACAACACGCAAAAATACTGAGAGTGCATTTACCTCAGTACGAAGGATAAGAAAAATGTTATTATAAAAACAAAGAAGTTGAAAAGGGAGTTGATTCTCAGAGGGAAAGTCTAGTCTCTTGCTCTTAAGAGATGAGGAGGAGTCTCTCTTAACGGCAAGTATTAACATTTAGCCAACAAACGACACATCTGTACTACACAACATGCGTGACCAGATAAGATGGAAAACTCCAAAAGGATAGCTCAAAATTTGTTCATCTACAAATCATTAGTACAACATTAGACATTACAACAACCAGGCCCAATGTTAGTTATCACAGAAATATCTGACTTCCTAAATCCACTTCCTTGGGTGACTTCAACCGTAACTCATTCGCATTGCAATGATTTTGAATTATTAAAAAAACCTCACAAATCACTCCAGCCATACACACAAACAAAACGTACATAAACAAAAGGAGAAATGAAAGATTACAGGTTTTTACTTCAGGTTTTAGACATAGGGAAGTGGTAGATCATACTTTTTTTTAATTTATAGACTTTACATAGAAAAACTCTCTACACCGATTGGTTTCCCCACAACAAACCACTACAAAAGCAAAGTCAGAGGCAAAACTGTAGTCTAAGGGAGCGAAGCGAGTTCAGAAGTGACCAAGGTGCACACAGGTTTTACTTCCCATGAAGCAAATGCATCAAATTGACAGCTATATATTAATTCTGGACATATATGGCCGGAACGACTTGAATGTGTTAAAAAAGCAAAGGCATTACCTATGGATCCACCATGAGTCATGAGTCGGGTGGTGGGGGCCTCAGAGTTGGCGCTCTCAGGTGTTAAATAAGCAAAGGCATTACCTATGGATCCACCATGAGTCATGAGTCGGGTGGTGGGGGCCTCGGAGTTGGCGCTCTCAGGTGTTAGAAAAGAAAAGGCATTACCTATGGATCCACCACGAGTCATGAGGTGGGGGCCTCAGAGTTGGCGCTCAGGTGTTAAATAAACAAAGGCATTACCTATGGATCCACCATGAGTCATGAGTCGGGTGGTGGGGGCCTCGGAGTTGGCGCTCTCAGGTGTTAAATAAGCAAAGGCATTACCTATGGATCCACCATGAGTCATGAGTCGGGTGGTGGGGGCCTCGGAGTTGGCGCTCTCAGGTGTTAAATAAGCAAAGGCATTACCTATGGATCCACCATGAGTCATGTGGTGGGGTCCTCGGAGTTGGCGCTCTCAGGTGTTAAATAAACAAAGGCATTACCTATGGATCCACCATGAGTCATGTGGTGGGGTCCTCGGAGTTGGCGCTCTCAGGTGTTAAATAAACAAAGGCATTACCTATGGATCCACCATGAGTCATGAGTCGGGTGGTGGGGGCCTCGGAGTTGGCGCTCTCGGAGCGAGAGGTCTCCTCCCTCTTGTCCTTCTCGGAGATCTTGTCATCGCGCATGCTGCGCCGTTTCTGACTGGCCCGCTTCAGCACACCGTTCAGCGCCGTCACTGAGAAGTGGTGGTGGTACTCTTGGGGACTAGGCACACAGATACATAAGATGTAGAGAATTAGAAAGCATGAAACATAGCAACACTTGCAAAAGAGAGACTTTGGGCAGACATTAAGCTACCCAGAGGTTCTTCAGTCAAACGAGAGTTTATTCCTTAATCAGCAAAGGCGATAGTGCTAGGGTTGATAATAACATTCCGTCAAAATCTGTTTGGCGTTATTTCTTCAATACAGTTGATAAGTTAAACTAACGAATGCGCTACGAAAGGCAAAATAACCTTTTTTCTTTAACACAATAATGACAGTAAGAACAAAATACCAATAATGGAGAATTTCAAGTTAAAGATTCTGCAAGGAATATAGAGTCTATCTGCAACAGAAAAGAAAAGGAACATAGAATTTCGGGAGACAATCAAAACTTCATAAACAATGTAAATACTAAAAGACATTTTATCATGGCATAAGGGGGGAAAACCCCGAAAACAAGTTACTCTGATCACAGAAAGCTGACTTGGAGCCACCTGGCAAATTAACAAACACACACACACGTTCCTAACACTCAACACTACCAACAGCCCCACAACTCACAGCTGATCCTTGACCAGCTCGGCCAGAACTTTGAGCCTCAGGGCCAGGATGTTGGGGGCACGGAAGCCCAGCGCGGAGCACTTGGCCTTCAGGATCTGGCCCAGATCCGGCTTGATGAGGGAGATGGTGCGGAAGGATCCGGCGATGTCGTTGGGCAGGGAGGCAGTGGGCAGGGAGTGGCTGGGGTCCGTGGTCATGAACAGGCCCACGCTCCTCTTCAGCAGGATCTGAAGGCCGAGCATATTATCATTAGGTACTTTATAGTCACAGAGGCAACTTTATGAAATTCGGGTTGCTCCCACATGGAGAACGCATCGCAGCCAGATGCGCGCCACCCAATTTAAATTTTTATTGTTTTTTTTGCATACGCTTTTTGTGTGACTGAGGAGGGAAAAGGGTGGGTGCTTTTTCGTTGCCACTGGGATTAACGTTTGTTAAGTGCATGGGCATACAGGACCTCAGTTTATCGTCTCATCCGAAAGACTAGAGGAAGCAATGTAGTCATCGCAGAAAGTTGAACCGAGTCATAGGTCAACCACTGTACCATATTCATAGGTCGACCACTGTACCATATTCATAGGTCGACCACTGTACCGTATTCATAGGTCGACCACTGTACCGTATTTTTCAGACTGTAACGCGCACCTTTGCATAAGGCGCAAACCCCAACATTAAGATTTTGTTATTATATTTTCTTACTATTTCATTAGTCACATTATAAGGCACAGGGGACCAAGTCTGGGGGAAAAACTATCGCCTTATAGTTTGAAAAATATGGTAACTCAAAACCTAAAGATATTTTTCTCTGTAACAAGTGAACATGCAAATATGAAACAGTGAGGCTAAGAGAGAGGATACAGTGAAATGAATAAGGGGAAGGAACTTCTCGTAAATTAACTCCCTTTTTTTTTTACCAGTTATTTGCCACAACAATACAGACCCAAGTTCATCCTTATGCAGTTTTCTAATTTGAGTTCTCTACATTCTTTTCTGTATCAAACTATATATAATTGCTATTCTTTCTGACTTATCTTTGTACTATCCCCAAAAGTGCAGGAGAATCTTCAACGCGATGAAGGTGGCTGCTTAAAGGGAAGAAGAAGGAGGTATATTCAAACAAACAGCATTTTGAAAGCCATATATGTTATAAACACACACACACACACGCGCGCGCATGCACACTCACACACCTCTGTTCCATCAACTAGCACCGCAAGAGCATATTTGGCATCTCAGACCAGTATGATATATTGGATACAATTCAAAACACACACACAACCCCCCCCCCCCACACACACACACAAACACACCTCTGTCCCATCCACAAACACCATGAAGGCCTGCTTAGCGCGGCATGCCAGAATTATGGACTGGACATGGTCCATATCACACACACACCTCTGTCCCATCCACAAGCACCATGAAGGCCTGCTTGGCGCGACAGGCCAGAATGATGGACTGGACATGGTCCATATCACACACACACCTCTGTCCCATCCACAAGCACCATGAAGGCCTGCTTGGCGCGACAGGCCAGAATGATGGACTGGACATGGTCCATCAGCACAGACAGCGCCTCCTGACTCAGCGTTTGACCCTCGTCGAAACAGCCCCAACACCCGTCCTGCAAACCATAACACATATTACAGAAAAATACTGTCTTAAAAATAAAAATAAATCACATTTATAGTCTTTAAAAAGTGGGTAAATCTATGGGATCTGATTACATGCCATCAAAACGCCTAGTATCATATCCTTTTGTATATCCCTAATACCTAAGTAACTCTATGGAAATGAAAGGAAAAACCCCCAAGAACTTTGGTGCAACTCTAGGGAAACCCAAAGAACAACTACTCTCGAAATCATGTTTCATCCTATGCCTTCCTTTGTAACCCCTGTGCTTTTTATCCAATTTACTTGACTAAAACAAATGTCATTCATGACCTCTATAATTCATGCATGGCCATAAACATTACTGCCCTTACACCTTACTGAGACAATGCCCTCCTTTGTAAGCACATATTACCTCCTTTATACAACTCCCTCCCACTTAAGACCTTATTTTGGTTGATTTCCGAGGTCTTAAGGGAGGTTCCACTTAATCACGAAAATAGCTTGTTGACAAAAATAAAAGCAAAACATTGATTGCATGGACAATGAAAACATGATAGAAATTGAGGAAATAGTAAAACAGTGCCTGCCTGCATGCATGCATGTGTGCATGTGTGAATGTTTGCACTGACCATGGACATTCCATGGCAGATCTTGCCGATGCTGACAGGACTGAAAGCCTCAGAGCACTGGAAATTAGTGAGTGTATGTGCGTCTCCTCCAAAATTAGAATAAGTTAGCTGAACGCAGCTGGAAGACCAGTGAAAACTGAAAAACAGACACATACATACCTCACCCCCATTATGGTCATATGGCCTGGGAATGCAGAAGAGAAGTGTGTGTGTGTGTAAATAAGGGTGTGTGTGTGTGTGTGTGTGTGTGTGTGTGTGTGTGTGTGTGTGTGACAGGTGTGTCCCAGGAATACTCTCATGTAAAGGTGTGTGAGAGAGAGAGAGAGAGAGAGAGAGAGAGTGAGACTGAGAGCGGAGAGCCGATGCTGAGAGAGAAAGAGAGAGAGAGCATGTGTGCATGCGTGTGTGTGTGTGTGTGGAAGAAGTGTGTGTGTGCATCTGCGTGAGTGTGTGAGTGTTTGCACTGACCATGGACATTCCGTGGCAGATCTTGCCGATGCTGACAGGACTGAAAGCCTCAGAGCACTGGAACACTCCCAGGAAATTGCCAAAGATGTTCGCCAGGCCCTGAAACCATCACAGCAACAACAACAACAACATACAGTATTCATATTGCGCTGAATCTTGATATAAATCAAATCAAAGCGCACACACACGTTAGCATTCATAACGCATTCAAACAAAAATGCAATACAAAGTGAACACACACGTATGACATAAATGGTATACAGCAGAAACAGACCTAAAGGCAAGGGAGAGAAGAGAAAGAGAGTGGAACGTCAATGACGGGGGAACAGGTCGGTTTTGAGGTTAGATTTGAAAGCAGAGAGGGTCGGTCGCTGACGGAGGGAAAGAGGAAGTTTTTTCAAAGATGTCGGACCTGAGACAGCAAAAGAGCGCCAACCAACAGTTGAAAGCTTATACCTAGGGATCTGGAGAAAAAGAGGGTCAGAAACTGAACGTAAAGTGCGAGCTGGCGTATAAATGGAAATATTGTCGCAGAGGTAAGATGGAGCAGCTTTATGCAACAACAGCGATTGTATAAAAATAGAATTCTAGCATTTTTGGAGACTGCTGGACTGTGAAGAGGGGAAGTATCGTGTTGTCTATGTTGTTGGAAATATTACACGTTCTGTTTTGTTTCGTCAATAAAATAACGTCACTCTGCACTTGTGTATTTGTTTGTGTGATACTAACAATTGCATAGACAACGGCAATACGTTGTTGTTGATGTACCCTGGCTAAAAGACTCCAGGGATCATCCCAACAGCTGAAGCACTTGAACACTATGGTACAAATGCATCGGCTACGGATGAGAACATTACGCGTGTGAGTTTTTGATTACCCCGCCATGAGGGCAGCCACACTCCGTCTTCGGGGGACAGCGGCAATATAAAACACTCCTGACCTAAACGTTGCACATTGTTGGAAATAATAATACAAAAAGGTACAGGCATAATGCCAAAGGTCCAACCCAGGCAATCAGACTATAAGGTGTACCCCACAAATCAGTACAGGCATAATGCCAAAGGTCCAACCCAGGCAATCAGACTATAAGGTGTACCCCACAAATCAGTACAGGCATAATGCTAAAGGTCCAACCCAGGCAATCAGACTATAAGGTGTACCCCACAAATCAGTACAGGCATAATGCTAAAGGTCCAACCCAGGCAATCAGACTATAAGGTGTACCCCACAAATCAGTACAGGCATAATGCCAAAGGTCCAACCCAGGCAATCAGACTATAAGGTGTACCCCACACATCAGTACAGGCATAATGCCAAAGGTCCAACCCAGGCAATCAGACTATGAGGTGTACCCCACAAATCAGTACAGGCATAATGCTAAAGGTCCAACCCAGGCAATCAGACTATGAGGTGTACCCCACACATCAGTACAGGCATAATGCCAAAGGTCCAACCCAGGCAATCAGACTATGAGGTGTACCCCACAAATCAGTACAGGCATAATGCTAAAGGTCCAACCCAGGCAATCAGACTATGAGGTGTACCCCACACATCAGTACAGGCATAATGCCAAAGGTCCAACCCAGGCAATCAGACTATAAGGTGTACCCCACACATCAGTACAGGCATAATGCCAAAGGTCCAACCCAGGCAATCAGACTATGAGGTGTACCCCACAAAACAGTACAGGCATAATGCTAAAGGTCCAACCCAGGCAATCAGACTATAAGGTGTACCCCACACATCAGTACAGGCATAATGCCAAAGGTCCAACCCAGGCAATCAGACTATGAGGTGTACCCCACAAAACAGTACAGGCATAATGCTAAAGGTCCAACCCAGGCAATCAGACTATGAGGTGTACCCCACACATCAGTACAGGCATAATGCTAAAGGTCCAACCCAGGCAATCAGACTATGAGGTGTACCCCACACATCAGTACAGGCATAATGCTAAAGGTCCAACCCAGGCAATCAGACTATAAGGTGTACCCCACACATCAGTACAGGCATAATGCTAAAGGTCCAACCCAGGCAATCAGACTATGAGGTGTACCCCACACATCAGTACAGGCATAATGCCAAAGGTCCAACCCAGGCAATCAGACTATGAGGTGTACTCCAGAAATCTTACACAAAATTCAGATTTTGTTATTATATTTTCGTACTATATCAGTAGTCACATTATAAGGCGCAGGGGTCTCAGTCTGGGGGGAAAGTATCGCCTTATAGTCCGTAAACTACGGTACATACAAAGTAACAATTTTTGTACAGGGATTGATTCTCTATTTGTACAACTGAAAGCTCTAACAGACTGTATTCAACATCCTTAGAACTCGCCATAAACTAACAGAAAACAAAATAATCAAGTCTCCTTTCTAATTGAATAAACCACGAATGATGCTTAGAAGAAAAACACACACTGAGCTGCAAATAGAACAGGGTTCATACAGGTTTTTCACATAAAAATTCAAAAACTTTCAAAGACCTTTTATCCTATTTTCAAAGACCTCTCGTGACATGCAATGATGATGATTACTTTGATAATGATCATTCAAGTTGCACCAGTGTAGCCAAAAGACCTGGATATAGTGAAGGGAAGTAACTCAACAAATTGATGACGTTTGATATATGGAAAATGATATTAGCGAAATTAAAATTCAGCCCAAAAATTGAAATTGAAATTTGGGCCAAAAGACTTGTATATAGTGAAAGGAAGTAACTCAACAAATTGAGGACGTTTGCTATATGGAAAATGATATTAGTTAAATTAAAATTCAGCCCAAAAATTGAAATTGAAATTTGGGCCAAAAGACCTGTATATAGTGAAAGGAAGTAACTCAACAAATTGAGGATGTTTGCTATATGGAAAATAATATTAGTGAAATTTCTTCTTTATCAATTCAGGAAGCCCCCCCCCCCCAAAAAAAAATGTTATGGTGTCAATGACTTTCTAATGCATCAATGGCTTTTTCACAAATCATTTCATGATTTTCACAGACCAAAGCCAATTTTCAAAGACTTTCAAAGACCATGCAAACCCTGTAGAAAGTTTTCAGAAGCATTGCAACAACAAAACCCCCAAAAACCCAACCCAAGACTCACTCTGATGGTTTCAGTCTTGCCAACACCGACTGGCCCCGTGATGCGGGCCCCCAGGCACTGGTTCAAGGCCATCGCCATGGTTACAAAGCATCGCTCGGTGGTAGGGGTCAAGGCCACACCACAGTCGGTGCCGTAGAACTCTGTGCCGTAGTTGTAGGGCGTGTCCAGGATCCAGATCATGGGCTCCGGAGGTTTCTCCTCTGTTGAAAGGTGGACAAAAAGCAAAGGTATCAACTGGGGAAATGTGTTGATTGCAGCAGCACCAGTGTGAGCGTGTGTGCGTGCATGTGTGTGTGTGTTGTGTGTGTGTGTGTGTGTGTGTGTGTGTGTGTGTGTGTGTGTGTGTGTGTGTTTACATTGTCACTAATTTTTGCCTGTGGCTTTTTTAAGCTAAGCCTATCTATGCTGATTTTGCGTGTAGTTGTCTGATATTTATTCTTAGTCTTCAGGAGATGAATTGTGTGGTGGTTATCATGCTCGTCGTTTTCCTGGATAAATATGTTGAGGTGAGGTGTGTGTGTGTGTGTGTGTGTGTACATCCTTCTGAAATAATATATAACCTTTGGTATTTTTTTAGGGATTTGGTACTTTATAGTCACAGAGGCATCTCTGTGAAATTCGGGTTGCTCCCACCTGGAGAGCGCGTCGCAGCCAGAAGCGTGCTACCCAATTTTTTTTAATTATTTGCATGCGATTTTGTGTGACTGATGAGGAAGGAAAGGAGGGGCGGTAAATTTTTTACCAAATGATAACTTTTTTGTTACCACTGGGTTTAATGTGTGTTAAGTGCATGGACACACTGGACTTCGGTTTATCGTCTCATCCGAAAGACTCCACGTTCAGACCATAAGGCCTAGTGCAGAGTGAGAGGAAAAATCCCCTGTACCCAGATTCGAACTCGGGTTTATCATGCATGAGACGAACGCGTTACCTCTGTGCCACCCAACAATATTCTGTACTCTGAAATTGTACTTAATTGGCCCACTAAAACTTGAATCCCATTTTTTCTTTATACAAGCTTCTCTGAAGTCATTTTTAAAGGAATGACAGACACAGATTCTGTAAATACAACACTTAGGGTTTGCACAAAAATAACCAATAGTGTTATGCAGACGTTTTCACTTAGTCATTTTCATATTTAAATTTTTTTATTTTTAAATGAAGTAAAAACTAAGAACATGGGTGCAACTACACAAAAAGAAAAAGCCTGAATGGCCGGGGTCCAGGGGTAATGTGCAGCTGAAGCAAAAATTGATTTAGCTTGCTTTTTGAACAATTTATACAAATGCTTATTTTAAAGTGTTTGAAAAATACAGTCGACACACAAAGATCTTGTTTGACAAAAAACAACAACAGGAACTTCTTTTTCTGGTAAAATAAAAAACCAGGAAATCCTTGCATAGCAGGAAAAGTTGCAGCCATGTTAAGAATAAACCGCACAGTAAATCCAATACCTGACGGGTGCATGTAGCAGCGCACACTGCGCCTCCACTCAAAGTCGGTGACCTCACGCAGCTTACGCCCGCACATGTTGTCCAGGACATCTCTCAGGTACATGGATTGCTGCAACACACACACAGACAAGTTGTGTACAAGATCTGTGATTTTTAAAATATCTTATTATTTAAAGTCGGTGACTTTATTCTAACTTTTATTTAAACATGTTTTCGTTTGGTGCCACATATTTACAAAGATATACAGTTACAATGTAATTTTGGTATTTGGTATTTGGTATATTCTAATCACAGAGACTTATCTCTGTGAAATTTGGGCTGCTCTCCGCCGGAGAGCACGTCGCCTTAAGTGCAGAGCCAACCCTTTTTTTTTTGGGGGGGGGGGGGCACGTACATGGTGAGGAGGGTGTGTGGACACACTTGGAAAACCTAGCTATCAATTTGGCCATACCAGGCAGCGGGATTTCTCCCTGCTCTTACCGACTTTCAACTGCCGTGGAATTTTTACGTGCGTAAAGCGCACGGGTCAGACTAGCTTTAAGTCCCCATCCGAAAGACTCGATGTTCAGTTCGATTTTCCTGTCAAACTAGAAAGAAAGGGCGAGGCTAAGATTTGAACCCGGGTCACTCACGCTGCAGTCACGCATTACATTTGGCAGGCGAACGTCTTAACCACTCTGCCACCTTTCTCCCTAAGGCAAAAAGACTTCAAATCAATGGTACATGTGTAACATTTCTTACGAAAAACCAAAACTGACACATACACAGTGACCAGGCACTTGATGGTCATCAGCTGTGTTTTGTTACTGAACATAGATGTTTTTGGTATAATTCTGATGATTATTATTCTCATGAATAATTGTACAGAGCAAAGCTGTCTAAAAACAAGTCATTTGAACCCTTTCACCGCCAATGTCGCATTTTTGCACCACAATGATTTAACACCCATGTCATTAATTGGATCAAAAACCTAAACTTTCCCCTTTTTTTGGTCACACTCTTCTCTAATCCATCAGTCTCTCCATTCATGAATAAACCTACTGTGATCCTGTTGAATAATTTACTTGTTTTTACTCATATTCATTAACCCCCTCCCTGCCTGCCAGCGTCTACAACAGGCAGTGTGATGTCATAACGTTCGATGTCATTAGTCCTGGGATGCTGTCTTTGTTTAAGTTGTCAGGAAATATATCGCTAAGCCATTTTTATCAGATTGGGTCCAACAGGTCTCCTTCCAATATTATAATTAAAAAACAGAAAAGATAATGTCTCAACTGTGACCCAGAAAGGGGCATTAAGTCGATGGGCTAGTTTCTCACAAATGGCTTGGAAAGTTTTTAAAAATCTCATTTTTGTCAATTTTGAGTTATGGGTATCTTTGTGTTCTCTAACATCTTATCTGTCATATTTATAAAGGATAATCTTTAACATGGTGTCTAAATGGTCTTATAAGTGTTTTAAAACCAGCAGGTCAATGCATTTCCTTCAGCTAGGCTAGACTACTTTTTCAAAATGGCTGACGCTTAAACTACCAACTTTAAATGCTCATAACTCTGGAACAGAAAAAGATACAAGAATGGTTCTTGTATCAATAGAAAGAGAATAGTTTGCAGATTTCAACTGTAAAATTTTCTTAGAACAGTCAGTTTGACAGTGTTCCTTTCGTGGTGCTGGGTCACAATTGTTCACTAGCAGTGAAGGGGTTCATTATTATTCCTATGTTGCTGTTTTCATTCTTGTTTTCTCTCAAATAAGGAAACATGCGATTTCTAAAGTTTGATTCTTCTTCTTCTTCGTTCCCAGGCCATATAATGGGTAAGGTACATATGTGTCTGGTTTTCAGTTTTCACTGGTCTCCCCGCTGCGTACAGCCAACACATTCCGATTTCGGAGGAGTTCAAAGGAGAAAAACTATTTGGAAGATTTTTTTTTTTTAAAAGGCAGGAGAATGGGCCAATAAGTCAGAAAGATAGTAGGTAGATAGAAAGCAAAGGGAAAAGGCAGAGTCAAAGACAGTGGCAGATTAGAGGAAGTTACAAGCACAGTGGGGAACTATTCTTACGAAAGACCCCCCGGTATCCCCATGGGGGAAAAGTTTGATTCAAACCAACCAACCAACAAAGAAGCTTACGGTGATCATGCACTCCAGGCGTGTCTTGTGCACAGGGAGCATGGGTTCGTCCAGCGTCCTCCAACCAACCAACCAGCCAACCAACCAACCAACCAAGCTTACGGTGATCATGCACTCCAGGCGTGTCTTGTGCACGGGCAGCATGTGTTCGTCCAGCGTCCTCCAACCAACCAGCCAACCAACCAACCAACTTACGGTGATCATGCACTCCAGGCGTGTCTTGTGCACGGGCAGCATGTGTTCGTCCAGCGTCCTCCAACCAACCAACCAGCCAACCAACCAACAAAGAAGCTTACGGTGATCATGCACTCCAGGCGTGTCTTGTGCACGGGGAGCATGTGTTCGTCCAGCGTCCTCCAACCAACCAACCAGCCAACCAACCAACCAACTTACGGTGATCATGCACTCCAGGCGTGTCTTGTGCACGGGCAGCATGTGTTCGTCCAGCGTCCTCCAACCAACCAACCAGCCCAACCAACCAACCAACTTACGGTGATCATGCACTCCAGGCGTGTCTTGTGCACGGGCAGCATGTGTTCGTCCAGCGTCCTCCAACCAACAACAACCAGCCAACCAACCAACCAACTTACAGTGATCATACACTCCAGGCGTGTCTTGTGCACGGGCAGCATGGGTTCGTCCAGCGTCCTCCAACCAACCAACCAGCCAACCAACCAACCAACTTACAGTGATCATACACTCCAGGCGTGTCTTGTGCATGGGCAGCATGGGTTCGTCCAGCGTCCTCCAACCAACCAACCAGCCAACCAACCAACCAACTTACAGTGATCATACACTCCAGGCGTGTCTTGTGCACGGGCAGCATGGGCTCATCCAGCGTCCTCCACACCCCGCGCACCATCACCGAGGACAGGCGGCCCGTGTTGGTCGTGTACTTCTTCAGCAGGGCTTGAAGCGCTTTGCGATCGTAGCGCACCTCCCCGATGCCCTGCTCGCACTCCCGCGTCCAGTGGAACAGCATGCCCAGCCGACACACCTGGGAGGGGTACTGGAGAGCGAAGAAAATAAAAGTAAAACCACGGTTAACCCCTTGACTGCCAGAGAATTTTTTTTTAAAATTAATTGTACAAATCATGCCATAAAAAAGAGAACTGATAGAGCCGATCTGGCAAATCTGGGAATATAACTCTCTTGACTGTGTTAGAGCAAAAGCCAGCATATCAGAGCTATTCATCTGATGATGTCATCAGTGATGTCATCAAGTCCGTATGTGATACGTGATATTTCAGTCAAGGGGTTAAGTAATGTAAAAACAGGACATAAAAAAACACAAAAACCTATGCCTCCTGTCCTCGTTGAATTTTTGATACTTAATACAGTGAAACCTCCCTTATAAGACCTCCCATTCTAACTCACTCCCATATAAGACCTACTTCTCTGAAACATTGCCCTTCTTTGTAAGTATTAAAATTACCTCCCTTAAAAAAAACCTCCCTTATAAGACCTCATTTTGGATTATCTTTGAAGGTCTTATAAGGGAGGTTCCACTGTACTTTTCACCCATTATAAGTCCACCTTTTTCACTTCACCCATTATAAGTCCACCTTTTTCACTTCACCCATTATAAGTCCACCTTTTTCACTTCACCCATTATAAGTCCACCTTTTTCACCCACTTCATTAACATCTGAAGAGTTGTGAAAATTAGTGAAAAGAGTTGTTCATCCAAGCACACACATAATGACATATGCATACCCGCATCCATACCCATACAAACACACACATAATGACATATGCATACCCGCATCCATACCCATACAAACACACACATAATGACATATGCATACCCGCATCCATACCCATACAAACACACACATAATGACATATGCATACCCGCATCCATACCCATACAAACACACACATGACATATGCATACCCGCATCCATACCCATACAAACACACACATGACATATGCATACCCGCATCCATACCCATACAAACACACGCATGTATATATGCATGCGCGCATCCATACCCATACAAACACACACATGTATATATGCATACCCGCATCCATACCCATACAAACACACGCATGTATATATGCATACCCGCATCCATACCCATACAAACACACGCATGTATATATGCATGCGCGCATCCATACCCATACAAACACACACATGACATATGCATACCCGCATCCATACCCATACAAACACACACATAATGACATATGCATACCCGCATCCATACCCATACAAACACACGCATGTATATATGCATGCGCGCACACTGGTGTGTGCACACACCTACCTAGTGTGCCCATTCCTCCATGGCAATCCCATTAGCGCAATTTGTTCCTTCAAATTGTGTGTTCATGCACACACACACACTGTATCTTTCACAACCCTCCATTCTTTTTCTGCCTTCTCTTCATCATTCTCTCTCTCTCTCTCTCTCTCTCTCTCTCTCTCTCACACACATACACAATGTATAAATTCATAACCCTCCATTCTGTTCCTGCTTCTCTCTCTCTCTCTCTCTCTCTCTCTCTCTCTCTCTCTCTCTCTCTCTCTCTCTCTCTCTCTCTCTCTCTCTCTCTCCTCTCTGTGTGTGATGATTTGTTGTCATTGTTGCTTTTTGTGGGTATGTTCGCTTATAAGGGAGTTCTTTGTGCTGATGATTTGTTGTCATTGTTGTTTTTCCTTTTGCAACCCCCTCCCCTCTGACATGGGCAGAAGGCCTGGATCAGTAAACTTTGTGAATTCTGTCTCTCTCTGTGTGTGTGTGTGTGTCTCTCTCTCTCTCTCTCTCTCTGTCTCTCTCTCTCTCTCTCTGTGTCTCTCTCTCTCACTCTTTCTCTATCTGTCTCTCTCTCTCTCTCACTCTCTGTCTCTCTCACTCTCTGCCTGTCTTTCCCTCTCTGTCTCTCTCTCTCTCTCCATCATTCTCTCTCTCTCTCTCGTTGCTGACCTTGTGTGCCCACTCCTCCATGGCGATGCCGTTGCTGCAGTCGGTGACGACGCTGGTGTTGAGCTCCTTCAGGGTGTGGCCCACAGAGTCCCTCAGTTTGCCCAGCCACACCTCCACTCCCTCCGCCAGCCTCACCTGTCGCCCAACCAACCAACCAAATCATTAATCAGTTGCCCCCGCACACACACAGATACGCGCGCACACACACACACAGAGACACGCACACACACACGCACACACAATCACAGACACGCATGCACACACAGATACGCACACACACAGACACGCGCACATACACAGACCGACACGCACACACAGACCCGCAAACACAAACACGCACGCACACAGAGATACGCACACACACACACAGAGACACGCACATACACAGACCGACACGCACACACAGACCCGCAAACACAAACACGCACGCACACAGAGATACGCACACACACACACAGAGACACGCACACACACAGACTTGCACACACACACACAGACACTCACACACACACACATACAGACACATACGCGCGCGCGCGCACACACACACACAGAGACACGCACACACACAGACACGCACACACACAGACACTCACACACAGACACAGACGCACACACACACACACAGACACGTACACACACCTTGTCAATGAGGGGCAGGACCTCTCCATCAGAACTGAGGACAGTGGTGGCATCCATGGCAATGACATCGTCCACCAGACCCTCAGAGGGCAGCATGGAGGGGCCCGCCTGCAGCAACGCTGGGTTCATGCTCTGCACGGGACATTGCACAGCCAGGCATTAGTTCCTATTCTATATTGCTTCTACTCCAATTTCCTCCAGCACCATTTTGCATCAGGACAACACACAGATCCACAGTGGTTCTCCACAAGTTGCTTTCATTACATACATGCTTTTTTGTTATCATATTAGGATCATATCATGGATTAAAAACCAAAGGGTTCAACCCTTTGACTTTAACTCCTTAGGCTTAATACATGGGAAGCGTTATTTTCATACAATCATTTCTACCTTTAGTGTTTCGGTAAAGGTCAAGATGTGCCCCCCCCCCCCCTACCTATCTCGGTTAATTCTATTTTTCCGTTATTGCCTTTCTTACCATACATAAAGCTGTATTTTAGGAACATTTTTAGCTAATAACCTTTTTGGAATACTAACCCTAGCCCTAACCCTAGCCCTAAACCTAACCCTACCCCCCACCCTATAAGACGGAAAAACGCAACGAACCACAACTGTGACAAATCGCAGTGTACTGCAGTACATAGTGGGGGGTAGGGTTAGGTTTAGGGCTAGGGTTAGTATTCCAAAAAGGTTATTAGCTAAAAATGTTCCTAAAATACAGCTTTATGTATGGTAAGAAAGGCAAAAACGGAAAAATAGAATTAGCCGAGAAATGCAGGGGGGTGGCACATCTTTACCTTTACCAGTGTTTCTTAACCCCTTCACTGCCAAGCCTGTTTCTGAAGCAACTATTTGCCAAGCCGTTTTAGGTTGCGGAGTCTATCGCAAAAATGCATGAATAAAAGTGCATATAACCTATATTTTTCTGAAAGAGAATTGAATATATTATCATTTGAGAACACTTTCACATGCATTCAAACATACTGCAGAAAGTATATGGATAGAAAAAGGGAAACTCTTAGAATAACCCTATGATGGATATTTCCGTGACGGAGCAGTTTATAGGTTACCGGAAGTTGACGGAAATATCTGTGACAGGGCAGTGAAGAGGTTAATTGTTTTAAAATCATTTTTGTTTCATATTGTACAAAGCCATGTTATTTTTGCACTTGTTTTTTGATACACAATCATTACACTTTAGGTCTTCATTTTGGTTAGAAATATACACAACATTCGATGTTTTGGAGTTTTAGTTCCAAATCTCAAAACTGCTATATAAATGGATCCTTTGTAAAAAAACAAAAAACAAAACACAAACAAAAATGACACATGATACATGAGTTTCAAACAAAAGAAAATCCCACACTTAATAAATAAATGTTAAAAGTTTCACCTACATTCATACCTTATTTCTTCCGTTATTGAAAATCAACAATAGAATCTCTTATGCCATAAAAAAAACATATAGATAATTTTTTATATTTTTAACACTAAGACAAGCGCTTACATCTTTTAGTTGTTGGTGGTTTCACAAATGTATGATTTAACATATAAACACAGCAACAAAGGCAGGTGAGAATGTGCTATCTGGAATCTTCTTCTTCGATCGCTCAGTTTCCTGTCAATTATGAGCGCAGATGTGTCATGCTGCTGTTATGTGCCTAACTAAGAAATAAGGCCCAGCAAATCCGACTTTGGCTGATGACATCTTTTTGAAAGTGTTTCTTGAAAAAAGGCAGAAAAATGGACCGGTAAGGCAGAAAGATAGTAAATGACAGTAAGCAAAGGGAAAAGGCAGAGTCAAAGAGAGTGACAGATGAGAGGAAGTTACAAGCACATAACTTTCAGAAGGTGGGGGAACTATAAATACAAAAGACTCCCACAGGGGTTATCTGGAATGTATGTGCTTATTTGTCAGCTGTCATTTACACATTTAAAACGAAAATCTTAAACATCCTGAGGTAAAAAAGAGAAATTGAATTCTGCAAGAAAAGACTTCCTAATATCTAACACTTTTTGCTAAAGCACATATTCATTAACTACAGATGCAAGACCATAGCCCAATTAAATCAATGTTCACAATGCTGTAAATCTACTCACACTATGAGTAAGTACCACTGCTAATCAATTAAAAGCAATAACACTGATAATTACTGTTAATCAGACTCCAGCAATATCTCATTAAATTGATACTTCTTATTTTAAATATTGCTTCCGACACTCTCTCCACATTACCCTTCAGATGCTAAGTAATGTATTCAACATCTGTTTGTTATTTCTAAAACAAAACTGAATGATATTAAGAACACTTTGTAGTTTTCTTTTCTCAAATGCAGACATACCACAAAACACACAAATCAACAAACAGAAAACACCAACTACACATCACCATGCAAATACGTGCACACATAGTGACATACATGTGGATGTGCACACACACACACACACACGCATGCACTCACACATACACGCGTGCGCACACACACAAATAAACCCCCCCCAGTACAATTCACCTCGACAATGGCAATAAAAAGAAAACATTAAAACGTAGAAAGTTATCATATAAATGATAAGCATGTACAGACTAATGTGTACTCATTATGACAGAAATACATAAACCTTCAAAGTTAAAGTGTTAGTCAAATACAGATTACAAATAATAAAATGTTAGTCAGTTAAAACGTGATTGTAACCCCCGAGGAAAAAAAATCACACAAAAAAAAAAAATCATGATACTGCTGAAAATAGTACACAGTTTTTCTTCAAAGAATACTCATGCTGAATATAATTATATGTCAATGAGATCTAGATATACATCTACAGTACAGAGAAGTAGACAATGTACATCTACAGTACAGACAAGAAGACAATGTGCACTAAGTCAGATAATATGCAGACAAAGAATAGAGACAAAGAGAGAGAGAGGAGAGAGAGAGAGAGAGAGAGAGAGAGAGAGAGAGAGAGAGAGAGAGAGAGAGAGAGAGAGAGAGAGAGAGAGAGAGAGAGAGAGAGAGAGATGGAAACTGAGAGACAGGCTGAAATAGGAAAAAGAAAAGAAGAAACAATGAAACAGAAGACAGTACACAGAACACGCTCAATAAAAGCCCAGTAATATTTACAAAGGCAGATACATGGGTGCAACTACACACAATGAAAAAAACTGAAAGGCCGGGGGGTCCAGGGGTAATGTCCCCCTGCAGCTGAAGAAAAAATTGATTTAGGAAGGTATTTGAGTTTGTTTTTTCCACAATTTATACCAATGCTTATTTTAAAGTGTTTGAAAAATACAGTAGACACACAAAGATCTTGTTTGACAAATTTAACCCTTTCGCCGCCAGCCATCTTTGAACCAAACATTTCCATTAAACTTACTTGGCTACAGAAAAGATTTCATCTGCAATATTGTGGGATTTCTCTGCGACACATTTAGAATAGGGTCAATCTTTGCTGCCCACATTTAGGAACACAATATTGAATAACAGACCCCTGGTTTCAAGAGGTTTAATGACATGGGTGCTAAATCATTGTGGTGCAAAAATGCAACATTGGCAGTGAAAGGGTTAAAAGAAAGGAAATTCCTTTTTGGGTAAGATTCAAAAACAGGAAATCCTTGTATACCCGGAAAAGTTGCACCCATGGAGATACAAAGAGACGGATACACTTAAACACAGAGTAGAGGTAGGATTCTGCATTGTCAGGAATGATGTTGTTATTGTTCCATGGCTAAAAGACTCCAGGGATCATCCCAAGCGCTTGAACACTATGGTAACAAATGAACCAGCTAGGGATGAAGACAGTGTGTGTGCGACCGTTTTTGAATCCCCGCCACGTGGGCAGCCACACTCCGACTTCGGGGGACATTGTCAGGAATAAGCCTCCTGACAGTAGTGTGTTCTGTTTCCTGTCGGTGTAGACTGCAAGATCAGCATGGCTCATACAGTTCTTTGGAATCGGCTTATCTCAAGAAATGCGCATACTTGAGTTTAAAGCGGGTGATTATACAAACATACATGTTGCTCCCAAGCTTGTTTAAAGTTTCCCTCTCAAAAACGAACAAACGAAGGAAGGGTGGAATCAATCAATGAAGGAACGAATGAACGAATAACTATAGACTGATTAAAGTAATCCATACATCTGCTGTCAGCAGTTGATTAAAGAAAGAAACAAATAATAAATACAATAACAAATTAATAAAAAATGAAACAAATTTCATGATATAAATTAGACTGTCGCTTTAAAAAACAAAAAACATGCTGCTTTTCAAGTATGCGACCTGATGTCAACCACAGGGGAAAAAATGCATGGCAATATAAAAAGAAGAGAAAAAAAGAAAAAATGTAAAAAATACGCCCACCCCGAAAACCCCCCACCAAAACCCCCACCACCAACAACAGAAAATCTCTCAATGTAAGTTTGTTTGATGTTATTGGCTTTTACTCTTTCTCCCAACATTTTCTTTGAAGCACAAGTGTTTAGGGATGTGGGGATGTATACGGATGCGGGTTATATTGTGTGACTCTTGCGCAAGTTTCTTTTTTAATGTTGGAATTTGCATGAAATTTGAAAAGCATTTTTTTCCCCCCTACAAATTCATCTTCAATTCATTTCATAGACATGCACTACAACAAATATCAGCTAATATTAAAGAAAAACAAAAGATAATAATAATATTAATTCATTGAAATTGTTCACGCTATGAATCCAAACACTGCTCAAAGCAACCCAAAAAAGTTGATACACAAATGTTTGAAATGATTCTATGAAATACACCAGTGCCTTAAGCTCAACGGTGCATGCGGTTATAAGTCACAAAGCATGCTCTATGATTTATAGTCTACATTTTTGCCATGGGCTACATGCGGTTGTAAGTCAAGAAGCATGCTCTATAATTCATAATCTACACTTTTGCCATGGTCTACATTTCGCTGCAGTCTACATTTTGTTTTCTCCCACATTATATTTGCGCAAACCTTTTTCCTCCAGTCCTGTGGTGAAGTGAGTGCAAGAAGAAAAGAGGGTTAGCATGGCACAGCACACAATATACGTATAATGAAGTCAGCACACTTCTAGCCAAATACATAGAAAAACACACTAATAGGTTTTTCAATCAGAAAGCTGTCAGTCTTTATCAATGACTATACCAAAAAAATCTGAAGGGGTGGTGGTTGGGGTTGGGGTTGGGGTTGGGAGGGGGGTGTTTCTCTTTCTCATGCACACATTTTGTTTTTGTGAGAATGGGTTTTTTCCTTGGAGGAGAGGTGGGAGTGGAGGGGGGCATCTTAAGGGGAAGGTGGCAAGAATGACATGTTTTGATTACTGTGGCAATTAAGCCACCAAAAAAATGCACTATATGAGCCTTGATGAAAAAAGAAAATTGCAATACTTTGATTACTTCTTAACAAAATATAATCTTTTCTGGATTCCTTTATTTGAAATTCCTTTTCTTATTTCCCTTTAGAAGTTTGGAGTCAGTCGGTACAAATGCACTCAGAACTACATAAATGCAAGGGCTTCTTTTGAAGAATGAGAGAGAGAGCAGCACAAACTAAAGAAAAAGAAAATTACGCGTCTGTCCTGTTGACATCAGCCAACCAGAAGCAGGATCAGTCAGTAGGAAACACAGCACAAACAGACAAAAACATGCACACACACACTGTGTTATTAGACTGCAAACCAAATGCATATATACATCATTCATAAATGATCTTGCAACAGAATATTAAATCACAACCAATGCTAACGAAAGGAAAATCAGTATCAGCATTGTAGAATGAGGCTTTATACCGAAAATTATCTGCCCCTGTCTCGCGACCTCAAATGCGAACGCCACCTACTTAAGATTATCGCCCTTGCCTGTCAGGAACTAGTGGTATGTAGCCACAGAAGATTATCTGCTCCTGACTTGTCACCAGGGGGCATCGGCAGTTCGGCCCTAAAATTATCGCCCTTTTGTCTCGGCAAGGAGTAGTATAACGCCTCATTAACGATCCAAAGACAATTCTTAAAGAGAAGTAATCTGCACAGAAAACACTTAATTCGCTTATGCGCATTGATCAGCATATAGCAAGGGTATTGCATATATGTACTCACTCAAGATGCCTTCAAAAACAAAGATAAGCCTTAAAAGAAAAAGGAAACATGCACAGAACTTATTCTTGAGTATCCCTGAACAAACAAGTGTTCGCATAATATAACAGGTGCTGACATCAAAATGCTTTAAAGGTGCACAGAAAATGAAATATTTATTTGAATAATTACCGTAAAATGCGGACTGTAAGCCGCTACTTTTTTCCTCAACTTTGGCCCATGCGGCTTATAGACTGATGCGGCTTATCTGTGCATTTTTTTCAATTCTACATTTATCAGTCTGATTAAATCTGTTTCTGACCAAATTTGTCAGCCTATTTTGAGCTTCCAAACTGGTTTTGGTAATCAATAGATTAAAATCTCATGCTTAAAGTATCTGCGAATATTAAAAACGCATGTTCTGCTACGAGAATTTCTATATTTGTGTGGCTTTGTGCACATACAATTTTCTCTGCAGCTTATAAACTGGTGCAGCTTATATGTGAATAACTCCTAATATATTGTCAATTTCAGGAATGCGGCTTATATACAAGTGCGTCTTATAGTCCAGTTTTTACGGTAGCTTTCAAATAAGAGAAAGTGTGCAAAGTTTGACTAAAAAAAATAAAAAAAGTGTGCATAAGTCTAACTAAAAAAAACACTACACACAATCAAACAAACCAGTGCGTTTTTGCTACTAGTCCACAAGAAAGTTAATTTGCAACATTTTCACACACAGCAAACAGGGAATGTGAAGTTTTAACACAAGCAATGCTTTATAAAAACACATTCTTGGGGCGATAGCCCTGCACCAAGCTTTCACACAAGAATAGAAATTAACCACACTCAAACCCATATCCACTTCAATAAAACTTTTAATTAACAAATGTGGATAGGATTAGTGATTCTTTCATTACAACGATTACTTTCTATCTTTTCTCTTTGGAAAAGAGGAACATCCCCAAGTAAGGCGACAGAATGATGGCAAGTGCAGTCACTTCCCTAAAGCAAGCCTAAACTGACAAGAACGTTTACTTTTAGTGCATCCCTAACTGCAGTGACAGAAAAATCCACAGCAAACGCAGTCGCTTTGCCAAAGTGAAGCGAGAACACAATAATGACCAAGTAACAAAGTGCTTCCCTAAAGCAAGCCTAAACTGAAAAGAACTTTTACTTTGCATCCCTAACGGCAGTAACAGAAAAATCCACAGCAAACGCAGTCGCTTTGCGAAAGTGAACCGAAAACACAAAAATGACCAAATTAATAACAAAGTGCTTTCCTAAAGCAAGCCTAAACTGAAAAGAACTTTTCCTTTTAGTGCATCTCTAACTCTGCAGTAACAGAAAAATCCACAGCAAACGCAGTCGCTTTGCGAAAGTGAAGCGAGAACACAAAAATGACCAGGTAACATAGTGCTTCAGAACCAGGAACATAAAACCAACCAACCTACAAAGTGGTGAAGATCAAAACGATCGACTTACAAAGTGCTGGTGCAGCCTCTTGTCGATCTTGGGAGGCGTGGTGGACCGGGGCTGCAGCGAAGAGGACATGCCGGAGGATGTGCGCCCCCTATCGTGGGGGGATAACCCTGCGGGTGTGCGGGAGTAGCGGGCGTAGGGCACGTCTCTGACGTCATCGCTGCTACTGTCATCCAGGATGTCCTCGTGGGCTTTCTCCAGCTTGACGTCGTGCAGCTGCATGAATATCGACCTGCGAAACAAGGATTTGATGTAGTAGTAGTAGTAGTAATTAGGGCCAGAAGTGGGCCTCGCGGCCCTTTTACGCCCTTTCTCGTTAGTGACTTTGATTTGTTTCAGGGTGGCTTGCTTTCTACCACAGCTAAACTATAAAATTTAACAAAAATATGGAATGGACTTTCACATCATAAAAATTTGATGTGGGTAAAGTGTGTGTGCGTGGTGGAGGGAGTGGAGTGAGAGTGTGTGTGTGTGCACATGTGCGTGTACGTATATGTGTTTGTGTACTGGAGTAAGTGTGTGTGCATGTGCTGTGTGTGTGTGTGTTGTGTTTGTGTGTGTGTGGCGGGGGGGAGTGGAGTGAGAGTGTGTGTGTGCGCGCATGTGTGTGTACGTATGTGTGTTTGTGTACTGGAGTGTGTGTGTGCATGTGTGTGCATGTGCTCCGTGTGTGTATGTATTTTGTGTGTGTGTGTAGGGGGTGTAGTGTGTGTATGCATGTGTGCGCATGTGAATGTGTGTGTACGCATGTGTGTTTGTGTGCTGGAGTGTGTGTGTGTGTGTGCACATTTGCTCTGTGTGTGTGTGTGTGCATGCATGCACCTTCAAATGCTTAACAAAACCTTAACTCAACTCAGGCACTTTTTTCTTTCTCCCACAGCTGCAATAATAATAGGTTCATCAAACCGCATCCTCACTCAACAAGCAACCCAAAGTCTTTCTCCGATTCCTCCTAACCTGAGAGGGGGCCTCACAGAGTCCAGATCGTTGACTAACACTTTAGCAACCCAAACTCTTCCTCCGATTCTTCCCAACCTGAGATGGGGCCTGACAGAATCCAGATCGTTGACTAACACTTTAGTAACCCAAACTCTTTCTCCGATTCTTCCTAACCTGAGATGGGGCCTGACAGAGTCCAGATCGTTGACTAACACTTTAGCAACCCAAACTCTTCCTCCGATTCTTCCTAACCTGAGATGGGGCCTGACAGAGTCCAGATCGTTGACTAACACTTTAGCAACCCAAACTCTTCCTCCGATTCTTCCCAACCTGAGATGGGGCCTGACAGAATCCAGATCGTTGACCAACACTTTAGCAACCCAAACTCTTTCTCCGATTCTTCCTAACCTGAGAGGGGGCCTCACAGAGTCCAGGTCGTTGACTAACACTTTAGCAGCCCAAACTCTTCCTCCGATTCTTCCTAACCTGAGATGGGGCCTGACAGAGTCCAGATCGTTGACTAACACTTTAGCAACCCAAACTCTTTCTCCGATTCCTCCTCACCTGAGATGGGGCCTGACAGAGTCCAGGTCGTTTGGCCTGGAGAGCAGGGCCAGCAGGATGGGGTCAGACACGAAGTAGAACCTGGGGAAGGCCCTGCGCTTGTTGTCCAGGTATCCCATCAGGGACTTGAAGCAGATCTCCAGCTCCTCGTGAATGTGGCGAAGCACCACTGCTTTGGGGACCTCACCCCCGTAACAACACTGTAGTACAGAGAAAAGAAAAACACACAATATCAGACATTGATTTTTAAAATATATAAAAAATTGGGGGGGGGGCGGGGGGTTTAAGAACAAACTAAATGACTGCATAAAATTCTACAACTCCCCCGAAGTCGGAGTGTGGCTGCCAACGCGGCGGGGTAATACAAAACCGGTCAAACACGTAATGCTCTCATCCGTAGCTGATGCATTTGTACCACAGTGTTCAAGTGCTTCCGCTGTTGGGATGATCCCTGGAGTCTTTTAGCCAGGGTAAGACAACAACAACAAATTCTGTAACGATAAAGCAGATCTCCAGCTCCTTGTGAATGTGATGAAGCCATTGCTTTGGGGACCTCACCCTCGTAACAACACTGTAGTAGTAGAGAGAGAGAAAAGAAGAAAATGTAAGAGAGAGAGAGAGAGAGAGAGAGAGAGAGAGAGAGAGAGAGAGAGAGAGAGAGAGAGAGAGAGAGAGAGAGAGAGAGAGAGAGAGAGAGAGAGAGAGAGAGAGAGAGAGAGAGAGAGAGAGAGAGAGAGAGAGAGAGAGAGAGAGAGAGAGAGAGAGAGAGAGAGAGAGAGAGAGAGAGAGAGAGAGAGAGAGAGAGAGAGAGAGAGAGAGAGAGAGAGAGAGAGAGAGAGAGAGAGAGAGAGAGAGAGAGAGAGAGAGAGAGAGAGAGAGAGAGAGAGAGAGAGAGAGAGAGAGAGAGAGAGAGAGAGAGAGAGAGAGAGACTCAGATACTTTATTTTACAAGGATAAGAATTTAGGCTGGGCCTATTCTTCCATTCTGTCCTTGGTTCTAAGCATGCAATACATAACTACTACTATAAAGAGAGAGAGAGAGAGAGAGAGAGAGAGAGAGAGAGAGAGAGAGAGAGAGAGAGAGAGAGAGAGAGAGAGAGAGAGAGAGAGAGAGAGAGAGAAACCATGGACATTTTAATCAATTTATGAATTTTTTTTTCGATTTAAAGGAAAAGATAATTGACTGAAACAAACTTCCTCTTTCCCTCCGTCAGTGACCGACCCTCTCTACTTTCAAAGCTAACCTCAAAACTCACCTGTTCCCCCGTCATTAAAGCTCCGCTCTCTCTCTCTTCTCTCTCTTGTCTTTAGGTCCGTTTCTGCTGTATTCCATTGATGTCATCTGTGTGTGTTCGCTTTGTATTGCGTTTTTGTTTGAATGCGTTTTGAATGCTAACGTGTGTGTGTGCTTTGACTTGATTTCTATCAAGATTCAGCGCCGCATAAATACTGTATGTTGTTGTTAGATTTTTTTTATTACAATGAAGCAGATTTTTTTATAAAAAACACACTTTTAACTTCATCCTGAAGCTGATTTGCACAGGACTGAAAGTGGGGCATAAAATGTCACATTTGCCTTGTTGACTTACCTGCAGAACATTGCGGGTGTCAAAGGCTCTCTTCATCATTTTGGTCCAACCCTTGTCGATACGGGCAAAACGCTTGGCTTCTTGCTGACTTACCTGCAGAACATTGCGGGTGTCAAAGGCTCTCTTCATCATTTTGGTCCAACCCTTGTCGATACGGGCAAAACGCTTGGCTTCTTGCTGACTTACCTGCAGAACATTGCGGGTGTCAAAGGCTCTCTTCATCATTTTGGTCCAACCCTTGTCGATACGGGCAAAACGCTTGGCTTCTTGCTGACTTACCTGCAGAACATTGCGGGTGTCAAAGGCTCTCTTCATCATTTTGGTCCAACCCTTGTCGATACGGGCAAAACGCTTGGCTTCTTGCTGACTTACCTGCAGAACATTGCGGGTGTCAAAGGCTCTCTTCATCATTTTGGTCCAACCCTTGTCGATACGGGCAAAACGCTTGGCTTCTTGCTGACTTACCTGCAGAACATTGCGGGTGTCAAAGGCTCTCTTCATCATTTTGGTCCAACCCTTGTCGATACGGGCAAAACGCTTGGCTTCTTGCTGACTTACCTGCAGAACATTGCGGGTGTCAAAGGCTCTCTTCATCATTTTGGTCCAACCCTTGTCGATACGGGCAAAACGCTTGGCTTCTTGGGGAAGTTCCTTGAAAATAAAATGTGAACAAAACCAGCATCGATATAATCCGCATCATCATTGTCAGCATTTTTATCATCATCAACATTCATCATCACATCATGATCATGATCATCATCATCACTGCTATCACCGTCTTTATCATAATCATCATTATCATTGCCGCTATCATCAGCATAATTATAATCAGCACTCCTATTGTTTGGACTATTAGTACTTTCCCAAAGATCAAGAGATACAACATAATTCTTGTAATTCACATTAAAATGAACTGTACTCTACTGTAGATAAAATATCATTCTTGTAATTCACATTAAAATGAACCATACTCTACTGTAGATACAATATCATTCTTGTAATTCACATTAAAATGAACTGTACTCTACTGTAGATAAAATATCATTCTTGTAATTCACATTAAAATGAACCGTACTCTACTGTAGATACAATATCATTCTTGCAATTCACATTAAAATGAACCGTGTAGATACAATATCATTCTTGCAATTCACATTAAAATGAACCGTACTCTACTGTAGATACAATATCATTCTTGTAATTCACATTAAAATAAACTGTACTCTACTGTAGATACAATATCATTCTTGCAATTCACATTAAAATGAACCGTACTCTACTGTAGATACAATATCATTCTTGCAATTCACATTAAAATGAACCGTACTCTACTGTAGATACAATATCATTCTTGCAATTCACATTAAAATGAACCGTACTCTACTGTAGATACAATATCATTCTTGCAATTCACATTAAAATGAACCGTACTCTACTGTAGATACAATATCATTCTTGCAATTCACATTAAAATGAACCGTACTCTACTGTAGATACAATATCATTCTTGTAATTCACATTAAAATGAACTGTACTCTACTGTAGATACAATATCATTCTTGCAATTCACATTAAAATGAACCGTACTCTACTGTAGATACAATATCATTCTTGTAATTCACATTAAAATGAACTGTACTCTACTGTAGATACAATATCATTCTTGCAATTCACATTAAAATGAACCGTACTCTACTGTAGATACAATATCATTCTTGCAATTCACATTAAAATGAACTGTACTCTACTGTAGATACAATATCATCCTTGTAATTCACATTAAAATGAACCGTACTCTACTGTAGATACAATATCATTCTTGCAATTCACATTAAAATGAACCGTACTCTACTGTAGATACAATATCATTCTTGTAATTCACATTAAAATGAACCGTACTCTACTGTAGATACAATATCATTCTTGCAATTCACATTAAAATGAACCGTACTCTACTGTAGATACAATATCATTCTTGCAATTCACATTAAAATGAACCGTACTCTACTGTAGATACAATATCATTCTTGCAATTCACATTAAAATGAACCGTACTCTACTGTAGATACAATATCATTCTTGCAATTCACATTAAAATGAACCGTACTCTACTGTAGATACAATATCATTCTTGTAATTCACATTAAAATGAACTGTACTCTACTGTAGATACAATATCATTCTTGCAATTCACATTAAAATGAACCGTACTCTACTGTAGATACAATATCATTCTTGTAATTCACATTAAAATGAACTGTACTCTACTGTAGATACAATATCATTCTTGCAATTCACATTAAAATGAACCGTACTCTACTGTAGATACAATATCATTCTTGCAATTCACATTAAAATGAACTGTACTCTACTGTAGATACAATATCATCCTTGTAATTCACATTAAAATGAACCGTACTCTACTGTAGATACAATATCATTCTTGCAATTCACATTAAAATGAACCGTACTCTACTGTAGATACAATATCATTCTTGCAATTCACATTAAAATGAACCGTACTCTACTGTAGATACAATATCATTCTTGCAATTCACATTAAAATGAACCGTACTCTACTGTAGATACAATATCATTCTTGCAATTCACATTAAAATGAACCGTACTCTACTGTAGATACAATATCATTCTTGTAATTCACATTAAAATGAACTGTACTCTACTGTAGATACAATATCATTCTTGCAATTCACATTAAAATGAACCGTACTCTACTGTAGATACAATATCATTCTTGTAATTCACATTAAAATGAACTGTACTCTACTGTAGATACAATATCATTCTTGCAATTCACATTAAAATGAACCGTACTCTACTGTAGATACAATATCATTCTTGTAATTCACATTAAAATGAACTGTACTCTACTGTAGATACAATATCATTCTTGCAATTCACATTAAAATGAACCGTACTCTACTGTAGATACAATATCATTCTTGCAATTCACATTAAAATGAACTGTACTCTACTGTAGATACAATATCATCCTTGTAATTCACATTAAAATGAACCGTACTCTACTGTAGATACAATATCATTCTTGCAATTCACATTAAAATGAACCGTACTCTACTGTAGATACAATATCATCCTTGTAATTCACATTAAAATGAACCGTACTCTACTGTAGATACAATATCATTCTTGTAATTCACATTAAAATGAACCGTACTCTACTGTAGATACAATATCATTCTTGTAATTCACATTAAAATGAACTGTACTCTACTGTAGATAAAATATCATTCTTGTAATTCACATTAAAATGAACCGTACTCTACTGTAGATACAATATCATTCTTGCAATTCACATTAAAATGAACCGTACTCTACTGTAGATACAATATCATTCTTGCAATTCACATTAAAATGAACCGTGTAGATACAATATCATTCTTGCAATTCACATTAAAATGAACCGTACTCTACTGTAGATACAATATCATTCTTGTAATTCACATTAAAATAAACTGTACTCTACTGTAGATACAATATCATTCTTGCAATTCACATTAAAATGAACCGTACTCTACTGTAGATACAATATCATTCTTGCAATTCACATTAAAATGAACCGTACTCTACTGTAGATACAATATCATTCTTGCAATTCACATTAAAATGAACCGTACTCTACTGTAGATACAATATCATTCTTGCAATTCACATTAAAATGAACCGTACTCTACTGTAGATACAATATCATTCTTGCAATTCACATTAAAATGAACCGTACTCTACTGTAGATACAATATCATTCTTGTAATTCACATTAAAATGAACTGTACTCTACTGTAGATACAATATCATTCTTGCAATTCACATTAAAATGAACCGTACTCTACTGTAGATACAATATCATTCTTGTAATTCACATTAAAATGAACTGTACTCTACTGTAGATACAATATCATTCTTGCAATTCACATTAAAATGAACCGTACTCTACTGTAGATACAATATCATTCTTGCAATTCACATTAAAATGAACTGTACTCTACTGTAGATACAATATCATCCTTGTAATTCACATTAAAATGAACCGTACTCTACTGTAGATACAATATCATTCTTGCAATTCACATTAAAATGAACCGTACTCTACTGTAGATACAATATCATTCTTGCAATTCACATTAAAATGAACCGTACTCTACTGTAGATACAATATCATTCTTGCAATTCACATTAAAATGAACCGTACTCTACTGTAGATACAATATCATTCTTGCAATTCACATTAAAATGAACCGTACTCTACTGTAGATACAATATCATTCTTGTAATTCACATTAAAATGAACTGTACTCTACTGTAGATACAATATCATTCTTGCAATTCACATTAAAATGAACCGTACTCTACTGTAGATACAATATCATTCTTGTAATTCACATTAAAATGAACTGTACTCTACTGTAGATACAATATCATTCTTGCAATTCACATTAAAATGAACCGTACTCTACTGTAGATACAATATCATTCTTGTAATTCACATTAAAATGAACTGTACTCTACTGTAGATACAATATCATTCTTGCAATTCACATTAAAATGAACCGTACTCTACTGTAGATACAATATCATTCTTGCAATTCACATTAAAATGAACTGTACTCTACTGTAGATACAATATCATCCTTGTAATTCACATTAAAATGAACCGTACTCTACTGTAGATACAATATCATTCTTGCAATTCACATTAAAATGAACCGTACTCTACTGTAGATACAATATCATCCTTGTAATTCACATTAAAATGAACCGTACTCTACTGTAGATACAATATCATTCTTGTAATTCACATTAAAATGAACCGTACTCTACTGTAGATACAATATCATTCTTGTAATTCACATTAAAATGAACTGTACTCTACTGTAGATAAAATATCATTCTTGTAATTCACATTAAAATGAACCGTACTCTACTGTAGATACAATATCATTCTTGCAATTCACATTAAAATGAACCGTACTCTACTGTAGATACAATATCATTCTTGCAATTCACATTAAAATGAACCGTACTCTACTGTAGATACAATATCATTCTTGCTATTCACATTAAAATTAAATACTCTACTGTAGATACAATATCATTCTTGTAATTCACATTAAAATGAACCGTACCCTACTGTAGATACAATATCATTCTTGCAATTCACATTAAAATGAACTGTACTCTACTGTAGATACAATATCATTCTTGCAATTCACATTAAAATGAACCGTACCCTACTGTAGATACAATATCATTCTTGCTATTCACATTAAAATTAAATACTCTCTTGCTATTCACATTAAAATAATATATTCCTCCAAAGTCGGAGAGTGGTTGCCCACATGGCGGGGTAATCAAAAACGGTCACACATATAATGTTCTCATCCGTAGCTGATGCACTTATACCATAGTGTTCAAGTGTTTCTGCTGTTGCAATGATCCCTGGGGTCTTATAGCGAGGGTACAACAACAACAAGAAAACGAAACGTACTGTACTGTACAGCACAGTTTTCTACAGTAATGCTTTGCAGCATACCCTGACAGCGACAGCATTGCTGAAGACAGCCTCCAGGTACTGCCAGATGTTCTGCACCTCCAGAATTGTATTGTATTGTATTGCATGATAGTGTTATGCATCGTGTCATACCCTGACAGCGACAGCATTGCTGAAGACAGCCTCCAGGTCACTGCCAGATGTCCTGCACCTCCAGAATTGCATTGTATGATAGTGTTATGTATCGCAGCATACCCCGACAGCAACAGCATTGCTGAAGACAGCCTCCAGGTACTGCCAGATGCCCTGCACCTCCAGAATGGTATTGTATTGTATTGTATGATAGTGTTATGTATCACAGCATACCCCGACAGCGACAGCGTTGCTGAAGACAGCCTCCAGGTACTGCCAGATGTCCTGCACTTCAAGCTATAGAATTGAATTGTATTGTATGACAGCGTTATGTATGGCATCCTACCCTGACAGCGACAGCGTTGCTGAAGACAGCCTCCAAGTACTGCCAGATGTCCTGCACCTCCAGCCACAGCTCCAACACCTCGGCCACCTCCTTCAGCTTCTCTGCCCAGGACGCCGCCTCATCCCGCAGGGGCCCGATGTACTTGGAGGTCAGCATCACCGCCAGCAGGGCTTCAGCGTCTTCCAGCTGCTCCAACAGCCTCTGTTTGATGGAGAAAAGGGGGGAATTATGGAGATGGTGTTGATGATAGTGATGTACTGGAGGTCAGCATCACCGCCAGCAGGGCTTCAGCGTCTTCCAGCTGCTCCAACAGCCTCTGTTTGATGGAGAAAAGGGGGGATTATGGAGATGGTGTTGATGATAGTGATGTACTGGAGGTCAGCATCACCGCCAGCAGGGCTTCAGCGTCTTCCAGCTGCTCCAACAGCCTCTGTTTGATGGAGAAAAGGGGGGATTATGGAGATGGTGTTGATGATAGTGATGTACTGGAGGTCAGCATCACCGCCAGCAGGGCTTCAGCGTCTTCCAGCTGCTCCAACAGCCTCTGTTTGATGGAGAAAAGGGGGGATTATGGAGATGGTGTTGATGATAGTGATGTACTGGAGGTCAGCATCACCGCCAGCAGGGCTTCAGCGTCTTCCAGCTGCTCCAACAGCCTCTGTTTGATGGGGAACAAGGGGGGATTATGGAGATGGTGCTCATGATAGTGATGTACTGGAGGTCAGCATCACCGCCAGCAGGGCTTCAGCGTCTTCCAGCTGCTCCAACAGCCTCTGTTTGATGGGGGAAAAGGGGGGATTATGGAGATGGTGCTCATGATAGTGATGGTGTTAATAATGGATGTACTTGGAGTAAAAGTAGCTAGTAAAACCTCAGTGTCTTCTTGTTGCTCCAATAGCCTGTGACAGCAAAATAAAGGAAGAAAGGTGTGTGCGTGTGTGGTGTGAGTGTTCAGAACAGACTTACAAGGTAAGGATTTGCCTTACTAGTCAACATACCATACTTTCTTTTATTATTAAGCGCACCTAAGGTGCACCCCAGAAACTTTACACAAAACTCAGATTTTGTAATTATATTTTCTTACTATATTATCAATATTATATTATCAATCTTATTACAAGGTCCAGGGATCTCACTCTGGGGAAAAGTATCGCCTTATAGTCTGAAAAATAAGGTAACTAAGAACCAACTTGTGAGTGAAAGACTTGTCAAAGCACACAGCCCAATGTCTTCGATATAGCTCAACATTTAGGACTTATAAGTCCGCCACTTTTATCTTCCAAGTAAAACACAACCTTTTAAACAATAAGCAACCAAGAACAAGAACCAGCGAGAAAGCTCCGTTGAGGCACATGGGTTCTGGCCACTTGTAGCGCTCACTTTTGACCTCTTGCCCAGTCCACTACTCTACAGCCATTCTCCCTTCCAGTATGACAGACTTAGTGCTTAGAAAGAGCCGACATGTTAGATATCTGACTGTGTGAAAGCCTTGTCGAGGTACAAACGTACATGGGGCCTCATCATTTGTAGAGCTCAAAAGCTGAGTTTTAACTGAATCCATGTTCACTCTCATAAGAAGTGAACATGAATGTCTAAAAATAACGGCTACTATCTGACCAGTGTGAAAGACTTGTCGAGAGACACATGGGTCCTCGCTATTAGTAGTGCTCAAAGTTGAGCTCTAGATCTATGCACTCCTCTTCAATCATTCTCATAAGTCAACACGAGAGTCTAAAAATAACCATTATACGCTAAAAATCTGACCTGTGTGAAAGCTTTGTCCAGGTACATGGGGCCGCGTCGCTTGTAGTGCTCAAAGTTGAGCACCTGCTCAGTCCACTCCTCCTCGGTCACCCTCATCTTGATCTCCAGCTCCAGCTCCTGGCTGGCCCCGCGACAGATCTCTTCTATCTCCGTCTTGTGTCTGAAAACACGTCGTCAGTAGAATGACGTCAACTACCATAGTGATGACGATAATGATGACGATGATAATAATGACAGATCTCTTCTATCTCTGTCTTGTGTCTGAAAACACGTCGTCAGTAGAATGACGTCAACTACCATAGTGATGACGATAATGATGATGATGATGATAATGACAGATCTCATCTATCTCTGTCTTGTGTCTGAAAACACGTCGTCAGTAGAATGACGTCAACTACCATAGTGATGACGATAACGATGATGATGATAATGACAGATCTCCTCTATATCTGTCTTGTGTCTGAAAACACGTCGTCAGTAGAATGACGTCAACTACCATAGTGATGACGATAATGATGATGATGATAATAATGACAGATCTCCTCTATATCTGTCTTGCGTCTGAAAACACGTGTCAGTAGAATGACGTCAACTACCATAGTGATGACGATAATGATGATGATGATAATAATGACAGATCTCCTCTATCTCCGTCTTGTGTCTGAAAACACGTCGTCAGTAGAATGACGTCAACTACCATAGTGATGACGATAACGATGATGATGATAATGACAGATCTCTTCTATCTCTGTCTTGTGTCTGAAAACACGTCGTCAGTAGAATGACGTCAACTACCATAGTGATGACGATAACGATGATGATGATAATGACAGATCTCCTCTATATCTGTCTTGTGTCTGAAAACACATCGTCAGTAGAATGACGTCAACTACCATAGTGATGACGATAACGATGATGATGATAATGACAGATCTCCTCTATCTCTGTCTTGTGTCTGAAAACACGTCGTCAGTAGAATGACGTCAACTACCATAGTGATGACGATGATGATGATGATAATGACAGATCTCCTCTATCTCTGTCTTGTGTCTGAAAACACGTCGTCAGTAGAATGACGCCAACTACCATAGTGACAATGATGATGATGATGATGATAATGACAGATCTCCTCTATCTCTGTCTTGTGTCTGAAAACATGTCGTCAGTAGAATTATGTCAACTACCATAGTGATGACGATAATGATGATGATGATAATGACAGATCTCCTCTATCTCTGTCTTGTGTCTGAAAACATGTCGTCAGTAGAATGACGTCAACTACCATAGTGATGTCGATGATGATGATGATGATGATGATAATGACAGATCTCCTCTATCTCTGTCTTGTGTCTGAAAACATGTCGTCAGTAGAATGACGTCAACTACCATAGTGATGTCGATGATGATGATGATGATGATGATAATGACAGATCTCCTCTATCTCTGTCTTGTGTCTGAAAACACGTCGTCAGTAGAATGACGTCAACTACCATAGTGATGACGATAATGATGACGATGATGATGACAGACCTGTTGATCTGTGTCTGGAAATATTGCCATGATAATGCCATCAACTAAGACAACAACTGTAAAAACAATAGTGTAGATGGATACGAGTATGTGGATTTCTGGACATGGGTTTGTCTGTGCATATACTTGTGAACAAAGCATGCATGCTTGTGGTCTATCGGAAGCGGCTAATTCTACTGTTGGTCTTTCCCCCCCCCTTTTTTTCTGTGTTTCTGTGTGCAAACATATGCATGCACCTGAGTTTACTTATCTAGTAATAGTAGTAGTAGTAGTAGTAGTCACAGCAGTTGTTGTTGCTGTTTGCTATGTGTATTTTTATCGGCCAAACGAAGTCTGACCGGTGGGCCTATTGTTTTGTTTGCTCATGTTATTGGATTTTTGTTTCATGTTTTTATTTCATTTCAATTGTGTGTAAAGCACTCTGCAGCCTACATAGTAGGATGGGCGCTATATAAATTGTCCTCATTATTATTATCTACATACATAACACACACATATGTGTGTGCATACAAGCCACCATATGCAAGCTATCTACGAGATAAGCAAAATATTTTTGCAATGTTCTTCATAGAGAAGACTAATGTCTCCATCTCTATGTGTCCTTGTCACTGTGTCCCCGTCTCTATATTATGCCCCTATCTCTATGTGTCCAGATCTCTCTGTGTCCCTGTCTCTATGTGTCCCCGTCTTTATATGTCCCCGCGGATTAGGGTAAAGGTTTGTGTTAGGCATAGAGTTAGAGGCTGAGGCTAGCATCTGGGTAAAGAATAAGGTTAGGATAAAGAAACGTAGAGATAAAGCAATGGTGATGTTAGACCCAAAATAAATAAATAAATAAACTTGCTAATAATTAACAAAATTAATGCATAGAATACAACAATTTCTAGTAACAAAGCATCAACAAATCATAACAATTTTGCTATCTCAGAATTGGCTATAACAGTAGCAATATCCAAGATGAAAGGGCTAGATAGTATTTGACGATCATTCTCACAAGTCACTAAATCAATAGACTTATTTCTATAAAGTGGTGTTAAAATTGGGGACATTCTTTCAACAAATGATGCACTGATATAGGGTTACCACAATTACAGAAAACATTATAATAGTATTTAGTGTTCCATGCTTTTAACCTTAGTTTTAAAATCATCTTGGATACATAACGAGGGCAATTCGGTAACAATTTGGTGAAATGGACATAGTTGCACCCATGCACACAGACAGGGGCCCTTTGACCCACTTGATGAGGCCGATGTCCAGCAGGTGGCACAGCTTGAAGACGTTGGCCTCCAGCTGGAAGGAGCTGTTGGTCACCTGCATCACCTGCAGCCAGTGGCGGTTCCGGATTTCCTGGAAGCACAGAACTCGAGCAGGTAACACACCTGTGCACACCTGAGTCACTACCAGCTACGAGAAGAGCAGATGCAAGGTGCTAAACACAAGGTGGCAATTATAGGTACAGTAGTTATTGGTCCCCCCCCCCCAACTCTTACACACACACACACACACACACACACTCCTCATCCCTGTTGTTCAAGCTCATATCACCCTCTGGGTTTTTATCCATCTGTTTTTTTTAATTAGTGGATGCATTATACAAAAAAATCTATATATTTATTTTAGATGAACTGATAACAAATCTTTTCAAAATCATGTTTTTTTGGGGGGAAACATGGCATGAATATGAACATATCTTTTAAACTAAAACTTTAAATCACCAACAAATTCTGAAATAGTGTTGTTATAATGGGTTTTTTCAAGAATGAAATAATTTAATCTAATATTTTATTATTTATAGGAATCAGGGGTATACAATCTTGAGCTCAGCAGCAGGAATTGTGCACTTTCAAATAAGCACTGAAGCTGCCATCTACAGGCTAAATTCTCTTGTAGCAGTTAGCGACAATCATAGTTTCTGACCACCTATCTGCAATTACAAACACACATGCAGTGAAATTGATTCACGCTCCAGTTTGTTGACTTAGCCCCTTCAGGACATCACTGCCTTACACAAACTTCATTACTGGCCTGGGACTGCCTAGAAAAAAAATATAACAAATAAGAAGTGCAACAAAACTCCAAGTTCATTTTTCGCTTTGAAACTGTGGTTACTTGAATTAAAATCAGAATAATTAATCTCCTTATTACTATCATTGTTAATAAAAACAAATTGGAATATTTTCTGAGGCTTGTCTAGGGCCAATTGTGGGGACATTTGAAGCATTACACATGGAGATAGAAGTGCCAAACATATGTGAAACGATAGCTGGAACAGTCATGAAGAGAAGTCACTCGAAAAATGTGGTTTGGCTTGAGTTTTAGACTAAAAATATCGCTGCGCCGAGAATACTCGGAATTAGGCCCTGACTGGCATTCTCCTGTTCCGAGCATACTCAGAATTTGTCCGGAAAGAGCTAAATCCAAAGACAGGAGAAAAATAATACATTCAAAGAATGGATGACAATTTAGCTCCACATTAACAACCAAGTGTACAAACCCCCTCGACCTACACTTTCTCTCATGTTCCTGATTAGAATTAGAAAAGAGAACTATTTCACGCTAAAACTAGAGAAGAAGTTGGAGGCGAATGATCACTGCACGCTACCACCACATACGGAGCGGGTACAAACCATTGGGGAACTTAGGCCGGGTTCACATTAGACGCGTAAGTTCCGTACGGAAAACCCTAAATAAGTGGAAGAAAGAAGGATAAAAGTGTACGCAAATAGGGGAAATTCGGACATGTGCTCAAATCTTTTCCCTTCTTTGCTTCACTTATTTATGGATTGCGCACAGGTTTCCGCATGGAATATCCGCTTATGTGTGTACACGGCCTAAGGGGTCAAAGTGTGTGGCAAACAAACATCAAAGAGAGACAAAAACCTTTGGATAGAAACACACCAAGACAAAAGTAGGGAAAAACTGATCAGATAAAATCGTCAACAACACTAAGCACTCAAAGAAAGAACGCTTCAGTGAAAACTATTCATAGTAAACATTTTAAAAGAAAGCAATATAATTATGTCGGTAAGAAAAACTATTAAAATCAACTTTAAGAACAAAGTCATAATTGGGACATCGTTCAAAGAACAGATACACAAAATGTATTCGGGAGATAGTGTTTAAAATTTTTAAAAATTTCCACTAAACTTTCAATTTTTTTGGTTAAAGAACGTGCCATGTTAGAAACTGTTGACAACTAAAGTAGATACTCATGGGGTATTACATAAATGATACAGCACATTAGATCAATCTGATGGTCTAAAATATTAACCGACAGAAAGAAAGAATAGGGGAGAGGATGAAAAGGATTCTTATACTAAGTGGGGGGAGGAGGGACTGAAAAACAAGTATTGGGAAAAACGATTGGGAAGAAATGATTCCACTTTATGGAAAAAAACACAACAAAAGAAGAAAAAAAACCCACACATACACACAAAACATGCATGTATTTTTTAGATATTAAGGATTCCTTTCTCTTTCCTTCTCTTTATCCATCATTTTTTCCATTTAAAACTTACCATCAATTAAAAAAAAAGAAAAAACAACATCTTCTCACAATATCAATATTTATCACAAAAAAAACCCCACTGCTTCATAAAACACTTTTAGTCAGCCAGTCTCAACTTATTTATTACCAAAAATCTCAAGAAATGACTACCTCGCATTATGGACAATATGGTAAAGTCTTTTGGATGGTGGCACTACTAGGTTTTAATGCTGATCTTAAACGCATCGAAAAGTCATAACTATTTCAATCATTTTCACAATTTGTTTTTCAATAAACATACAACCTTACACTGCTCTTGCAACCATATCAATTCAGTGCATGAACCCAAAGCTTTTAAAGTGCAAATATGTACATATAAACAGTCATGCAAATGATTACAATATGCTTGAATTTTTGATCAGGCATGCAAAACACCATGATAAAATACATAACGACGGAAAAAATGCTTTTGAGAATTGCATGTATATATGTGTTAGGTGCAAGATTGGTAGATTTTTTTGTATTAATCTTACTATCTATATAATTAAATACTTACCAACACTCAAAACAACCAAAGGTTCCCACCCATCCTCCCTCCTGATGCTAGGGTAAATAGGAATGAGTTGGGGACGGAAGTGGATATACGTGACCGGAAGTGGGAAAGGGGGGATAACCCCATGGTCACTAGAGTGACTTACTCTTTGTTATTTGGTAACTAAGCGTTTACGCTTTAGGTTTTTCCAGCCAATAAGTATGTTATGCTATTGTTTTGAGTGTTGGTAAGTATTTAATTATATAGATAGTAAGATTAATAAAAAATCTACCAATCTAATATAATCATACTGTACCAACACTCAAAACAATAGCAGACTACCAACGAGGAGGGTGATGCGATCAAGCGAACAAGGGCTGAATGAAAACCAACACACAGTATATACATTCAAATTCCCTAAACATCACATCTTAAACTCCATAATACTCCAATCTCTTTTCCCCCATAGGTCATACATGACTTACCCCAGAAGGGAACGGTTGAGAAACAATACTCTCGAGAGTTAACAGGAGATGGGAGTGAGAGCCTGATGGCGGACAAGAGGTCGTCTGACCTCTTGATGGATACGTCCCAGGTAGAAACTAAGGAACGTATTGACGGAACGCCATGTGGCCGCCTCCATGACCTTGGCGAGGGGGACTCCTCTGGAGAGCGCCAGGGAAGCACTGATTGCCCGAACTTCATGCGCTCTGATGGGGTTGCCCGGCAAAGAAGAACTAGAGCTGGCGTAAGACAGGTTAACAGTTTCTACCAGTCACCTAGCCGGCAAGAGGTAGTGCCCGAAAAAGCGAACGGGACAGATGCGTATCTCGGTGTCATCGTCGCCAAGAAAGGAATCTAGGCTAGAGATATTAACACTCGCCGAATCGACATCTCCCGGCTGGGACTCAGCCCTGAACCCAGGGAGAAGAGAAAGAAAAAATGAAGTACCAGCAGGACCGACATCAACGTCTCGAAGTAGACCACTAAGAGAGTGGATACCACTAAACCCACGAGTAGAGGCAAGAGCAATTAAGAAAAGCGTCTTGCAGGACAACATCTCAGAGAGAAAGCATGTCCAGAAAATTCATCTCGAAGGAAGCTCAAAATCAAGAACACATCCCACTGAGGGAAATGAACATAACGTGAGGAAGTCCTAAGCTTCATTGCGTATAAGAAAAGCGAAACGCAAGGAGAGGCTAGAGGCAGACACGGAACAAAACCAACGGCTGACGGACGCAGAGGATCAAGTTTGTGACTCTCGCAATACATGTACCACGAAACGCTACAGAAGACTGTACCGGGCGTTAGAGCTCTGTCTTCTGGAGGAGAGCAGGAGGTAGATAGACCTTCTGACAAAAAGCTGACCCCAGAGTTACAAGGCAGTCAACCTGAACACGCCTGAGTTTGAATGCCCGAAAGAAAGGCATCTGGGAAACAAGAAGAGGTATTCCCGGAGAGTGAAAATTGGCACTGAACTGCCGATCCAGACTACAAACGTGCTTCTGCACTTATAATCAACTCTACGAAGAAAAAACGGACGAAAGGGCTTTGTACTACGTAATAACTAATGACGCAGACAGAAAATCAGAAACATAATCGCCTATCGCATGACATGAAAACTACCAGATGACGCGGAAATTCCCCTAATGCGATTGGCAACAACTTGACGAAACCGCTACAAAGTAACAGTATGACGTCAAAAAACCTTGGCTAATCCATTTCAACGGCTCTGACTTGGAACGAGTCACCGTTGACAAAAAAGAAAGACCTGAAGGAAAGCAGAGATCACACAGTTGAACAACCCACGGTGCTCTGACAGCTGAGCACGGAAGAACATGATAGCTGGACAGAATAGACCGACTGGGCCGGAACCAGCCAGAATCATCAGTTGACCGGTTGACTGGAACGGCTGCACGATTCAACCGGTTGAACAACTCCTGGTAGAAAACCGTGAAAAAACGGCGAACCGAAGCAGAGCAAGGAAGTCCATGCTCGATGGACAGAAAATATAGATGAGCCGTTTCCTCCCAAAGGAAGGCCAGAAGAGACGAAAAGACTGACGGCTGAGCACGGAAAGCCATGCTGGCCAGACGATCCTAGATCGATTGGAAAGGCACAGATGGACGTTGCCCGAAACGGTAAAAGGGAACGGAGGAAAAGATCCCACGGTTGAACAACTGCCTGCTGAAACCAGACGAACAGAGATCCGAGAGGCCCCCCAAAACTCCAACAAACATGTCTAGAAAAAACTCCATGCTAGAGATTGTAGGACCGAACCAAACCGGGAACAGACACCTGGTTGAGAGAGGACAGCACAGTACTGGGTCGGATGAGATTCTCGAAAATTATCCGATCCGTCCTCTGAGAGACAAACCAAGAAGCCACAGAGAGAACGCATTTCTGGACTTTGTAGTAGACTATACAGACAAACTCTGACGAGAGGAACCAGCTGGCTGGGTCAGAGTCCAGCGGTGAACCATCGACCGGTTGGAAACGAACTGAAAGGACTGAACCGAAAGGAACGCTGGAAGCTCCAAGTCAAATAGAAAACGGCTCCAGCCAGACCCGTGACTAAAAGGAAAGAATTGTACGTGAACTCAGCTTATCGCTTGAACGAAGCCCTGAAAAAGAGGCTGGTGAAAGCGTCAGACTGAAGCGAAAAGAGAGATCCAGTCAATACCTAGAAAAAGCTGAAGAGTTCATGATTTCTCGACAGGAAAACATCCAAAGAGTAGGATGAGAGACTGGAGAAGCGAAGAAGAATGCCACAGGCTCTAAGCCGCAGTTGAACCGGTGAGTGGGACCAACATAAAGCGGTGAAAACCAAAGACTGCGAATGGCCGGACCGGGCCACTACACGCTGCTGCGCCCTTGTGAACCGGTAGAAAACTTTGATGGAAGATTCTGGTTCCAACCTTACTGAAAATTCAGTGGAAGACGTCTGTGACAAACGGAACGTCATAAAACCAAAGAGTTAGTGAGGAAACACCCTAAGTGGAGACCTCATGGAAGACGCAGAACGACATCGCTGAGAATGACCAGACGTGAAGGCTGGACTCGTGGAAAAGAACCACAGAGGACTGGCACCACAGTGGAGGGTGACCGACCAAGAAGAAGAGTACCGTAGACGGAGTGACTCTAAGAAGACCACCGTGACGAAGACCTCATTCAAACACCATGGACCGGGACCACGATGAGTGAACGGTTGCGGTATACAGAGTGGCTCTGAACTGAGAGAATCACAGAGGTGAAGGTCTCATCAGAGCATCAAGGAAACGGCACCGTGGCACAAAGGCCTAGAAGCACACCCGGCGCATCTGGTACATCTGAAACCGTGGAATGGTACTGTGGTGAGTAACCGGCCGTGGTGGAAAGAGCAGTTCTTCCACGTGGGAACCACCAAGGCGGAGGCCACGTAAAAACATAGTGGAACGGCACCAAGAGGCTGAACGGCAGAGAAGTTGACGCCGATAACACACTGAAACAAAGATCCAAGGAACTGGCAACGTATATCGGCACGTGGCAGTCACAATCCAAGCAACACGGTCCACGGTATCGACGTCTGCGGTATCGTGGAGGTGGATTCGACCGTTGAAGCCTCAATTCCTGCACAACGGTCCACGGTACCACCATCTGCGGCACCGTGGTGGGTGGACAGAGAAAAGAACACGGGGAGACGGAGAGCCATGCCGGCGGTGCTCCGCTCCACGGACGGTCAGGCGGTTGGACCGAGGACGGTGAGCCTGCGAGGGCCTAGACAGCCTCGTCTATCTCCTCATACAGTTGAAATTCGTCCGGCTTGAGAGATGGGGAACGACCGAGGAGACGAGCCAGAGAGGAGTGCAAGGAAGCAAACACGCTGCACGACTTGAGTGTGATAGATAACGACATCTGTAGAGTCTTAGCTGACGTAGCAGAGAGGTGGAGAGGTCCTGGGCTCTGTGAAGAGCTTAGACATTTCCGACTTGGAGAGGTACGAAGACTCTTCAAGGGGGAGCATCGCAGCGTCGAGAGAAAAGGGAGACACAAAACGCGGAACCCTGTGCGTAGAAGCATCCTGTTCCATGTCAGGTTCTGAGTCTGATCGTTGCTCCGTGGGAAACTTTCCCGTCTGGAGAGAAATCTCCGCCTTGACAAGGGCATGAAGAGTGGACTCCGGGCACTTGAATCGAAAAGACTCCTTGGGTGCTTTGAAGGAGTCGACCACCCTAGAAGAAGAGGACCGTGGCACCGACGTAGGCTTAGTCACGACGTCAACACACACTGGCTTGAAAAGCTTCAGTAGGTCCGATTTCGACAACGGAGCAGGGCGTTGAGGAGAGGAAAGATCCGCCCAGCGCCCATGGGCAGAGACAGGAGAACTACATCTGGACGACTCCGCAGACTGTGACTAGATAGAGCGTGCTCGAGGGGCCTCCTTCCGTGGGGGGGGGGGGGACCCCGCAACGGAGTAGGCCATTCGTGAGTACTCCTCTCCCGAAGAGGGAGCCTCGAGGGAGACCCTCTGCACATACCGGTACTGAACCGGGGAGAAAACCCCCACATGGGGATGCGGGGCCGGGTACCGGCAACCGCGGGAACCGGGGGAACGTGAGGCGTCGACCAGAGAACGTCTGCCACGGTAGACTACGCGTGGAGAGCGAATCGGGGAGCGTTCCCTCCGGCGGGAAGGGCGAGACCGATCAGATCTCGCGCCTTCACCGGGCACTGTTGACCAGACCAGCCGGGCTGGTCATAGCCTGTAGCCGTAATCCGCGTCGACCGGTGCCGTACCGTCCGTACGGTCACCGGGAAAACTCATCCGCCCAACCGCCAGGTACTTCGTACCCACGCGGGGGGGAGAGAGCCCACACCGTCACCCCTTATTTCGGGGATCTGTAGAGGTGTGTACGGGCCTCCGGTCTTACGGATTGCCGGGATCCCGAAGAGAGGTGAACCACGATGTGGATCGCTCTTTCAGGCGGTCATGGAGAGGGTCGGGAGCGTAGCCATCCCGTCGACCGACCCTCAGGCTAAGAGCGGGCTGGACTTAAGTGACATGGCCGTACACCCCGTCCGGGTGTGGCCCTGTAGGGTCACTGCCAGCCGACAACCCTGGAACGGGTTGTCACCCTTGCCTAGGCTAAGACACCTCCCCTCATGGAAGCCACGAGATAGAGTGTGCCTCGCCTTGACCGGGTAGACCGTCCGTCTACCTGCACCACCGTCCGTGGTGCCAACGACCTCCTGGTCGGCATCGACCTCCTGGTCGGAACGGTGGACAGTCCGCCCAGAAACGTCCTCGCCGATGAGTAGGAGGGGACCTGGAGGCCTGTGAAGAAGGACAGATAACAGAACCCTCCCCAGCCGGGGAGGTGACAGACGTAATTGCTGGTACAGAAAAAACGAGCCCGCTATTCTGCGGGCGACGGATAAATGCGTCGCAATTTTCGGGAGTTTGTGCGGATGAATTTTGTTCCAATTCGACTGAGTATACACAGAGGCCATGGGCTCTGTCTAAGGAGAAGAAACCGCAGTTCCTAGAACAGGTTAGACCAAAAAATGTCCGATGGAGGTTTTGTGTTCGAAAAATTTCAGTCAGATTTCGCCGATTTTCGAACCAATCTCTTGGACGATCTTGAAGAAGATGACTAGGGCGGAACACCCGACATTGTCGCGACCAAGAAGAACATACTTCGAAAACTTCGAAGACGGAACATGCAGGACCCCCGAGGGAGGGTCCCCAAAATTATCGTCCATGACGACAAAGGAAAACTAAATGAAAAAAACTTTCACAAAGCATAAACAAACACTAAAGAAACTAGCAATCCAACTGAGTTGCTAAACAAAGCAAACTACATGTACCAAAAGACTGCAGATTTAAAAACTTGAAAAACCGCAGTGCCAAGACAAAACCAAAAAATGGTTGCCTAACCAGTATGAGCACCAGCTAGACCAAACAACAAAAATAATTTTCTAAACTTCAAAACTATGTAATGAAGAATAAAAAGAAAACGAGGACTAGCTACTAAGAGCAAGCTAGCACCAAGGTAAACTACAGAACCAGAACAAACCCACCAAGAACGCTTGAAAATGAATTTGAATGGGAGTAAGGTTTATCATCAACAGCCTTGAAGCATGATAAATAGAGCATGAGTTGGGGACGGAAGTGGATATACGTGACCGGAAGTGGGAAAGGGGGGATAACCTCACGGTCACTAGAGTGACTTACTCTTTGTTATTTGGTAACTAAGCGTTTACGCTTTAGGTTTTTCCAGCCAATAAGTATGTTATGCTATTGTTTTGAGTGTTGGTACAGTATGATTATATTAGATTACGTTTTTATTTCATTTTACAAATTGCGATTTTGTAGATTTGACATTACAATTTTCCAAATTTGAAGTTCAAAGTTTCTTGTGCAAAATACAGCAGGTGCATTTTTCAGACACTGATGTATTCCTGTATTTCTCGTCTTCTATCATGCTTTCTATGTCTGTCCTCTATCCTCTATCCATGTCATGCTTTCTATGTCTGTCCTCTATCCTCTATCCATGTCATGCTTTCTATGTCTGTCCTCTATCCTCTATCCATGTCATGCTTTCTATGTCTGTCCTCTATCCTCTATCCATGTCATGCTTTCTATGTCTGTCCTCTATCCTCTATCCATGTCATGCTTTCTATGTCTGTCCTCTATCCTCTATCCATGTCATGCTTTCTATGTCTGTCCTCTATCCATGTCATGCTTTCTATGTCTGTCCTCTATCCATGTCATGCTTTCTATGTCTGTCCTCTATCCTCTATCCATGTCATGCTTTCTATGTCTGTCCTCTATCCATGTCATGCTTTCTATGTCTGTCCTCTATCCATGTCATGCTTTCTATGTCTGTCCTCTATCCTCTATCCATGTCATGCTTTCTATGTCTGTCCTCTATCCATGTCATGCTTTCTATGTCTGTCCTCTATCCTATATCCATGTCATGCTTTCTATGTCTGTCCTCTATCCATGTCATGCTTTCTATGTCTGTCCTCTATCCTATATCCATGTCATGCTTTCTATGTCTGTCCTCTATTCATGTCATGCTTTCTGTCTGTCCTCTATCCATCTCATGCTTTCTATGTCTGTCCTCTATCCTCTATCCATGTCATGCTTTCTATGTCTGTCCTTTATCCATGTCAAGCTTTCTATGTCTGTCCTCTATCCTATATCCATGTCATGCTTTCTATGTCTGTCCTCTATCCATGTCATGCTTTCTGTGTCCTCTATCCATCTCATGCTTTCTATGTCTGTCCTCTATCCTCTATCCATGTCATGCTTTCTCTGTCCTCTATCCATGTCATGCTTTCTATGTCTGTCCTCTATCCTGTATCCATGTCATGCTTTCTATGTCTGTCCTCTATCCTGTATCCATGTCATGCTTTCTATGTCTGTCCTCTATCCATGTCATGCTTTCTATGTCTGTCCTCTATCCTCTATCCATGTCATGCTTTCTCTGTCCTCTATCCATGTCATGCTTTCTATGTCTGTCCTCTATCCATGTCATGCTTTCTATGTCTGTCCTCTATCCTATATGCATGTCATGCTTTCTATGTCTGTCCTCTATCCATGTCATGCTTTCTATGTCTGTCCTCTGTCCTCTATCCATGTCATGCTTTCTATGTCTGTCCTCTATCCATGTCATGCTTTCTATGTCTGTCCTCTATCCATGTCATGCTTTCTATGTCTGTCCTCTGTCCATGTCATGCTTTCTATGTGTGTCCTCTATCCATGTCATGCTTTCTATGTCTGTCCTCTATCCATGTCATGCTTTCTATGTCTGTCCTCTATCCATGTTATGCTTTCTATGTCTGTCCTCTGTCCATGTCATGCTTTCTATGTGTGTCCTCTATCCATGTCATGCTTTCTATGTGTGTCCTCTATCCATGTCATGCTTTCTATGTCTGTCCTCTATCCATGTCATGCTTTCTATGTCTGTCCTCTATCCATGTTATGCTTTCTATGTGTCTTCTATCCATGTCATGCTTTCTATGTGTCTTCTATCCATGTCATGCTTTCTATGTTTGTCCTCTATCCTGTATCCATGTCATGCTGTCTATGTCTGTCCTCTGTCCATGTCATGCTTTCTATGTCTGTCCTCTGTCCATGTCATGCTTTCTATGTCTGTCCTCTGTCCTCTATCCATGTCTGTCCTCTGTCCTCTATCCATGTCATGCTTTCTATGTCTGTCCTCTATCCTCTATCCATGTCATGCTTTCTATGTCTGTCCTCTATCCATGTCATGCTTTCTGTCTGTCCTCTATCCATGTCATGCTTTCTATGTCTGTCCTCTCCTCTATCCATGTCATGCTTTCTGTCTGTCCTCTATCCATGTCATGCTTTCTATGTCTGTCCTATCCTCTATCCATGTCATGCTTTCTGAATAAAACTGCACTCACTCATGACCAACCTTTCTGTCTGTCTTCTTATTTCTGACTCTCAATCTGTCTTGATCTCTTTCACACTGACACCCACACACCATCGCCAGAAATACCAACTTAAAACAACACCCTGCGCAACCTAACCCACCCAAAGCTGTGCTCCCTGAAGGATTTATAACCAAAATAAAACTTTTATGAAACAAATCACAAACATGTAAAACAGTGAGAAGAAACAACAAATTTGACAATAATTTTCTCTTTTTTTTAAAATGAAAAAATTGATTCTGTGATAGCATTCACGGGACAGGCTGGCAATAGACACATTAATCACATTTAACGGCTGGATTTCATCTTTGAAATGAAAACTCTCTAAGCATTTTTTTTCTTCAATGTCGACAATGAAGTAAAACAATCGCAACTTTCTCTAAATGATAAAAACAAAACCAAAAAACACATAAACTGTCACTTCTCATGCACAAATGTTTTCTTCGATATTTTACATCATTGATATTCTTTCTAACAGCGTCAATAAACAACTTGATAAATGATTAGGTCATCAAACAAAAGAGAAATCCAGCCCTCGTTTTGATTGATGTGACCGATAATTCCACTTCCAGCCCACAATGCAAGTGGATGGAACACTGAACGTATCGACACAAGTGTGCACAGAAAATTAAGCAAAAATATAAAACACATTGATTCGAGAAAAAAAAGGGGTTGGAGAGGAAATAGAGAGGGATAGAAGGGGCATGCTACACAAAATGAGCACTCCATGGCACTTAGGAGAAGAACAGTAGTAGTAGTACTCACTGGTATGTTAAATCTATTGCTGCCCTGTCAGGGGAAATCAGCATGTTCCAGAATGAAATGATCACATACATCAAGACGCAATCAAAACACTACAATGTGGCAAACACCTTATTCAAAGGGCTGCAAAGACACAATATTTCAACACAAAACACTCCATAACCCATCAGACTTGACGGCTGCAAGGAGAACACATGTACAACTTCATTGCAACAAAGTTTGTTCTTCTAGATTGACAAATTCAAACACAATATTTCAACACAAAACGCTCCACAACCCATCAGACTTGACAGCTGCAAGGAGAACACATGCACAACTTCATTGCAACAAAGTTTGTTCTTCTAGATTGACAAATTCAAACACAATATTTCAACACAAAACACTCCTTAACCCATCAGACTTGACAGCTGCAAGGAGAACACATGTACAACTTCATTGCAACAAAGTTTGTTCTTCTAGATTGACAAATTCAAACACAATATTTCAACACAAAACACTCCATAACCCATCAGACTTGACGGCTGCAAGGAGAACACGTGCACAACTTCATTGCAACAAAGTTTGTTCTTCTAGATTGACAAATTCAAACACAATATTTCAACACAAAACACTCCATAACCCATCAGACTTGACGGCTGCAAGGAGAACACGTGCACAACTTCATTGCAACAAAGTTTGTTCTTCTAGATTGACAAATTCAAACACAATATTTCAACACAAAACACTCCATAACCCATCAGACTTGACGGCTGCAAGGAGAACACGTGTACAACTTCATTGCAACAAAGTTTGTTCTTCTAGATTGACAAATTCAAACACAATATTTCAACACAAAACACTCCATAACCCATCAGACTTGACGGCTGCAAGGAGAACACGTGCACAACTTCATTGCAACAAAGTTTGTTCTTCTAGATTGACAAATTCAAACACAATATTTCAACACAAAACACTCCATAACCCATCAGACTTGACGGCTGCAAGGAGAACACGTGTACAACTTCATTGCAACAAAGTTTGTTCTTCTAGATTGACAAATTCAAACACAATATTTCAACACAAAACACTCCATAACCCATCAGACTTGACGGCTGCAAGGAGAACACGTGCACAACTTCATTGCAACAAAGTTTGTTCTTCTAGATTGACAAATTCAAACACAATATTTCAACACAAAACACTCCATAACCCATCAGACTTGACGGCTGCAAGGAGAACACGTGCACAACTTCATTGCAACAAAGTTTGTTCTTCTAGATTGACAAATTCAAACACAATATTTCAACACAAAACACTCCATAACCCATCAGACTTGACGGCTGCAAGGAGAACACGTGCACAACTTCATTGCAACAAAGTTTGTTCTTCTAGATTGACAAATTCAAACACAATATTTCAACACAAAACACTCCATAACCCATCAGACTTGACGGCTGCAAGGAGAACACGTGTACAACTTCATTGCAACAAAGTTTGTTCTTCTAGATTGACAAATTCAAACACAGGAAGACACACACAGGCTGCAATCATACTTGACAAATGCATACTTCAATACAAATCTGTTGTCAATCAACCCATCCAAAGTGAACACTGCAAGGAAAGGATGTTTACAATCATAATTTATCGTATTTTCGGATCATTAGGCGCTGCTGTGTTTAAGGCGAATAGGGCAATTTACAAGAAAAATCTGAAAAAAATTAAAGTAAAGGCGATACACACCTCGCAAAAGAAAGTTGAAATTTGAAGCCCGTACATGTCCTGTAAATGCTTACTGACCGCCATTACTGCTGTTATAAACGAGAGTTGGCTCCCTTCTCAAATAATCGAACTTCCGTTTTTGCGACTTCCGGTTGTTTTGTTTGGACTTTTCTTCGCAAAAACTGGTAGAATTATGGCATCTTAAGCTCTACAACGTTGCTTTTTACATCCAATGAAGGGTTATGGCATCTGTTGGACAGTATCTCGGATGATGATAATAGGGATTTTGAAGCATTTTAATGTGAGTATTCGTCATATCGGCGACTCGTTACCACTTTTGATGTTGTGACTCACAGTAGACTGTGCTGAGTCATTGCCAAATCTTCTCACGATTTTGTTCACTAATTTATATTAGGCGCATAGAACGAAATTGGAGAACAGAATATCGCCTTATAGTCCGAAAATTACGGTAACCCCAATAAGATAGGATTTAACAAACAAAAAGATTTGAAGACACTTCAGAATTGATACCTGCAAGGAAGACACACAATGTGTGTTCCAAAACATTGTGAACAAAAGTTTTGGATCAACACGACCAGATCAAAGGCTTATGGCCTGATCATCGATCTGTCATCATATATCAAGGAAGGATATTTCAACAGACCTGTTTGCCCCCTGCACAAGTCTCGAGTACTCTGGATAGCTGAAATGAGTAGCTTTGGTGTAAACTGTGTAGTTTTATTCATTAAACCATCAAACAATGTTCACTGAAAAGGAGTAATTAGAGCATTATTTTCAATTGTGAAGAGTAGTAGAGGTCCAAATTGAGTAGAATGCTACTCGAAAAGAGTAGAGAAAACAGGTCTGTTTCAACACAAAATCTGTTGTCCATAATCTGTCAGATTTAATACCATCAAACAATGTTCACTGAAAATGAGTAATTAGAGCATTATTTTGAAAAGTAGTAGAGGTCCAAATTGAGTAGAATACTACTCGAAAAGAGCAGAGTAAACAGGTCTGCTTCAACACTAAATCTGTTGTCCATAATCTGTCAGATTGAACAGGCGCAAAGGAAAGGTCACCATGTACATTTTTACTTTCAAATAGGATTTGCTTTGTAAGTAAGTACACAAAACCAATCACCCCAGGGGTGGTGACTGACCTTGGAGGCTAGGTTCTGGAGCAGGGGGAACACCTCCAGGTAGGTCTGCAGCTTGTTCTTCAGGTCGTTGTAAGCGTCCCAGTCCTTCAGCTTGCTGGGCAGGGCCAGGCACTCGTCCCAGTAGGACTCCACCTGTGCCCAGAACAGCACAAAGATACTTTCCTCTGTTCCACCATCTCAACCTCATCTCATTTTCCACTCCTCCCAGTAAGACTCCACCTGTGCCCAGAACAGCACAGATACTTTCCTCTTTTCATCTCAACCTCATCTCATTTTCCACTCGTCCCAGTAAGACTCCACCTGTGCCCAGAACAGCACAAAGATACTGTCCTCTGTTCCACCATCTCAACCTCATCTCATTCTCCACTCGTTCCAGTAAGACTCCACCTGTGCCCAGAACAGCACAAAGATACTGTCCTCTGTTCCACCATCTCAACCTCATCTCATGTTCCACTCGTCCCAGTAAGACTCCACCTGTGTGCACAGAGTAGCACAAAGATACTGTCCTCTGTTCCACCATCTCAACCTCATCTCATTCTCCACTCGTCCCAGTAAGACTCCACCTGGGTGCACAGAGTATCATGGAGCATGCACTGAGCCACCAGTCCCCGCCGCACTGCAGTCAATGCTGATGGAGGGACCACAATACTACCCTATTTTTTTTTTAGAGTACAAGGCGCATCTAAATAAAAAAGACGCACCCTAAATTTGACACAGATTCTGTTATTATATTTTTTTACTATTTAATTAGTCGTATGTAAGGCACAGGGGTCTCAGTCTGGGGAAAAAGTATTGCCAAAATAGTAAACTTAACCCCTTCCCTGCCCAGTGCTGTGTCTACTAGGTGGTGTGTGATGTAATCGATGATGTCATACCTTTTGAAGTCATAGTCCTGGAATGGTGGTGGGTTTTTTGTTCAAAATCAGGAAAAATATATCTCAAGACCATTTTCTCAGATTGAGTCAAACAGGTCTTTTTTTAATGTATTTTATGATTGATAATTTCTGTTTTCCTCTGGCAGTGAAGGGGTTAACCTTTATGCTGTAAGTGAAAAATTGTTTACGGTTTATAATGCAATACTTTTTCCCCCAGACAAGGCCCCCTGTGCCTTATAATGTGGCTAACAATTTAGTGAGAAAGTATAATAACAACATCTTCATTTTGTGTAAAATTGGGGGTGGGGTGGGGTGCGCTTTACAATAAGGTGCACCTTATAGTCTGAAAAATACGATACATTTTTCTTCTTAGTACAAAGATCCACTTCTCCTTTCCACCACCAAAACTACAGCTAATTTCTTTCCCCTCAATAATCACGCCTCCTCTTTTCCTGTTCACAATCCAGCATCTTGTTTTTCGGTCTATAATCATATGGCACATTGTTCTTTTCGAAATCAGACCTCAAAATGTTTCGGCTAAAAAACCCATCATAAAGATGTTTTTCTTTTTCAATTCATACTTCATGTTCTTCACTCAATGTTACCATAACTTTAGTTTAGGCTCCACAATCATACTTTGGGGCAGTTTCACAAGGTTAGCGTTAGCTCAAATCGGCAAAGACGGTCCTAATAAACACCCTTGTTTGTCGATAGTTTGACAAGCGTTTTGTGGCTCCTTTGGTGGTAGCTAATGGCGAACGATTAGTTGCATCATGGGAAATACACAATACTTCCGCCTTTTTTAATTTCTCACGTGAACGTGACTTTTACTTTCAAAATGGAAGACCAAGTAAACAAGCTTGTCGCAGACAAATATTCTTTAGTCTATCATGAAAACATACGGAATTATTTTAGCAGATGAAACAAACGCAAGTGTTTTTGAGTGTTCTTTCTTAATGTTTCATCATGATAGATGGAATACTATAGTGCAGATTTAATTTTTGGCACACAGATAGAAAAACAGAAATTGAAATCTTTACACAAACTGACAGAGATGTATGATTTATCTCCCTTTTGATAGCAACTCTTTACTCTCTCCCAAAAGTGAAGAGTAAGCTTAATTTTTAAAGAGTTATCTGACCTTAGCAAATGTTTTGGATTTTCTTAGACCTCTTTTGGCGTAACAGTTATTGACGCGGTGACCGTCCTCTAGTGAAACTCGACCCTTGATCATGTTTCTATTTCTATTCTACAATTATACCTCAGGGTTTGTTTTTTATTATAAAATTAGACTTTTCTAAAAATCATGTACTGGGTAGTGGGTTTTTTTCCCATTCCACAACCATGCCTCATGTTTTTAATTCCAGTCATACTACAAAATGTTCTTCTATACCAGTTTCCACTTCATAACGATACCTTATCTATTCTACAACCTTGTCTCATGTTGTCCATTTTACAATTGTAGTACAATGGAAAACATGACATTATGATCATGGATTGAAAATATAAGGTTCGATTTAGATTTTTTGTTTTGTTTTTCAAATGTGACGTACTTTTTGTTTTGTTTTTCAAATGTGACGTACAATTTGTACGTCACATTTGAAAAACAAAACAAAAAATCTAAATCGAACCTTATATTTTCAATCCATGATCATAATGTCATGTTTTCCATCCCGGTTATCGTTTTTTTACTATCAAATTCCACACTCCACACAAACAAGACAAATATTTGTCCATCTTCTTAACCCTTTCACCGCCAACATCGCATTTATGCACCACAATGATTTAACACCCATGTCACTAAAAGGCATCAAATCGGGGTCTGTTATCCAAAGACCCTATTCTGTTAATTTTGGAAGGCAAGGATAGGCCTTGCTTTAAATATGTCACAGAGGAATCCCCAATATTACAGACAGATTTTTTCTCTACCCAGGTAAGCTTGGAAACTTTTTGCTGAAAAATGGCTGGTGGTGAAAGGGTTAATATACTATAGAATTACCTTGTGTGTTTGATCACATTTTCTGTTGTTTATACTAAACTAAACATATGTTAAACATTTGTAAATGCATTATAAATGAATCATAATGTATTCTAAAGTGTACTTGTGGCTACTTTCTGTTTGTCACTATGTTAATAGACATAAGATTTTGTGTTATTTTACGTAAAATAGTTAATGTATTAATAAATAACAAAATAATAATTGTATTTGTGTTAATGTTTGGAACTACTGGTAATTCATTTAAAGTTAATTAAAGTCCATTAGTCAACCAATTAAAAAAAAAATTAGTCAACCAATCCAAATCAAGTCAGTGATCCCAATGAAAATTGGTCTCCTCTACTATAAAAGAATCAAAAGTTGGTAAAGGTAAAGATGTGCCACCCCCCCCTGCATTTCTCGGTTAATTCTATTTTTCCATTTTTGCCTTTCTTACCATACATAAAGCTGTATTTTAGGAACATTTTTAGCTAATAACCTTTTTGGAATACTAACCCTATCCCTAACCCTAGCCCTAAACCTAACCCTACCCCCCACTATGTACTGCAGTACACAGCGATTATGTCACAGTTGTGGTTCGTTGCGTTTTTCCGTCTTATAGGGTGGGGGGTAGGGTTAGGGTTAGGGTTAGGGATAGGGTTAGTATTCCAAAAAGGTTATTAGCTAAAAATGTTCCTAAAATACAGCTTTATGTATGGTAAGAAAGGCAATAACGGAAAAATAGAATTAACCGAGATAGGTAGGGGGGGTGGCACATCTTGACCTTTACCCAAAAATTGATGTCTGAAAAACAGAAGCAGCTAAAACCATGCATTGCAAAGGAAAACAAATCAACTTGAATAATCAAAAGGTGATACTGCTCAGAAAAAAAGTGCATGCAGTTAAATATCACAGAGAAGAGCTGAATAAAAAAAATGATGGTGAATAGAATGGGAAAATAGCTCAGTTAAGAATTGGTGTACAAGCTCTTAAAGACCCACCAAGTCCATGAGTGGAAATAATGGTTTTCACATGTCTTCCCTCTCTCGCTGGTAAGAAATCTTTTAGAGGGAGAGAGTGAAAATACACGTGACGTGGTGGGTCTTTAAGTGCTGACTTTGTCGTGAGTGTTTTCCTTTTTAATGGGATGACTTTAATGGTTAAGTTTCTACTATCGGTTAAACTGCTGGCACTATGGTAAACACCATTTCTACCATGGCTTTGCATCAAAAATAAAATTCTTCAATCTACTTCCAGTTTACCGTCTGTCTATTAATGTGGAGGGCGCCAACATGAGGACTCTATAGAGACAAAGTCATCACAAATCAACAACAACAACAACAATGAAAACAAGGCCATCAACATTCCTAAAAGCAAAATATCTGCCCTCATTGCCAATAACTTTATTCCTTTTTCCATAATCATGAGCTGAGATACTTCTATTTCGTGTCCTTTAACTCTCTCTAGGCTGCAGAACCGAAATCCGCCCGATTTTTTTTCTTCCCTGGTGGCCGATGACGCCGATTGCGCCCGCTGAACGCCAGGTCTAGTACGTTCACTTTCACTCTACCCACAATGCAATATACTAAGTTAGTTCTTCCTGTTTCTGACACTCCCGGGTCGGTTTTTGGTCTTTACAGCAAGGGAAAGCACCCAATAGTCTTTTTGAACAGATTTTTTAAAGTGACGCCAATTTTTTTTTTTTTTTCATGTGACGCGGGCAGTAATCGCGGTGGGATGTTTGGAGTGCCATTACGGATTTTTTATTCTAATTCATGGTTTGTTGTGTGACATTGTGTTAGGTTTCGAATGAAAATATCATCATTGCTATTCAATATGCATCTTTGAGAAATGAAAGGTGAGTTAGACTTTATTCTGGGTGATTTTTTAAAATAAAAGATTTGGTGTGACGTTCGGAGTAACTCCCCTTCTCTTATGCAATAGGATCGATTCTCGGTTCGATTGAAGCATAGGGTTAAAACAAAAACATTCTATTTATTTATGTTTGTAAGTATTTTTAAATGTTTATTTATGGCTCATGAATATGGTACACTTTATTGTATATTGTAATGGGTTAAGGCCTCTATATACAATAAAATCATTCATTCATTAATTCAATTCATAAAACGAAACTATACTTTACATTCAGCAAATTATAATCAATAGTTATTTAGCAATTTCTTAGATAAACATACGTCGTCATCACAAATTCAAATGTTGCTATGTATACTTCACACCTACACCCATGCCTTGTAAACGTTCACTCAACACTAATACACATGCGTAATTAAGCACAATGAAAATTATCATTCTTTTTTAAAACATAGTAAATATTTCTAACCTTATTTTTTCAATTTAAAGTTAATTATTCGGTCTCCTTTATTCTTACCTCCCTTGATGAGCTTTCCAGGTCCACTTCAGCCCACAAGGTGTCTCTGAAGCGAGTGTCGAAGCGAATAAACTTCTGGAATAATCCGTACAGCTGACTCAGCAGATCCAGTTCCTGCGTGTCAATAAAAAAAAAAAGCACAATAGATGAACGACCAAAAGTAACTATTTTCATAATAATTATAATAATAATAATAATATACAGTATTTATAAAGCGCATTTCTTGCTACACAACTTAATGTGCTTGCTCCAATCATTCATACGAACTCATTCGTCCAACCGTACACTATCAAAATAGGCCTATGAAAGCACCAAGAAGTGCATAAACAAATAAATCACACACACTCTTCCTACCTTATCCACAATGACATAGTATACAACCATAGTTGTGGTGGATACTGACAGTGTTAGCAAGATCTACAGAAGATAATAGGCTTTTTATGAAGAGGTAGGTCTTGAGTTGAGATATAAAAGAAGAGTAAGCCGACTTCTTCTTCGATCGCTCAGACAATTTCCTGTCAATTATGAGCGCAGATGCGTCGTGCTGCCGTTATGCGCCTAACTAAGAAATAGTTTGTCAGCAAGTACTGACTTCGGCTGGAGGAAATTTTTTGGAAAGTGTTTTGTGCAGGAGAATGGACTGGTAAGGCAGAAAGATAGTAGATGACAGTAAGAAAAGGGAAAAGGCAGAGTCAAAGACAGTGGCAGATTAGAGGAAGCTACAAGCACAGAACTTCCAGAAGGTGGGGGAACTATTTATACAAAAGAATCCCCAGTATCCCCACGGGGGGAAGAGGTATTCAGGGAGGGAGTTCCAGATGATTGGTGCTCTGAAACTGAACTCACTCACCGACAGATTTCAAGGATCCCTAATTTTTTAACCTACCTCCCCAGTGCGGTCCAGCTCAGGGAAAGGCTTGAAGGCTCTCTCACCAAAAGATTTCAAGAATCGCTAATCTTTTAACCTATCTCCCCAGTGCAGTCCAGCTTGGAGAAAGGTTTGCAGGCTCTCTCATCAACAGATTTCAAGGATCCCTAATGCAGACCTGTTTACACAAGTCTTGAGTAGTCTGGGTAGCTGAAATGAGTAGTTTTGGTGCAAAGTGAGTAGTTTTATTAATTAAACCATCAGTTTTCACTGAAAAAGAGTAGTAATCAAGAATTAAAGAGCATTATTTTCAATTTTGAAGAGTAGTTGAGGTCCAAATTGAGTAGAATACTACTCGAAAAGAGTAGAGTAAACAGGTCTGCTAATGTTTTAACCTACCTCCCCAGTGCGGTCTAGCTCGGGGAAAGGCTTGCAGGCGATGCCGAACAGCTTGGAGACGGAGTCCAGGGTCTTCCTCTTGGTGTCGTAGATCTGGTACCTCATCTGGAAGTCGTGCAGGCGTGACACGGCCTCTGCCGGCTGGATGCCCGGCACTGCAGGACCTTGGGCGTCAAAGGCGTTGCGGAACTGTATCACCTCCACCACGAAGGTCTGGGGGAAAAATGGTACGTTAGTTTTCCTCTCTGTTGTCAGAATGAATCGTGTGCTCTTTGACCCCACGTTTCTTCAAGATCTACCATATTTTTCGGACTATAAGGCGATATTTTCCCCCCGCACTGAGACCCCTGCACCTTACAATATGACTAATGAAATAGTAAGAAAACATAATAAGACAATCTGAAATCTGGGTCAATCTTTTGGGGTGCGCCTTTTACAAAGGTGCGCCTTATAGTCAAAAAAATACAGTACTTTTTTTCTTATTAACATTATATGTCATGTTTTCTACATTTCCCAGCTGTCTTACCTTGACTTAACATAGCTCTCGTTTCCACGAACAGAACCACAAGGGCCATCAATGACAAAAAAGCGCAAAAATCTCTAAGTTTATGGGGAAAGGCAAAGAACAATTACATTTATGGAGGGTTTGGAATCCCTTATCGGTTCTCTTTTTAATTATCAGGACAAGATAATGCATCAACAAGACCGCGTTAGAGTTTACCCAATAACACACCGCTCAACTCCAAAACTTCTTTCTCAATTTTTTTTTAGGAAACCCAGGAATTACAGTGGAACCTCCCATATAAGATCTTCAAAACATCATCTAAAATGAGGTCTTATAAGGGAGGGGTCTTATAAGGAAGGCAATGGTCAACTTATGGCAATTATTTGACCGCCAGGGGGCAGTCAATCCACTAGGGGCTTATCACGCGATTTTCTTAGTTGGGCGTAGAGAGAGAGGGTGGGACTCCTCCCTCTCTCTCTCTCTTTCTTTATCCCCAACTAAGAATATAGTGAGGATTAGCCCCACTCGAGCGTTATGACACCTGGAGGGCAAAAGAGCCAGCTAAGTCGCTCATTGTAATCTTACAAAGAAGGGCAATGTCTCGGAAGTAGGTCTTAAAGACCCCCCACGTCACGCGTCACATTCCCTCTTATGCTAGGAAGGTTTCTTTGCATTTCTTACCAGCTATAAGAGGGAAAACACGTAAAAAACGTGATTTTGACACGTGACGTGATGGGTCTTTAAGTGGGAGTACTGTATTCAGTACATGCATTGGGAGTCCTGTACCACTTAAACAACTATATCCAAACCGTCTTACCTTGACCTGTTTGTCCAGCTCCTGTTCGAAGGCCCCACGCCGCTCCTTCAGCAGGACAACGCGCACCTGTTCCGCCAGATCCAACAGCTCTGTCCACTGCTCCCTGAGCTGGTCCACCAGCTCCACCTCCTCCCGGGGCAACCGCAGCTCAAACTCCCTGAAACCATCCATCAGAGGAGAGTCACACAGCTCCAGACTCCCTGATCCCATCCATCAGAGGAGAATCACACAGCTCCAGACCCCATCCATCAGAGGAGAATCACACAGCTCCAGACTCCCTGAAACCATCCATCAGAGGAGAATCACACAGCTCCAGACTCCCTGAAACCATCCATCAGAGAATCACACAGCTCCAGACTCCCTGAAACCATACATCAGGAGAATCACACAGCTCCCGACTCTCTGACCCCATCCATCAGAGGAGAATCACACAGCTCCAGACTCTCTGACCCCATCCATCAGAGGAGAATCACACAGCTCCAGACTCTCTGACCCCATCCATCAGAGGAGAATCACACAGCTCCAGACTCTCTGACCCCATCCATCAGAGGAGAATCACACAGCTCCAGACTCCCTGACCCCATCCATCAGAGGAGAATCACACAGCTCCAGACTCTCTGACCCCATCCATCAGAGGAGAATCACACAGCTCCAGACTCTCTGACCCCATCCATCAGAGGAGAATTACACAGCTCCAGACTCTCTGACCCCATCCATCAGAGGAGAATCACACAGCTCCAGACTCTCTGACCCCATCCATCAGAGGAGAATCACACAGCTCAAACTCCCTGACCCCATCCATCAGAGGAGAATTACACAGCTCCAGCAGCTCCTGAGGAAATCCATTTGGATGAGGCTCACACAAGGCTTAAGCAAAAAACAAATCATGACACTTTCTTCCTTCCCCCACCTTCTGGAAGTTCTGTGCTTGTAACTTCTAATTTGCCACTCTCTTTGACTCTGCCTTTTCACTTTGCTCTCTGTCATCTGCTATCTTTCTGACTTATTGGCCCATTCTCCTGCTTTTTTCCAAAAATAATCTTGCAAATAATTTTTCTCCTTTGAGCTCCTCTGAAATCGGAATGTGTCAGCTGTACGCAGCAGGGAGACCAATGAAAACTGAAAGACGGACACATACGTACCTTACCCAGTATGGGAACGCAGAAGAAGAAGAATGTCCACGATTGGATTCTGCTGATGTAAAGCACCAAGACCACATGTACTTGTCTTCTGAAGCATGCAAATGTGAAACCCTAACCAAACGTTACAGAAAAAGAGCCAACATTTTTGAGTAACTGAGGGTAGTGTTTCCAATGTTCCTGAGCTGGCTGAAGAACATGTCTTAGTGGGCAGATAAGACACTGTCAGTACCGGTCGCCATGTCACATTATAGTTTCTGAGAGTCAAAGAAAGAAAGAGATGTGGAGAGAGAGAGAGAGAGAGAGAGAGAGAGAGAGAGAGAGAGAGAGAGAGAGAGAGAGAGAGAGAGAGAGAGAGAGAGAGAGAGAGAGAGAGAGAGAGAGAGAGAGAGAGAGAGAGAGAGAGAGAGAGAGAGAGAGAGAGAGAGAAGAGAGAGAGAGGGAGAGACAGAGAGACATAGAGAGAGAGAGCCTACCTCAGTTTGGAGTACAGAGACAGGAGAGAGTCTTGTTCTCCATATCACTATAGTCCAGCCCACCTGAGAGTACAGATAGGGAGGTAGAGTCAGTCTTGTTCTCCATGTCACTATAGTCCAGCCTACCTCAGTTTGGAGTACATGGTCTCTATGGACAGGTAGACGTCGTCAGTCTTGTTCTCCACGTCACTATAGTCCAGCCTACCTCAGTTTGGAGTACACATAGGGAGGTAGACGTCGTCAGTCTTGTTCTCCATGTCACTATAGTCCAGCCTACCTCAGTTTGGAGTACATGGTCTCTATGGACAGGTAGACGTCGTCAGTCTTGTTCTCCACGTCACTATAGTCCAGCCTACCTCAGTTTGGAGTACATGGTCTCTATGGACAGGTAGACGTCGTCAGTCTTGTTCTCCATATCACTATAGTCCAGCCCACCTGGAGTACAGTTTGTAGAGTACATGGTCCAGCCTACCTCATGGAGGGTCTCTATGGACAGGTAGACGTCGTCAGTCTTGTTCTCCATATCACTATAGTCCAGCCCACCTGAGTTTGGAGTACATGGTCTCCATAGGGAGGTAGACGTCGTCAGTCTTGTTCTCCATATCACTATAGTCCAGCCTACCTGAGTTTGGAGTACATGGTCTCTATAGGGAGGTAGACATCGTCGATCACTATAGTTCAGCCTACCTGAGTTTGGAGTACATGGTCTCATTGGGAGGTAGACGTCGTTGATCTTGTTCTCCATATCACTATAGTCCAGCCTACCTGAGTTTGGTGTACATGGTCTCTACAGGCACGTGGATAGTCGTCAATCTTGTTCTCCATATCACACTATAGTTCAAATCTTGTTCTCCTACTATAGTTCAGCCTACCTCAGTTTGGAGTACATATAGGGAGGTAGACGTCGTCAGTCTTGTTCTCCATGTCACTATAGTTCAGCCTACCTCAGTTTGGAGTACATGGTCTCTTTAGGGAGGTAAACGTCGTCGCTCTTGTTCTCCATATCACTATAGTTCAACCTACCTCAGTTTGGAGTACATGGTCTCTATAGGGAGGTAGACGTCGTCAATCTTGTTCTCCATGTCCCTATAGTTCAGCCTACCTCAGTTTGGAGTACATGGTCTCATAGGGAGGTAGACGTCATCAATCTTGTTCTCCATGTCACTATAGTTCAACCTACCTCAGTTTGGAGTACATGGTCTCTCTATGGAGGTAGACGTCGTCGATCTTGTTCTCCATATCACAGTATAGTCCAACCTACCTCAGTTTGGAGTACATGGTCTCTATGGGGAGGTAGACGTCGTCGATCTTGTTCTCCATGTCCCTGAGCTCCTCCAGCAGGTGCAGGGCGCTGTTCAGCTGGTCCAGGGTCTGCACGTGCTGCTCCAGCCGGCCCCGCACGTTGCTGCGGTACGCCACAGCACCGTCCAGCTTTTTCTGAGGGAAAAAGCAGACCCGTTTACCCCCTACACAAGTCTTGAGTAGTCTGGATAGCTGAAATGAGTAGTTTTGGTGCAAAATGTGTAGTCCTATTCATTAAACCATCAAACAATGTTCACTGAAAAGGAGTAATTAGAGCATTATTTTCAATTTTGAAGAGTAGTAGAGGTCCAAATTGAGTAGAATACTACTCGAAAAGAGTAGAGTAAACAGATCTAAAAAAGTGGGTTTTTTTCCGTTTTAACACATTTTTATTCCTTCCTCTTTCCTCCTTCCAGTTCCTTCATTCACACACCCATTCATCCATCAACATTTTTTTTATAACACAAAGGAACCAATGTTAACACAGCAAAGCATTAGCCAATAATGGAGTAGATCATTTCAATTATACCTTTTACAAGAGAGAAGGGTTTTAATTTTTTTTTTTTTTACAAACAAAACAACACCACCAAAACTTAACAGAATACTTGTAGACAAGCACACATCAGACACAGAAATGCCAACAATCTCATCGATGCCCTGGAGACCAAACGGACCATCGCCAGACAGCCCACCGCCCACCATCAAACTCTCTGCAAAAACCTGCAATATTGGCTAATACTTTTCACCACATTAGGGGCCGATCAGCGGAACCTGGCTGGCTGGGCCAGGCTTTCTGTCTTCTTCTTCTACTTTTTCTACTTCTTCTTCTTCTTTCAACTTTGTTGTATCATTTACGCGTTGGACTGTAGAGGGGAAGTATTGTTTTTATTTTGATCTTGATGTTTTTTTGCTCCTTCTGTTGCCTGCTTTTTGCTCCTTTTGCTATATTTGCTGTTTGCTGTTTAATTGTTTGTCTGTGTTGATAAAGGCGCATTCGCCGAAATATCCAGTAGTTTTGTTTTGTCTCTTGTGAATAAAATAACGTCACTTTGCACTTGTCGTGTAGGTGGTTTTTTTGTGTGTATTCTTCTTCTACTGTCAACTTTCTTCTTCTCAGTAGTACCTCAGTGCGCATTTCCGTAGATTCCCCTAAAGTAACAGCGACAGAATAGTCGAAAGTGACTGTGGTCGCTTTATGGAAAGGAAAAACACTGACGACCTGCCCCCACAAAAGACTGATGAAACATAGTGTTATTTTTGACGCATGAATAAAAGCGTCTGTGAGGCTCAAACATCCCATCTGATTGATGCACACCACGTCAATAAATAGCAAAATGTTCACCTGATGCACAGCTTGAAAAAAAAAGTTATAAAAAGAGACCCTTAACCTCGTGACTGCCACCAGCATATCACGCACTGACCTCATGACATCACTGATGTCATCAAATGAAGAGGAATAACCCTGATAATGATATGCTGGCTTTTGCTCTAACACAGTCAAGAGAGTTATATCCCCAGACCATTTTTGCCAGATTGGCTCTATCAGTTGTCTTTTTCATGGCAACATTTGCCCAATCATTTTTTCTTCAATTTGTTCTGGCAGTCAAGGGGTTAAAATATCCAGAGAGCTCCAAACAATGCAGAGATATATTTGGCGAGGGCTTTGGGGGGGGGCTGTGGGCTGTCTCTCACCTTGGCCTCTTCATGGAGCACGGAGGCGAAGGTGGTCTTCCAGGCCATGGAGAATCCATGCAGGGCGTCCTTGATGGGGTCAGAGTGAAGACACACTGGGCCCACGGGTAACTGGCTGGGGATGCCCAGCACCTGAAAATGACCAGTGTAACAGTCGGTGTCGATAAGTGCGTGTGTCAAGTCAAGTCAAGTCAAAATTATCTTTACTGACGATAAAAGAATAAGCTTGATAAAGCTTTTGTACATCCTGTGCGTGTGTGTATGTGTGAGTTGCTTTGTATATGCGTTGTTGCCAAGCACTGAAAATTACTTATTTATTTAAGAAAATGTATATAGCGCTTCACCTTTAAGCTCTAAATAACTGCACTAAAACGATTCATATTAAAAACAACCCCTTACATACATCCACACCTCCCCCCCCCCCCCCCCCCCCCCCACTATCCTTACACACACACACAGCTTTTTTACAAGGGTTAACAAAATTATAAAAAGAGACCCTTAACCCTGTGACTGCCACCAGCGTATCACGTACTAACCTCATGACATCACTGATGTCAGTGTGTTGCTAGGAGATAAGTAGTGTATGACATCATTGATGATGTCATAGTTCTAGGATGATGGTTTTTGGTTTAGATCAGCCAGGAAAGATATATCTCTACACCATTTTCTCAGATTGAGTCTAACAAGATTTGTTTTAACCCTTTCACCGCCAGCCATTTTTCAGCCAAAAAATTCCATTAAACTTAGCTGGGTAGAGAAAAACATTTTATCTGTAATATTAGGAATTCTGAACTGTGACATGTATAACACTAGGCCTATCCTTACCTCCCAAACATAAGAAATAGGGTCTTTGGATAACAGACCTGGATTTGATGCCTTCTAGTGACATGGGTATTAACCCTTTCACCGCCGATGTCGCATTTTAGCACCATAATGATTTACACCCATGTCATAAAAAGCCTTGAAATTTGGGTCTGTTATCCAACGATCTTGTGTTCTTGATTTTAAGAGGTAAGGATAGGCCTTATTTTAAACATATCACTGAGGAATCCCCAATATTGCAGACGAAATTTTTTCTCTAATCCATAGTTTAATGAAACATTCTGGCTAAAAAATGTCTGGCGGCGAAAGGGTTAAACCATTGCGGTGCATAAATGCGACATTGGCGGCGAAAGGATTAAACTTTATGATAAGAAAATCGATAATTTCTCAGTTTTCCTGTGGCAGTGCAGGGGTTAAACTGTGCTGACCTTCTTTTCGATGTAGAGGTAGTGCTCCACTTCTCTCTTGATGGCCAGGGCCCCAGGGTCCGCCACGATGAACTCGTTGAAGTTGCCGTGCATGTCGTCCTTCCACAGGAAGTTGTAGTAGCTGAAGTGGAACAGGTGACGATTCACGTACCCGTTCAACTCTGAGGGCATAAGATAGGTCATTTTATCCATTTTGATATGTGGAACACTATGTTGATATAGTATTGCTATTTCATATGATTTCTGTTTGTTGCTGTAAAAATGCATATGCTCCTTTTCTTTCTGTAAAAATTTATATGCTTCTTTTCTCTCTATATTTTTTTCTTCTTTCTATGTCCTTAACCAGTATAGTTTATGTTTTGTGCGTGTATGTTTGGTTTATGCTTCTGTTTATAGATGGCTTGATGGAAAAAAAAGCATGTATGTCTGCTTATTCAATGTCCATCTTTAAATAAAATCTTGACTTGACTTGACTTGACTACAGTCAGGGCTCCCAGGGACCAACCTTTGGGGGTCTATGAAGTAATAAAATTCTACAGGACCCTCTAAAAGAATGTGCAAGGGGTCCCAGGGATGCACAAGAAAAATTCTTTTCAGCTTCCGCAATGCCACTGGGACCCTCTATCCATCCTCTAGGACCCTCTATACTGTAAGTGAAGGGGTCCCTGGGACCCCTTGTTTTGCGGGTCGATAAACAGTCAAAACAAAAAAACCGGTAAAAACAAAAAAAAATTGGATAATTCACAATAACATTTTGGTCCTGTTTGAATCCTCCTGGCAAAACTTTTTTTTTACCTCAAAATATCGGCCATCTCATTTCAATATCTCATAATAAAATTTCAATTTTGACTTACAAGCCTTCCACTGTTTTAATAAACAATGTATCTTTCATTTCATATTTACCATATTTTAAAAACTAAGAGGTGATTCTTTCCCCCTGACCAAGCACCTTATATTTATAATGTGACTAACAACTTACAAAAGTATCTATTCATAATGAAATCAGATTTGTTGTTCAAATGTAAGGTAGTGCCTTATAATGCTAAACACTGAAAAATGTGTAAAATACAGTAGCTTTTGCTATAAAAGTATTTATGTTACATGTTGTTGCATTTTTTTTACTTGCATTGATAGCAATGATGAATGTGATACCAAAAACAACGCAAAAATAATAGCAATATAATAGCAACAACTTTCTATGACTATTATTATCGTTGTTATTTCTTTTGATCCCACCCCACCCTTCCCTTGTGCTTTAATAGATTTTGGACCATGCTTCTAAAATAACAAAATGAGTTTTAACTCATTCCGCCCTGCGTCAGACAATTTGTCGGGCGCCCTAGTGCAGCTACCAGCGCGTGCGCCCGACAAATTGTCGGGCAGAGACCTCCCTTTACTTTCCTTATCAATCTAGAAACTGAGCTGCCCACAAAATGTTAGGGAACACTTTCAAAATACACACGTTCTTATTATTTGCTTGTAGCTTCCAAACTCCTCGCGTCTGGAACTTAAAACTTGGCAGTTACATACACAAGAGACATGGCCTTACCGAGAAAGCAAAAATGCTTCGCGATCGCCATTGGTTTCTATGGTAACGTGAGTTTACAAACGCTTCAAAATCCAGGGTTGTGTTGAAAGTGCCAACATTGGTTGAAATTAGCACAAAGTTGATGCCAAAATTAAAATAAGAGATTGTTACCTTCAATGACAGAGGACAGCTGGTTCCTGAACGTTGATGTCCCCAAACACCTTGATGAAGAAAGAGACTGTTACCTTCAATGACAGAGGAGAGCTGGTTCCTGAACGTTGATGTCCCCAGACACCTTGATGAAGAACGAGACTGTTACCTTCAATGACAGAGGAGAGCTGGGCCTGCAGTTCCTGGACGTTGATGTCCCCAAACACCTTGATGAAGAAAGAGACTGTTACCTTCAATGACAGAGGACAGCTGGTTCCTGAACGTTGATGTCCCCAGACACCTTGATGAAGAACGAGACTGTTACCTTCAATGACAGAGGAGAGCTGGGCCTGCAGTTCCTGGACGTTGATGTCCCCAGACACCTTGATGAAGAAAGAGACTGTTACCTTCAATGACAGAGGAGAGCTGAGCCTGCAGTTCCTGGACGTTGATGTCCCCAGACACCTTGATGAAGAACGAGACTGTTACCTTCAATGACAGAGGAGAGCTGGGCCTGCAGTTCCTGAACGTTGATGTCCCCAAACACCTTGATGAAGAAAGAGACTGTTACCTTCAATGACAGAGGAGAGCTGGGCCTGCAGTTCCTGAACGTTGATGTCCCCAGACACCTTGATGAAGAAAGAGACTGTTACCTTCAATGACAGAGGAGAGCTGAGCCTGCAGTTCCTGGACGTTGATGTCCCCAGACACCTTGATGAAGAACGACTCCTCTCCCTCCCTGGTCAGCCACACGATCTCTGAAACAGATGAAGGAATGTGTGCATCCAAATAGCAGCAAATGTAAAATAAAGCCTCCTCTGCACCCTTCCATTCATTTTAGGCTGTTCCGTCGACCGCTGTCGCATTCTCAGATTACCACTGACACCAAACTGACCCTAAACCGCTGTCGCATTCCCTTAGGGTTAGGGTTAGAAATAGGGTTAGGGATAGGCTTATGGTCAGCTTAGTGTCAAATACACACACACACACAAAAGTTGATGGTACGTTATGATCATATGCACGTAAATTCAGAACACAGTAATCTGAGAATGCGACAGCGGTCGACGGAACAGCCTGAAATGAATGGAAGGGGGCAGAGGAGGGGGCTTTTGTTAACATTTGATGGAACAGCCTGAACTGAATGGAAGGGGGCAGAGGAGGGGGCTTTTGTTAACATTTGATGGAACAGCCTGAACTGAATGGAAGGGGGCAGAGGAGGGGGCTTTTCTTAACATTTGATGGAACAGCCTGAAATGAATGGAAGGGGCAGAGGAGGGGACTTTTCTTAACATTTGATGGAACAGCCTGAACTGAATGGAAGGGGGCAGAGGAGGGGGCTTTTCTTAACATTTGATGGAACAGCCTGAAATGAATGGAAGGGGCAGAGGAGGGGACTTTTCTTAACATTTGATGGAACAGCCTGAAATGAATGGAAGGGGGCAGAGGAGGGGGCTTTTCTTAACATTTGATGGAACAGCCTGAAATGAATGGAAGGGGGTAGAGGAGGGGGCTTTTCTTAACATTTGATGGAACAGCCTGAAATGAATGGAAGGGGCAGAGGAGGGGACTTTTCTTAACATTTGATGGAACAGCCTGAAATGAATGGAAGGGGCAGAGGAGGGGGCTTTTCTTAACATTTGATGGAACAGCCTGAAATGAATGGAAGGGGGCAGAGGGGGGGGCTTTTCTTAACATTTGATGGAACAGCCTGAAATGAATGGAAGGGGGCAGAGGAGGGGGCTTTTCTTAACATTTGATGGAACAGCCTGAACTGAATGGAAGGGGGCAGAGGAGGGGGCTTTTCTTAACATTTGATGGAACAGCCTGAAATGAATGGAAGGGGGCAGAGGAGGGGGCTTTTCTTAACATTTGATGGAACAGCCTGAAATGAATGGAAGGGGGCAGAGGAGGGGGCTTTTCTTAACATTTGATGGAACAGCCTGAAATGAATGGAAGGGGGCAGAGGAGGGGGCTTTTCTTAACATTTGATGGAACAGCCTGAAATGAATGGAAGGGGGCAGAGGAGGGGGCTTTTCTTAACATTTGCTCAAATAGCCTTTCAATTTGATTTCAATCTAAAGTGGAGCAGTAAACCATTTATCAGTCTTTCTACTATCCTTTCCCCCCCTTTCATTCAATTTCCTGTTTCTTGGCATTCATTTAATAGTCCAGTCATTTTAGGTGAAAAATAGAGGGCAACCCGGAAAAAAAGGTTATAGTTTTTATATTTGGTACACAGGTAGTACCATTATTACTAATGAAATTCTGAAAGTTCCCGAAAAATCCAGTGTCAGCAACATGTTTAAATATTGTGCCGATGACACCTCCCCTTTTGATCATCGTGGCAAAAGATGCTACCGAGGGTTGGCTTGCTTGAAAGCGAAATTCTAATCCTTGGCTGTAAATCTGTGTGAGTTCTTTAAAGAATAATCATAAGTTCGAAAATTATAATTAATAAATATATATATTAAGGCATCAAAAGTATGAAAAATATTACGAAATGATACTGATCGGATGCCGAAATCGTACTAATTAAGCGATAATGAGTTAATGGTGGTATGGATCAAGACTGTCATGATCATAAGTAATTAATGGCTTAAGTATTGCCACGCCTACTCCAGAGCACTTAGAGCACACTTTCTGACCCAAGAAGCACTGGCAAGCATACTCCTGAAGAATTCAAATGTGCTTGACGATACCTGCAAAGAAAGTCTTCGCCAGATGTACTCAAGACTTTTGAGAGATTCTGACCTCGAAGATGTGTTTTCCTCAGAAGAAGTTACACGAGTGTTTGACAGCTTGCAACAAATCTGTGAACACATGAAGGGTTCCAACAAGACAGCTAAGCTGTGGATACAATATTTTGAGTTTGTGCAAATCATGAGACTCTTTGTCCGTGCAGAGCGAACAGATGACTGGAATCTACATGTGTATGTAGTGAAACAGATGCTTCCCTACCTGCATGCTGCAGGACATCTTGCCTACGCCAAATCAGCCCACCTCTACGTGCAGCAGATGGAAGAGCTTCCCTTAGATGTCCAGTGCATGTTTGTGGAGTTAGGCTACTTCACAATCCGCCGCTCAGAAAAATTCTGGAGTGGGGTGTGGTCTGACATGACGATAGAACAAGTCTTGATGAGGGCCATGAAAACCTCAGGAGGACTCACTAGCGGACGAGGAGTCTCTGACAGCACCCTTGCTCGTTGGGTCCAGTCGCTGCCTCTGACAGTTGCGCTGTGCAACAGCCTTGAAGACTTTGCTGGTGTTGTCCATGAAACATCAGAGCAACACAAAGAGCTTCGATCCGCAAGACAAGTGAAAGACAATCATGATGTGGACACTTTCATGCAGTGGTTCTCGTGTCACATGCCCTTTGAAGACAGGCCTTCCAGCATGCTGGTCAGCTTATCAACTGGTGTGATTGCTGACGATTCTGTCAACTGTGACAATGCATTCTGTGTTGGGGTGGCTCACAAGAGAAGATGATTGGCAAAAGCTTTGCTGAGGTGAAGTTGCAGCGAAAAACCAAAATGAAGTCTCTAGCTTCTATGAACGGTTCAGTGAAGATCAGGGGGAAAGAAGTGGTTGTTCAGCCACAGCAGATGCTTAATCGCATTCTTTCCATTGTGGACTCGGCCACTGATTTAGCTACATACATGAAGTATGAACTTGCTCCTCGACCACCCTCACTGTTTGATTATATCTCCTTGCGACGACCTTCATAAGCTGCACTGGCATCTCTTTTGCTGTCGCTTCTTTCACCTGGGTGTAATGACTTGCCTCAAGATCTGGTCTATGTAATCGATGGAGGCCATCTACTCCACAGCGTTTTGTGGCCATGCCCAGCAACTTATGAAGAGATTTATGAAGAGATTTGTGAGACATATGTGAGACACATAGTCACCTACTATGGAAAGAATGCCACAGTGGGTTTTGATGGTTATGCTGGCTCACTGTCTACACAGTCTGAGGAACATAAAAGAAGAGCAGCAAAGCATGCATCTGCTAACATTGACGTAGCCTGCCATATCAAAGCCACAATGAGTCAGGCTGATTTCTTAGGGAACCAGCACAACAAGCAAGGGCTACAAACAATTCTCTGTGAAAGTCTTCGAGCTGCTGACATTAATGTAAAGCAAGCAGACAATGATGCAGACACTCTGATTGTGTCCACTGCCCTTCGTCACGTTGCGGAGGGTCATCAAGTGGCTGTCATGGGAACAAACACTGATCTCCTTGTGATGCTAGTGGCCAGACTGCCATCAGATTGCCGGATATATCAGATCCATCCTGGACACACAAAGACCCAGCAAAAAGTGTTTGATGTCTCTGCTATCCAGAAAGCTCTTGGACATTTGAAAGACAGCTTGCTGTTTCTTCATGCTGTAACAGGCTGACACAGCATCGGCACCATACCAACAAGGGAAACGGAAAGTGTACAAAGTGCTCAAATCTGATGACAATCTTGCACAAACTGTGGCAGTTTTCAACATCGCAGATGCAGACGCAGAGGATATTGCGAAAGCTGGCGAATAATTTTTGCTGCGTCTCTATGGTGCTTCCACTTTCAACGGCCTGGACAGTTTCAGACTGGCATCATTCAAGAGAAAGAATGCCCAAAAGTTGGCAAGTGGGATTGTTCAAATGGCAAGTCTACCACCAACTAGCGCTGCTGCTCATCAGCATTCTTTCAGAACATATACTGTCAGGCCCAGCAGTGGTTGGAAAATGGCATTATTGATCCATTGATGGGGGTGGCTTTTGTCCCATGGTTCACTTCAGCCTGTGCCCACAGAGTTGCCTTCAGCGCCTGATAAACTGTTGCACATCGTTTCCTGTGGCTGCAAGGCTGGCTGTATGGCTAGTTGTGGCTGTCGACGTGCAGGCATGCCTTGCTCCTCCCTTTGCATCTGCATGGGACTGACCTGCAACAACGCCCTAGGACTTACTGAGTTCTTGGAAGACTGATGACAAGAATGGCAGATTCTTGGCAGCCAGTGAAGTTGAAGAGCAATGATAATGGAGAGCTGACAACAATTTACAGTAAATTGATACGAATATTGCTTTCTGCCACTTTCTGAGTTAATTTGATATTTAAATGTCAGAACCAAACCAAATCAATGATGTTCCGTAAAAACAACCAAACAGTTTTTAGTTTCTTTGTTTGCTATTTGATTTTGAGTGGAAAAAAACGATTTTCAGTAAATGTTGTGTTTATTTTTAACATCGTACATAATTGTGCTTCTGTCAAAATATCATCATCAGAGAGATAAATGTGTATTCTTTTAATTTTACCTGCTTTGTGTTCTGATTTTGTTTATTTTTTGAATGGCATAGGATATTCTATTTCTATCCCCTAAAATCGCGTCATATTTGATATGCTCAAAAAGAAATAAATAAATGACCATGTTGCTGACATGGGATTTTTCAGGACTTTTGACATAAAAATGTATGACCCATCATCTGTATGTGTACCAAAAATGAAAACTATAACCTTTTTTTCTACCTTAATATCTAATTTTCCTGGACTATAAGTAAGCTTAAACATAATGTCAGCAAGTGTGAGTGTATGTTTAGTTCTGTCATCCCCTTGGGAATGAGCCCACATAATTGAAGGTAAGAATCTCTTATATTAAGATAGCTTTTCCCAGACTAGTAGACACGGGACTGGGCAAAGAAAGAAGGGGGGTAATACATTTTTTTTGTTTTTGTTCGCTCAGTTTCCTGTCACAGGAGCGTAGATGTGTCATGCTGCCGTTATGCGCCTAAGAAATAGTTAGGCCCAGCATGTCCGACTTCAGCTGAAGAAATCTTTGTAAGAATTCTTAGAAAAAAGGCAGGAGAATGGACCAGTAAGATAGAATGATAGCAGATGACAGTAAGCAAAGGGAAAAGGCAGAGTCAAAGAGAGTGACAGACTAGAGGAAGTTACAAGCACAGAACTTCCAGAAGGTGGGGGAACAATTTGTACAAAAGACCCCCCTGGTATCCCCACAGGGAGAAGCAATAAATTTAAAAGAAAAATAATGACATTATTTGGAGCAAAGAGAAAAAGGACACATACCACTGTTGGCCTCAAGGATGGCGTTGGTGACGTCCACAATCACTTTCTGACACACATCCAGCGTGGGCTCCACCGTGATGTTGGGGATGCTGAACTTCACCTGAATCTCAAACCTACACAACACACACACATGCACACACACACACACACACACAGACAGACAGACACACAGACAGACACACACACACAGACAGACACACACATACACATATGGACACACACACACACAGAGATAATTACACAGACACATTACATTTACATGAGTGAAGGTAAAACATTCTCTCAGTCCTCAAGTGACACGCTTCAGTGTTCTCTGAATCTTCCCATTCCTGAAGTAATTTCCAAAGTGTGTGTCTGTGTCTGTGTATACAGAATGGATGGGGGTGGTCTTATAATTGCATATCATCTTGTTCTAATCTGCCATCAATGTCGGCAGAAATGGTAGCATCCCTCCCATCCTCCCTCCTGATGCTGGGAAAAATAAGAATGACGTTGACAGGTCAATGACCGCGCCACTGGAAGTAAGGGGATAACTGCCTACTTCCAGATGGTGAGAGTAGCGGCCCTTTGCTACTTTCGTTTTTCTATGTGCTATGGCATGGGTTCCAGATTAGTAAAAGAATGCTATTGTTTTGAGTGTTGGTCAGTATGGTTGGAATAGATTGGTGGATTTTATAAGACCCTGGATCCAGATGACAAGATGGCCAACCCTGAAGACCCTATCAGGTTTTTCCATGCTGATTTCAGGAGCACTCCTGCACTACTGTCACCCATGACAGGATGGCCAATCTTGAAGACTCTATCAGGTTTTTCCATGCTGATTTCAGGAGCACTCCTGCACTACTGTCACCCATGACAGGATGGCCAATCCTGAAGATTCTATCAGCTTTTTCCATGCTGATTTCAGGAGCACTCCTGCACTACTGTCACAGGATGGCCATGACAGGATGGCCAATCCTGAAGACTCTATCAGGTTTTTCCATGCTGATTTCAGGAGCACTCCTGCACTACTGTCACCCATGACAGGATGGCCAATCCTGAAGACTCTATCAGGTTTTTCCATGCTGATTTCAGGAGCACTCCTGCACTACTGTCACTCATGACAGGATGGCCAATGGCCAATCCTGAAGACTCTATCAGCTTTTTCCATGCTGATTTCAGGAGCACTCCTGCACTACTGTCACTCATGACAGGATGGCCAATCCTGAAGATTCTATCAGCTTTTTCCATGCTGATTTCAGGAGCACTCCTGCACTACTGTCACCCATGACAGGATGGCCAATCCTGAAGACTCTATCAGCTTTTTCCATGCTGATTTCAGGAGCACTCCTGCACTACTGTCACCCATGCATTCAGGCACTCACTCACAAGGGTTAAACCTGATAATTTTCAACAAAAAGAAATGGGACAACGCCCCCTACGAAGCTGAGCACTTTTAATCAGTTTGAAGCCATTTGGATGTATAATATCGGGGCACTTATACAACGGCAATCAGGTTTTCACTTACAGCAAAGCTACTTTTTTCCAGAATTTTTGTTGTTGAAACTTTTTCAAAAAAAGAAATTCCTTCTGTACCGATTTTTCAAAAAAAGGATTTCCTTCCTGAGAAGGAAGCAGTTTAAGCCATGCACTCATCTAACCTGCCCCTGTCAAAAATAATAATTATTCCTGTTAGCATACATAAACAAATAAATAGTCAAGAGAATTAAAGAGTTCTGAAAACCCTTAATGTTCCAGACTGTAGAACTGCTTGTTTGTCACTATTGTACGATCCACTGCAGTAAACGTCATCAAGATTTTCATCAGTCATTATCACCCCAAATCATACACAAAATTCCGATTTTGTTGTCACTTAGGTATTAGGTATTAGGTACTTTATAGTCACAGAGGCGTCTGTGAAATTCGGGTTGCTCCCACCTGGAGAGCGCGTCGCAGCCAGAGGCACGCCACCAATTAAAAAAAAAAATCAATCTTGCATGCGATTTTTGTGTGACTGATGTGGAAGGAAAGGGGAGGGGTAAATGTTGACCAAATGACAACTTTTTCGTTGCCACTGGGTTTAACGTGTGCTAAGTGCATGAGCACACAGGACCTCGGTTTATCGTCTCATCCGAAAGACATGTTGCGAGATAGAGAAAAACAGACACCATCAAACTCACTGCAAGTAGGTGGGCTCCAAAGGCTTGGTCTCCAACGACCACGTGGCGTCCGACAGGTTGGAAATGTTACTGACAGGTCGCTCCGAATGAGCCGACATCATGTGACTTCGGGGAGACTCCGACCGACTGTCGATGATGCGGGGCGAGGGACTGCTGGCCTCGCTGTCCCCCATTGGCTCCAGGCCCCCCCCGTGGGTGGCGCCCTCGTTCTGCTGCGGGGTCAGGGGAGACAAGGCTCGCACGACTTCCCCCTGGCAGCCCGAGGCTTCGGAGAGGGCGGCGAGGGAACGCGTGGTGCACGTGAGGACGGCTTCGTACACCTGGTCTTTGTAGTGGCCTGAAGGGGAGAGAAACGTTATGAGTGTATATAAATGTATCGATCACACACACACACACTGCACAATCTTAACACACACACATTGCACAATTTTAACACACACACACTTCACAATCTTAACACACACACACATTGCACAATCTTAACACACACACACACTGCACAATCTTACACACACACACACACTGCACAATCTTAACACACACACACACACACTGCACAATCTTAACACACACACACACACACTGCACAATCTTAACACACACACACACACACACTGCACAATCTTAACACACACACACACACACACACACACACACACACTGCACAATCACACACACACACTGCACAATCTTGCACAATCACACACACACACACACACATTGCACAATCTTAACACACACACACACACACACTGCACAATCTTAACACACACACTGCACAATCTTAACACACACACACACACACTGCACAATCTTAACTTAACACACACACACACACTGCACAATCTTAACACACACACACTGCACAATTTTAACACACATACACACTTCACAATCTTAACACACACACTGCACAATCATAACACACACACACAGAGCACAATCATAACACACACACTGCACAATCATAACACACACACACATACACAATCTTACCCCCCCTCCCCCTCTCTCTCCACTTACTGATGAGGTCCATAACCAGTTCCTCCTCTTTGCTGGCCAGCATTTTCTCTCTTTCCACCTCGTCGTCGTCGATGATCAGCGTCATCTTCTTGTCCTTGCTCAGCTTACCCGTGTCACCCTGTTCGCACATAGCGCACCATTTTTAATAAATTGATTCACTGATGATAAACGTCTTCTTGCTCTTTACTCGTATCCCCCTGTGCACAAACATCACAATTCTTTCTTTTTTAAAGACACACTGACGCACCACGATTAAGTCCCTTGGTTTTTCTGGGTAGCTGTGACCCACATACAAATGTCCACAACTTCAAATTGAGGCTGCTCTTTAAAATGATGTTTCATTTCCAATTTGGGGACATTTGTATGGGAATCAAACCTGATCTAAACAAGATTTTTTATTAGCTATTAAGAGGGAAAACAAGTGGAACCCGTCAGTTTGACACATGACCTGGTTGGTCTTTAAATAAACAATGCAAAATATGATAAATGGTAAAAAACAAAACAGCTACAACCCCAAAACAGGTGAATCAGACAATTAGCAATACATGTAACATAATAACACAACATAGTGCGGCCCATTAGCTTTATTAGCCTTTACCTGCTATCGTGATATCATTTGTTTGTCTTTGTCATTGTCAATCTATTTGAAAATGTGTTTGGAAACAATCATCCTTCTAAACTAAAACAATATCTTGATCCTTGTATCAATCCTTGTGATGGCTAAAAACAGTTTTCCACCCCAAACATATTGGCTATCTCAAAATAAAATTTCATTCATTAAAATTATGACTTACTAAATTTCCAATGTACCGTCACAGTGTCAAGGATTTTATTCAAACTTATGTTGTGGTTGGAAAATAATCAAGATACACATTCTCTGAAAATCAAGTTACTTCCCAGTTCCCTCTTTTTCAGATTCTTTTTAAAATTTAACAATGCTGAAAGACCAAACAATCTACAACAACAACATTCTGGAAAAGTATTAATTCCTTATTTAGTGAAACAACCGTGCAAGTTGTACATTCTGTGCAAATATAGCTGTTTCTCATCTTCTAAATCGGTTTTTGTTTTGGCATTGAAGTCTTTTAACATTGCTGAAAGAATGTTTTGCCTTACGATAACCAACAACTAAATGATTTTATATCCAAGATCATTTTACATCAGTGGAATATGGTTGGTTGATGGTTTCGTCCCACGGAGCGGAGCAGTTTGCATGTCATAAGTATCACAGCCCACATCAGACAGTGTGCTTTCGGCAAGCATAGATACAGTAAGCATTCTGTTCATCTTGTTCAAACTACTAAGTGGCTTGCTGTCAACATAGACTCAGACTGATAAGATCCAGACTTCCTTACTCGTCGAACCCAATCAGATCTTCAGTTAGAAACAACAACAAAGCAATAAAAGTTTCCTCCTCAAACAACTCTTTCTTTGTTAGAACACCAACAGAGTGGAATCATCTGAATAACAGCACTGTCCAAGCCCACTCCGTTGAGGCCTTCAAAAGACAGCTACTAATCAACCAACATCAATAAACCGCCTCTGCGCAATCTCTCCCCGTCGCAGTTATGCCAGACTACTGGATTGTAGCGACGTATTTGAAAGAAGAAGAAGAAGAAAACTCTAGGGCCATTTTTCTCAAACAGTACTGTAGTATTGGAACACATTGCCTTGTCTAGCTAATAACACATACAGTTTGTTAATCATTTAACCTCAGTAACTGGAAAACTGTCGAAACAAACAAGCAAACTTCCGGTAATGTATGACAGAGAGAGGAAATTCAGAGACATGGAATGAGAAAGAGACAGACAGACAGACAGTGTCGTATAGTTGAAGTAAATATAAATGAAAAAGTTTCAGAGAGAAAGGCAAAGAAGGGTAAAAAAAAGAAGAGAAAAAGACAAAGATTATGGTGCGAGCTGTTTGAATGCAAATTTGTTTTGAACCCTGCATAAAAGGGGTTTGACTCTCTAAAAAAAATAATCAGACAGCTAAATCATTAAGTTATGTGCACAGGAAACATTCTGCAATCATAAACCATAAGTGAAAATGTTACGGCTTCACACTCACAAAATATGCATTGTATACTAAAAATGTACGATTAAAACGCATGTATGCACAAACAGAAATACACACATTCACGCACACAGACATACACAAAATGTATAGGCAAATAGTGGTATGCTGATAGGCACAGACTGCAATTCAAGTGAATGTGCTTGATGCATGTTAACACTCTTGTTGCTCCACAAAGTAATTCAGCATCTTTGGTGTACATCCTCACACTCTTCACAGCACAGCAAAAAGATCTCTCTCTTTCATATGCATATCTATACCTTTTTTTCCCACAGAACATTACGTTCATTCTAACAGGCATGGTAATGAAGGAAAAGCATATTTCTCTCAAAATATTTTGGGGTTTCAGGGGACATTGTTTCATGGTGGTGGTCAGGGGGCAATGCCTCTCGAGGACAAATATATAAAACTGTTAAAAATGGTGAAAAAGGCTTATCCTCAAGCGCAAACCCCCATCTGACATGTTTTTCTACATTCACTTTTCTCTGAAGATTACCATGCCTGTTCCAACAAGATATCAAGTCAACACATTAATATGATCCACACAGCAAGTCAAAATTCAAACGTACATGTGAGTAACAACTGAATCAGACTTTTGATACAAAATCCAATACAAAAACCGCCACTGGTTTCATTTTGATAACGAAGAAGATAAGAATTATTTCCATAACCACCACACTTTTAGCCAGTTTGTATTAAATCCCTTAGCTAATTTAATGAATGTTTTAGCAGATCTCTAATCATGTTGCTCCATACTGAATTAATGTTTAAAAGACAGGAGCACAAACATTTTTAACTGACTGTAGCAATAGAGCAATAGAGCTTTTGGATTTTTCAAAATTTCATTTATCAAGCATTTATTTTTCATGTTGTTAACAACCCATTTACCGCCAATGTCATATTTCTGCACCACATTAACCCTTTCACTGCCAATGCCGCATTTTTGCACCACCATTATGGCTTAACACCAATGTGACTAAAAAGCATCAAATCAGGGGCTGTTATCTGAAAACCTTATTTCCGTGATTTTGGATGTAAGGATAGGCCTAATGTTATACACGTCACAGATGAATTTGCAATATGTTTCTTCTCTACCCAGGTAAGTTTAATGGTATTTTTTGGCAAACAAATGGCTGGCAGCGAAAGGGTTAATAGTAAAAAAAAAAACCAAGAAGTCACTAATAGTAGTACACTGTCAGTTAAATGCAATGCATGAATGACAAACTTTGTTGCTGTGTGCTTCCCCGTGGGGATACTGGGGGGTCTTTTGTAAAAATAGTTCCCCCACCTTCTGGAAGTTCTGTGCTTGTAACTTCCTCTAATCTGCCACTCTCTTGGATTCTGCCTTTTCCCTTTGCTTTCTATAATCTACTATCTTTCGGATGAGACGATAAACCGAGGTCCCCTGTGCTCATGCATATTGCACACGTTAAACCCAGTGGCAACGAAAAAGTTGTCATTTAGTCAAAATCTGACACACACTTTCTTCCTCATCACTCACACAAAATCGCATGCAAGTCATTTTTTTTTTAAATGGGTCATGTGCCTCTGGCTGCGATGCACTCTCCAGGTGGGAGCAACCCAGAATTTCAGAGACGCCTCTGTGACTATAAAGTACCAAATACCAAACACACACAAACAAAAATCCTCCATCTCTCCCAAAACCTTCAACAACAAAATTAATAGGTAAATCCAGTTCACTCCAAAAAAAATGGTGCGCAGCGCAAAAGCAACAACAAAACAACAAACATCCAGTGCTGGTGAAGGAAGGCAACAAACAAACAAACACAAACAAAAGCCTGCAGAAGCGTAAAGCATACAGATTTGGCAGAAAACTTGTCAGTCACTTTGCTCTTGGGCTGACGCAGCTTGGACAAGATGGCCGACCGAGCGTTGACCAGGCTGCGCAGGGAAATGCTGTACTCCTGCAAGGAACAGGGAGGCAGCCATAGCACAGATTGACCACACATTTCAAATCAAGATGGCCGACCTAGCGTTGACCAGAGAAATGCTGTACTCCTGCAAGGAACGGGGAGGCAGCCATAGCACACATTTACCACATTTCAAATCAAGATGGCCGACCTAGCGTTGACCAGAGAAATGCTGTACTCCTGCAAGGAACGGGAAGGCAGCCATATCACAGATTGACCACACATTTCAAATCAAGATGGCCGACCTAGCGTTGACCAGGGAAATGCTGTACTCCTGCAAGGAACGGGAAGGCAGCCATAGCACAGATTTACCACACATTTCTTCTTCTTTGATCGCTCAGACAGTTTCCTGTCAATTATGAGGCGCCATAGCACAGATTTCAAATCAAGATGCCGACCTAGCGTTGACCAGAGAAATGCTGCCTCCTAAGAAATAGTTAGGCCCATATCAAGTCCGACTTCGGCAAGATGGGAAATGTTTTTGAAAGTGTTTCTCGTAAAAAGGCAGGAGAATGGACCGGTGAACACATTTCAAAACCGCAGTAGAAGACAGCGTAAGCAAAGGGAAAAGGCAGAGTCAAAGAGAGTGACAGATTTCGATGTTGTGACTCACAGTAGACTGTACTGAGTACAGCAATCGTTGCCTCTCTTCTCACGATTTTGTTCACTAATAGGGCAGCCCTCGTCTTTTATTACATTCAGCATAGGTTGAGGTCTTCCCTCCTTTTTAAAATATCATGCCTTATAGAAATAAGATAAAAATATACAGCAGAACCTGTTAAGACCTTCCCAATGAAGACTCACTCTAAGAAGTGACCAAACAAAATGTTCCACCAATTTTTTTCCCACTTCATATCCGGACTACTGAGTGTCCACCTCCCTATAAAGACCCCTCCCTATTAAGACCTTTTGGGGGGCTGATTTTCAAGGGAGGTTCCACTGTAGATGCAAACATGGCAACTAAGTGTCAAAAAAAAGTGTCCCCCCAAAAAAAGAAGCATATGGTTGGGGAAGACTGGAAGAAGTTAACAAACCAAACATGGCAACTAAGTCAAAAGTAAGTGTCCCCGCAAAAAAGAAGGAAGCATATGATTGGGGAAGACTGGAAGAAGTTAACAAACCAAACATGGCAACTAAGTCAAAAGTAAGTGTCCCCCCAAAAAGAAGGAATCAGACATTGGGGAAGACTGGATGAAAACAGACAAACATGGCAACTAAAAATGTAACGCTTCCTTTCTGAACATATTTGGGGAAGACTGGAAGAAGTTAACAAACCAAACATGGCAACTAAGTCAAAAGTAAGTGTCCCCCAAAGAAGGAAGCATATGATTGGGGAAGACTGGAAGAAGTTAACAAACCAAACATGGCAACTAAGTCAAAAGTAAGTGTCCCCCAAAAAAAGAAGGAAGCATATGATTGGGGAAGACTGGAAGAAGTTAACAAACCAAACATGGCAACTAAGTCAAAAGTAAGTGTCCCCCCAAAAAAGAAGGAAGCATATGATTGGGGAAGACTGGAAGAAGTTAACAAACCAAACATGGCAACTAAGTCAAAAGTAAGTGTCCCCCCAAAAAAGAAGGAAGCATATGATTGGGGAAGACTGGAAGAAGTTAACAAACCAAACGGCAAACGCTGCACTGTAGCCGCTAAATCATGAACATGTCAAATTCTTACCACTATTTTATTTCAGCTTTTCATTGACTGCACCACAAAATGAAATCAGATGTAGACGCTTCATGAAAAAGACAATTCTGAACATTTTGGATTGCGAGTCTTCACTAGCCGAGATGGCATTTGCAGTTGACAATCACTAACAAATATTCAAATCTCCACCACTTTTATTTCTCATAACCCTCAAACACTTTTAACCTTATCACCTTTTGCATGTTCACTCAGAATCTTAGTCCTATTTGTTTTTGACTGCAGCAAATCCTCGTCGTTCTTACACTGCTTTTGAAGAAAAAATCTCTAGCAAGGCTAAGGCCGGGTTCACATTAGACGCGTAAGTTCCGTACGGAAAACCCTAAATAAGTGGAAGAAAGCTGGATAAAAGTTTACGCATATAGGGGAAATTAGGACATGTGCGCAAATCTTTTCCCTTCCTTGTTTCAGTTATTTATGCATTGCGTACGGGTTTCCGCACGGAATATCCGCTTATGTGTGTACACGGCCTAATGAACAAGTCTGCAGCTAAGAGGCGGGGGCTTTACACGCAAAGGCACTGGTCAGCACACAACATAGGGAGGCTCCTAATCTTACATGGCTGCAACGGACAGATTACAGCTTAGGATCCACTACCACAGCTTCTATTCCATCGACATACCTTCTTTGAAGTCTGAAAGAAACATTTCTAAAAATGGTAAATATATTGTTTTTATTATAAAAAAAACTATATATACAGTGGGACCTCCCTTATAAGACCCCCCATTATAAGACTTCCTCCCACATAAGACCTACTTCTCTGAGACACCGCCCTTCTTTGTAGGTATTAAAATTACCTCCCTTATAAGACCCCTCCCTTATAAGACCTCATTTTGGATGATTTTTGAAGGTCTTATAAGGGAAGGGAGGTTCCACTGTATATATAAGCAACATGAAAAAAGTGACACACTGATTGTTTTTAAATGTCAAAGAAATGACAGAAATCTGAATAATTACATTTTCACAAAGTTCAGAGAGAAAAGAATCTAAAGTGCCCACCGAACCCCGTTCCGCAATATTTGATTTAAACTCTTGCTATGAACACTGAAGGAATGCAAACCACCATTATCTCTCATAAACTGTATAGTAAATGGATGAAAAATGACACGTGCATGTGTAAATTCACAGCATTTTTACAAGCAGTTCAGAGAGAACAATGCAACAAAAATACAACTCAAGCTAATCAGAAAGTCGGTGTAAAAATGAACGATAAAAAATAAATATACACATTAACATAATCATCCAGAAAGCAAAGAAAGATAAAGAAAAGTGAAACAAGATAAAAACTATGACAAAATTAAAGACCCACCATGTCACGTGTCAAAATCACGGTTTTCACGTGTTTTCCCTCTTACATCTGGTAAGAAATGTTAAGGCCCTGTAGCCTACATAGTAGGATGGGCGCTATATATATTTTCCTCATTATTATTATTAAGAAATCTTCCTAGCGTAAGAGGGAATGTGACACGTGACGTGGGGGGTCTTTAAGGGTGACATTTTAACAAAGTAATCTTGTATAATTAAAGCACATATCTTAACTGTTGGCTTTCTTGGCATTCATATTTTAAAAAGTGAACTTTTTGAACAAAAAAATAATCAAATGAAATTGAAACAGGTGAACACATGTATTGAAGTTGACGACATGCTCCAAAGCCCTGTGCATCATTCTGTGACTTTCTTTTCAAAGTAAAATCAGTGAAGAGAATTGGTGTTTTTAACACATCCCACCTGTCATCAGCATTGCTGGAAATGAACAAACATTAAAAATTACTCATGACTTTCTGACAAATCTATCATCCAAGTATCTATAGCACTTGCTGCTCGTGTCATTGGATTTGTTTCATGTTTTTATTCTATTTTTCAATAGTGTTATGTGTAAAGCGCCCTGCATCCTACTTAGTAGGATGGGCACTATATAAATATTCCTCATTATTATTATTATTAGTGCAGCATAGAATAAATTTAGGGAAAGGTTTTGAAGCCTTTGGTCGATAAGATAGGGGAAAGTTTTTTCCCCCGACGTTTTGTGTTTGTAATGTATAATCATAGAGGATGCAACACTTCAAAATATCAGTGTGCAGCCCTGCCCTCTGTTTTAAGTGTTCAGTTGAATCTGAATTCTGTCTGTATTAGTAGCATCATATTGGCCCATTCTCCTACCTTTTTTCAAAAACATACTCCAAATAATTTTTTTCATTTGAGCTCCTCCGAAATTGGAATGTGTCGGCTGTATGCAGCGGGGAGACCAGTGAAAACTGAAAACCGGACACATAAGTACCTCACCCATTATGGCCATATGGCCTGGGAATACAGAAGAAGAAGTAGCATCATAAAATATTATTTAATTGCTTTTATTGTAATATCCAAGTTCAAACTTTACAGAAACAATAAACATATAATTTTTATTTGCAAATCAAAAAAGTCAAGTTTCTTTCATCCCAGAACACTCTGGATGAAGTGTTAACCCTTTCACTGCCAATGTCGCATTTATGCACCATAATTGTTTAACACCCATGTCACTAAAAGGCATAAAATCAGGGCCTGTTATCCAAAGACCCTATTTTCTTAATTTTGGGAGGCAAGGATAGGCCTAATGTTATACATGTCTCAGAGGAATTCCCAATATTGCAGATTTGTTTTTCTCTTCCCAGTTAAGTTTAATGGTATTTTTTGGCTAAAAAACGGCTGGCAGCGAAAGGTGTTAAGTTTCAAAAGTATATTACCATAAACTAGTTATATAAACTCAGAGGGAGAAAACGATAGAGCCAGACAAAACAAAGGAAGACAGAGTCAGAGACAAACAGAAACACAAGAAATAGTTCACAGGAGATGAAACTGGGGTTTGAAAAGAAAAAATGAAAGGTTATGGAAACTGACGAAGGCATCATCTTACCACAGACATTACCTCTACAATGAAGAAAAGAAACAAACGATATACGCATTAAATGCACAGCCGCATCCAGGCCTACCTTTTTGATGGACAGCAGGTTAGCCACACTCTGCAGCCCTTCCAAAACGGTGGACACGTAGTCCTTCAGTAGCTCTGACCGCTCCTCAATGCTTTCCATCATCATTTCTCGAAACTCCGATGGAGGCTGCACAACAACACAAAATTCAATGGGTTATCAACAAGGGGTGTATTTTTTTCGTGTGACTGTGCGTGCATGCATACATACATGACCAGAGCAGCTGTGCCTTCACGTCGCTCTGCTTGATTTGCTTGTTTGAGTCACTTCCGTGGTCACTGTCCTCGTCAACACAGTCAGTCCAGAAATGCAACGACACCTGCAACTGGTCGCTGAAGTGAAAACTTCAGTGAGAGCTGCTCTGCAGAGTAAAATGAAAACTCAGCACGGAGAATAGAAACGGACGACCTTAATCAACTGTGGTCAGAAAATCAGAAATGTGCCGTTCTAATTATCAAGATTGACAGCAAGGTGGAGGAACGATGCATGTGCTCAATACCAACGTGTGTGTGTGTTACATTTTGTTTGAAATGTTCTGGACAATGATGCATATTTGTAGATTTTACAAAATTTGCAATAAAGTAAGTGTGTGTGTGTGTGTGTGTGAGTTAGTGTGTGTGTGTTTGTGTATGTGTGTGTAATAAGAGTTTTTTTAAATTTTATAAATGCACATAGTATAATGTGCTTAAGTTTACGTGTTCACAGCATGCGTCTTTCTTTCCAATGCGTTTCTAAATTGTGAATAATTCTCCATCAAAATGTGTAGTGTAACAACAGTTTCTTTCTTTTTATTACAAAATATAAAAGAGACTTGCTAGACTCAATCTGAGAAAAAGGTTTCGAGATGTATCCCTCCTGACTGTCCTGGAACAAAAAGCAGCATTCCTGCCTTCTGACATGAAAAGTTATGACACCCTCAATGACATCATACCGCATGTAGTAGACACGGGGCTGGCAGGGAAAGGGTTAACTGAGCTGCCCACAATAAATACTGACCTATGTCCTGGAGAAGGCTATCAGATTCTTCACCTGATGACCCATACTGCCCCCTGCCCCACATTATCATACTATACTGACCCAGGTTCTAGAGAAGGCTAGGCACAGGTTGTAGAGGCAGAAGTTGGAGAAGGTGTGGATAGCGCCCTACACCTGCAGCTCTATCTGTTGACCCATGTCACATACTGACCACTGCCACACATTATCAGAAAATACTGACCCAGGTCCTGGAGAAGGCTAGGTCCAGGCTGTAGAGGCAGAAGTTGGAGATGGTTTGGATGGTGACATACACCTGCTTAAGCCAACGAGAGCTATGCTCGAAACTGTTACTCAACAAATGACCTCCTAGGATCCTTCTTCCTCCCACCCAGGTCAGTGTTTACCAGTAGGATCCAGCAGTCACCACTTTGTTTCTTCATCATACACCTGCTGCTCCACCTGATGACCCCTGCCCCCATGTTGACCCATGCCCCATACTGCCCCCTGCCCCACATTATCATACTATACTGACCCAGGTCCTGGAGAAGGCTAGGTCCAGGTTGTAGAGGCAGAAGTTGGAGATGGTGTGGATGGTGCCATACACCTGCCGCTCCATCAGATCCTTCACCTGATGACCCATGCGCTTCAGTGCCCCCTGCCCCACATTATCATACTATACTGACCCAGGTCCTGGAGAAGGCTAGGTCCAGGTTGTAGAGGCAGAAGTTGGAGATGGTGTGGATGGTGCCATACACCTGCCGCTCCATCAGATCCTTCACCTGATGACCCATGCGCTTCAGTTTGTCCGTCGCAGAGTGGATCTGGTGCAGAAAGGCGTCTGCAAAAACATAATTCGTTGGGTGATAAACAGAAGGTACCATTTTTTAAAGAATAAGACGCACCTGATTTTGGAAAAAACAAAAGGAGAGCAGAACGAGAAAATTAGAGTACCGTATTTCACGGACTATAAGGCGCAGCCTGATTATATTGAGTGGCACTGCCACCTATAAATTTGACAAAAACTTTCAGATGTTGTTACTCTATTTGCTTACAGTATTGTTCCCACAGTCATATTATAATCTACAAATGGTCTGGGAAAAAAGTATCGCCTTATAGTCTGTAAAATATGGTAGTAATCTAGTATACCTTGAACAAATCGGTCAAACCATAACAACAAACACAGCACGAGGCGAGTTCATTCATTGGACGAGTGTAACTTCCTGTTTGTGCTTGACCGAGTCTGTCAAGTGGGATCACTCACATTCACCATGAGATCACTCCCCTTGTGTGTGTGTGTATGAGAGTGTATGAAAGCGAGTCATCCTCACCAATGTTCATACTGTTCCAGGCCAGCGTGCTCAGCCCAGGCTGCAGCACGTGCATGATGTGTGTGTATGACTATGAGCATGTACAATGTGAACGATCCTCACCAATGTTCATACTGTTCCAGGCCAGCGTGCATGATGTGTGTGTATGACTGTGAGCATGTACAATGTGAACGATCCTCACCAATGTTCATACTGTTCCAGGCCAGCGTGCATGTGTGTGTATGACTGTGAGCATGTACAATGTGAACGATCCTCACCAATGTTCATACTGTTCCAGGCCAGCGTGCATGATGTGTGTGTATGACTATGAGCATGTACAATGTGAACGATCCTCACCAATGTTCATACTGTTCCAGGCCAGCGTGCATGATGTGTGTGTATGACTGTGAGCATGTACAATGTGAACGATCCTCACCAATGTTCATACTGTTCCAGGCCAGCGTGCATGATGTGTGTGTATGACTGTGAGCATGTACAATGTGAACGATCCTCACCAATGTTCATACTGTTCCAGGCCAGCGTGCTGAGCCCAGGCTGCAGCTGCTGCTGCACGTGCATGATGTGCGGGGTGAAGAGGGGCAGCAGGGAGCGCGGCACCTGGCGGCACACCTGCCGGTACTCGGACAGCACCAGCTCCAGGTGGGCGCGGTACTTCTTGAAGCGCCCCTCCTGGTCCAGCACGCTCTGGGCAGACTCCGGGATGGCGATGTCCAGTCTGGTCAGCCACTTGGACTCCTGGATCAGCTCCAGCACCCTGTGTCCAGTGAGGGAAAGAAAACAGAAAACATGAACCACTCCTGAGGCACCGTGGTCCTTCGGATGAGACCTCAACTCATTCGCATCGCAATGATTTTGAATTATTAAAGAAAACTCCCAAATCACTCCAGTCATACACACAAACAAAACGTTCATAAACAAAAGCTGAAATGAAGGAAGATTACAGGTTTTTACTTCAGGTTTAGACATAGGGAAGTGTTAGATCAGACTTTTTTATATATAGACTTTACATAGAAAAACTACACCGATTGTTTCCCCCAACAACAAACCAATACAAAGGCAAAGTCAGAGGCAAAATTGTGGTCTAAGGGAGTGAAGCAAGTTTAGAAGTGGTATGGTGTGCACACAGATTTATTTCCCTTGAAGCAAATGCATCAAATTGACAGCTACCTATTAATTTCGGAACGATTTGAATGAGTTAAAACAAGGTCCCATGTGCGAATGCACGCACAAGATCTTGCGCACACGTTAAAGCCCATTCCGCTATTCGGTAGGAGTAGGCCGTGTTGTGCCGGTGGAATGGATGACACGAACTCACATAGCATGCATCCTGTGCGCCAACAGCAGTCTCAACAAAGACTCTGGGCGTAAAGAAAGAAAACTCATGTCACACCACCACAGGATCAACCTGTCTCACACCAGTGAGTGTCTTTGTGGCACTGGAATGCACACCCCAACGTGGAGTCTTGCGGATGAGACGATAAACCGAGGTCCTGTGTGCACATGCACTGAGCACACGTTAAACCCAGTGGCAACGAAAAAGTTGTCATTTGGTAAAAATCTACCTCCCTTTCTTCCTCATCAGTCACACAAAAATCGCAGGCAAAAAAACAAAAACAAACAAAAATTTGGGGTGGCGCTCGCTCTCCAGGTGGGAGCAACCCGAATTTCACAGACGCGTCTGTGACTATAATGTACCTAACTTAACCTGTGTAAGATGTTAACAAGCATGGGTGTGTATCTCTTGGAAGACATCTTCATTTCCACCCTCAATCCCCAGGAACTTACTAATATATATTTACAATGAATAAACCTGGTTAAAAAGGTGTAGAGAAAATGTGTGAAAAAAAGCACGCTATTTTAGTTTTCATAAAAAAAATAAGAAATTATTTTTTAAAGTTCAAAAGCAACCATTCCTGCATCTAATACACATACTTTAAAAAAAAGTACAGCAGTGATATCTTTTACAAGCATTTATATCAGATAATGTAAAGAAACTTGCAGAACAATTGAAATCCAAAAGGTACGCATTGAGTTGCACAGCAAGAAATGCGCTTTACAAATGCTATATATTATTATTTATTATTACTATAGGCCTTTTTTAAATCCCTGTCTGTGATAGTGCCTTCAGGCTTTCACCCTCTGGCTGCGATGCGCTCTCCAGGTGGGAGCAACCCAAATTTCACAGAAACACCCCTGTTACTACCAAATAACTGTTAGGTTCAGTTTACCCAACTATTCCTACATGGCTCACCTCTCATCGTCATTGACAACGATCTCCTTGTGATGCACAAAGAGCGTGGTCCTCAAACCAGCTCTATTCATACATGGCTCACCTCTCATCAGCGTTGACCACGAACTCCCTGTTGTCAGGGCGATGCACAAACAGCGTGGTCCTCAAACCGTCCTCAAACCGGCCTATTCCTACATGGCTCACCTCTCATCAGCGTTGACCACGATCTCCCTGTTGTCAGGGTGATGCACAAACAGCATGGTCCTCAAACCGGCCCTATTCCTACATGGCTCACCTCTCATCGGCATTGACCACGATCTCCCTGTTGTCAGGGTGATGCACAAACAGCGTGGTCCTCAAACCGGCCCTATTCCTACATGGCTCACCTCTCATCGGCATTGACCACGATCTCCCTGTTGTCAGGGTGATGCACAAACAGCGTGGTCCTCAAACCGGCCCTATTCCTACATGGCTCACCTCTCATCGGCATTGACCACGATCTCCCTGTTGTCAGGGTGATGCACAAACAGCGTGGTCCTCAAACCGGCCCTATTCCTACATGGCTCACCTCTCATCAGCGTTGACCACGATCTCCCTGTTGTCAGGGTGATGCACAAACAGCATGGTCCTCAAACCGGCCCTATTCCTACATGGCTCACCTCTCATCGGCATTGACCACGATCTCCCTGTTGTCAGGGTGATGCACAAACAGCGTGGTCCTCAAACCGGCCCTATTCCTACATGGCTCACCTCTCATCAGCACGATCTCCCTGTTGTCAGGGTGATGCACAAACAGCGTGGTCCTCAAACCGGCCCTATTCCTACATGGCTCACCTCTCATCAGCGTTGACCACGATCTCCCTGTTGTCAGGGTGATGCACAAACAGCGTGGTCCTCAAACCGGCCCTATTCCTACATGGCTCACCTCTCATCGATTGACACAAACAGCGTGGTCCTCAAACCGGCCCTATTCCTACATGGCTCACCTCTCATCGGCATTGCACGATCTCCCTTGTGATGCACAAACAGCGTGGTCCTCAAACCGGCCCTATTCCTACATGGCTCACCTCTCATCGGCATTGACCACGATCTCCTTGTTGTCAGGGTGGTGCACAAACAGCGTGGTCCTCAAACCGACCCTATTCCTACATGGCTCACCTCTCGTCGGCGTTGACAACGATCTCCTTGTTGTCAGGGTGGTGCACAAACAGCGTGGCCCTCAAACCGACCCTATTCCTACATGGCTCACCTCTCGTCGGCGTTGACAACGATCTCCTTGTTGTCAGGGTGGTGCACAAACAGCGTGGCCCTCAAACCAGCGCGGGCCAGCTCGATGCGGTTCTTCCACTGGGTGAACCACAGGCTCTCGAAGGTGACGAGGGCCGTGGCCAGGCGGTTGTAGATGCGCACGATGCGCCCAAAGTCCGTCAGCTGGTTGATGGCCTTGTTCTCGCGGAAGATCTTCATGGGGTCCTCGATCCTCTTCAGCAGCTGCCGGGACCAGTAGATGGCGCCAGCCACCGGAGGGGCGTTCCTGATCATCTGGGGGTTCTCCTGTGCGCACGTGTACGGTAAACGTTCAATTTCAATTTCTTCTTCTTCTTTCTGCGTTCCCAGGCCATATGGCCATAATGGGTGAGGTACGTATGTGTCCGGTTTTCAGTTTTCACTGGTCTACCCGCTGCCTACAGCCGACACATTCTGATTTCGGAGGAGCTCAATGGAGAAAAAAATATTTGTAAGATTTTTTTGAAAAAAGGCAGGAGAATGGGGCCAATAAGTCAGAAAGATAGTAGATAGAAAACAAAACGTTTAGTTTCATCAATTTCACAACATGCTTTGCTTTAACTAAATTGGACAGTTTCTTAGCAAAAAAAGCACTTCTCCTGTACAAATGCATGGCCAAAGTGCAGACATGCCTACCCCTAAATTTGCTGTCAGGGACAATAAAGAAAGAGATCAGGGACAAATCCGTGAAATCAGGGACAGGACAGGTCAAGATAGAAACATTGATTGCTTACCTTATTTACACATGTACGCATATCAAGCATACCGCATGTACGCATACTGAGCATGCTTATCCGACTTAATGTGACGCCTACAGTCAGATTTCACCAAGAAATGACTGCGATTAATTATTCAACAAAGAATTAGCTCAAAAAGTTCATAATATACAGCTTAATGTTTGGTAAGAAAGGCAGGTGTGAAAATGTGGGGAGAGCTGAGCTTTACCGTTTTTTCACTCCTGATTCCAGAAGCATGCCTGAACTACTTTCATCCATGATTTTACTGTGCACAATGAGTTGCCTCTGACCTTGTGGCGCTCGTAGATCTGGTGGACTTCCTCCAGGTCGGACTCGTACCAGTTGAAGATCTCCACATACTTCTCGGCGATGGTGTTGCGGATGCCGTGCCGATTCTGGATGGGGTGGAACCTGATGGACCACACACAAATCAAATATTAGCTTATGCTTTTAAAAAAATGCAAAAGTACCTATGTTGACAAGCACATGAACATACTCTTTGGAAATACAAACGAAAAGGCGAACACATCTTGCAAGCTTCGAAAGACGAATCTCAGATGATAAATAAAACAAACTTTGTATTTCACATATATTGTCACTATCTTCAGCTGGGCTTATGTTTGAATATTTTGTCAGTGAAATTCAAAAACCTTGTATCTCAAGTTTGGTAATTTTGAGAAAAAAAGGAAAAAAAAAGTTTTAAAAATTAACTGCGTTGACTACAATACGGTAACCAGCTTGTGGGTGTGTGACTCACTTGGTGATGACGTCCAGGCCATGCTGGGTTTTCATCTTGCGCACGAAGATGGCGTGGAGGTAGGCAGCCAGGAAGGCCTCTAGCTCCTGCACCACGTCCTGAAAGGCTGTGTAGTGGTGGTCGAACCGCGCCTTGTCCTGGAAACATAACAGCAATAATGAAATGTACGGCCAACGTGTATTGAGTGAAGCTCACAACCTGCACTGTTCGACTACATCGGATAATTACTGATCTATTTAAGGCTGTGTAGTGGGGGTCAAACCGCGCCTTGTCCTGGGACCAAACAGCCCTAGGGCGGTGATTGTTAACATGCAGCTGAATATAAGGTTAATTTTGATCGTTTTCCACATTTCATGCATGCGTGTACCTACAGAAACATGCATTCAGCGTACAATGATACATACACATACATACACACATGCATGTGTATGCACACAAGCATCACACACACACAAACACACATAAGTGTGCATGCATGCACAAAACACACACACACACACCTTGGATTCCACACATATGTTGGTTCGTGCAATTGTTCATGTGCACAAACACAGACACACACACACACACACCTTGGATTCCACATCCAGCATGGTTTTGGTGGTGATGTTGGTTCGCATGCAATTGTTCATGTGATACACACACACACAGACAGACACACACACACACCTTGGATTCCACATCCAGCATGGTTTTGGTGGTGACGTTGGTTCTCATGCAGTTATTCATGTGGTAGACATGCTGTTCCACGATGATGGTCAGATTGGGACCCTCGGCTTCCTCGTCCTGCGGGTAATACTTTCCTGAAAAACAAAGCGCCTTATAATGTGACTGAAAAAATAGTAAGAAAATAAGTAACAAAATCTTAAATTTGTGTTCTTCTTCTTCGATCGCTCAGTTTCCTGTCAATTATGAGCGCAGAAGTGTCATGCTGCCGTTATGCGCCTAAGTAAGAAATAATTAGGCCCAGCATGTCCAACTTCGGCCGGAGGAAATGTTTTTTTTAAATGTTTCTTGAAAAAAGGCAGAAGAATGGGTCGGAAAGGCAGAGATAGCAGATGACAGTAAGCAAAAGTAAAAGGCAGAGTCAAAGAGAGTGACAGATTAGAGGAAGTAGAACTTCCAGAAGATGGGGGAACTATTTACACAAAAGACCCCCCGGTATCCCCACGGGGGGGAAATTTGTGTTAACTTTTGTGGGTGTGCCTTATAATCAGGTGCGCCTTAAAGTCCTTAATAAAGCGGTATTCAATAAACGTCCACGCAACATACTCAGCAGCTGGAGGTCCTCCTCAGTCAGCCCCTGTTTCTCATGCACAGGCTCCGGGGGCCCGCGGTCGCTGGATTTCTGCTGTGGGGATGATTCCTCTTTGTCCGAGGAGGCTTCCCCGGCCTCCGCCTCCTCCTCCTTCCCGTCCTCCTCCGCGATGGAGCGCAGCATTCGGTCCGGAGAAGGGTTCGTCACCATCACCACCGGGTCATCTTCCTCGTCTTTTGATCAGAAAACAACATCAACTCATCAACCCAACATTCATGACCTACACCTGGAAACTGAATTACTGATAAATATAAAAACAAATTGCAATCAAATAGTGTACGTTTACAGTGGAACCTGCCTATTAAGACTCCCTCCCATTTCTTCTTCTTCTGCATTCCCAGGCCATATGGCCCAAATGGGTAAGGTAAGCATGTGTCCGGTTTCATTTTTCACTGATTTCTCCAATGCATACAGCCGACACATTCTGATTTCAGAGGAGCTGAAAGAAGATTTTTTTGAAAAAAAGGCACGAGAATGGGCCAATAAGTCGGAAAGAAAGTAGATGACACAAAGCAAGGAAAAAGGCAGAGTCAAAGAGAGAGACAGATTAGAGGAAGCTACAAGCACAAAACTTCCAGAAAGTGGGGGAACTATTTTTACGGTAGATAATAAAGATAATATGGTGCAGTGTTGTAAATGATTGTCAAATTAAATTTAGCTAGCACTGATCAAAATTGTTCACAGCTATCAATGTGTAAATTCAAATAACCCATTCCGGAATGTTTAACCCTTTCACCGCCAGCCAGTTTTCAGCCAAAAAATACCATTAAACTTAACTGGGTAGAGAAAATAGAATAAGTGCAATATTGCGAATTCCTCTGTGACATGCATAACATTAGGCCTATCCTTACATCCCAAAATTAAGAAAATAGGGTCTTTGGATAACAAGTTCTGATTTGATGCCTTTCAGTGACATGGGTGTTAAACCATTGTGGTGCTAAAATGCGACATTGGCGGTGAAAGGGTTAAAGCATCTACATTCCAGAGTAAAGCAGGCCACAAGAAGCGTCAATAAAGACATACCCATCATCTCCATCTCTTTGGCTTTCCTGTAGCGGGCATAGTCATCCATGTCAGAGCCGTCATCGATCACCAGGTCCTCTTTCCGTGGGCGAGGGATACCCATCAGAGTCTTGGTCAGCCTAGGGGGAGAAAATGTATATAGAAGATGCAAACACATGTCTTCTCTATAACATTAATAAAACAACAACACACAATAGGTTAAGGCCGGGTTCACATTAGACGCGCAAGTTCCATATGGAAAACCCTAAATAAGTGGGAGAAAGAAGGATAAAAGTTTTCGCATATAGTGGAAATTTGGACACGTGCGCAAATCTTTTCCCTTCTTTCCTTCACTTATTTATGGATTGCGCACAGGTTTCCGCATGGAATATCCGCTTTAGGATAGCCTTACTGCAAAAGAAATAAATTTGTACTCAAAAGTAACAACACTCGGACAAAAATGAGTAACACCGCTCGGGTACACCACTCATCTTACACAAACCTCTCCATTCACTCACTTGCCCCTCTGCTGCCACCCCCCCCCCCCCCCCCCCCCCCTCCACTTCTTTGCACTTACTTGTACTGGCCATAGTGTCAATAACCTAACATCAATCAGTTGACAGAACTGATCCGTGTCAGACATGAGGTCCTATTCTACGATGGACAAACCCCTCATCTCCATAACCACGCCAATCTCTCCCCACTGCCCATGCCCCCACCCCCACACCCCTTCTTTGCACTGACATTGTACTGGGCCATAGTGTTGACCTCCAGCAGTTGACGAATGCGTCCAAGGATAGATCCATGTGAGACAGTGATGGCGTCTTCATCACTGATGGAACCTACCCACTAACATACATCCCTACTAATTAATGGCAACCTCCAGAGCTCAAATCCCCTCCTGCCACTCACTTGTTGTACTGGGCCATGGTGTTGATGACCTCCAGCAGCTGACGAATGTGTCCAAGGATAGATCCATGTGAGACAGTGATGGCGTCTTCATCAATGAAGGAACCTACCCACTAACATACATCCCTACTTGTTAATGGCAACCTCCAGGGCTTACCCCCCCCCCCCCCCCCCCCAACCCCTCCTGCCACTCACTTGTTGTACTGGGCCATGGTGTTGATGACCTCCAGCAGCTGACAGATTCGCCCACAGAACAGGTCCATGTGGGACATGATGGCGTCCTCGTCTGTGATGGGCACCCCATGGCCCCCCCTCCCCACCCCCTCCTGCCACTCACTTGTTGTACTGGGCCATGGTGTTGATGACCTCCAGCAGCTGACGGATTCGCCCACAGAACAGGTCCATGTGGGACATGATGGCGTCCTCGTCTGTGATGGGCACCCCATGGCCCCCGGCATCCGCGCGCTTTGTCGGCGACCCTGTGACTCGCGACGTGTTGCTGGCTCCTGTTGTGCTGCGACCTCTGCAAGAAATTAACAACATTTTTATTTCTGTTGTTGATGACAGTGGTTGGTGGTGATGGATATGAGGATAATGGTAGTATTGTCATCAGGAGTATTGCTCCTGTTATTTCTTTTGCCTTTGCTGAAGTCGTGCTTATTACCATTATTTGTTGCCGTTTACTTATTAATACTATCGTCGTTGTTCGTCATGTTGTTGTCATCTTCATTGTCATGCGACAAGAATATGTTTCAAAGGCAGGCAAATATGTAAAAGTTTTATTTTACAAGTACCTAAGTATTTGTCACATTGAAGACAGTCGATGGGAATGTTGGATCATGAACATTTGATATAATGAGACTGCAACTGCACTGGTTAACAAAACATCCGACAGTTTGCTTAACCCTATAAGAAGTCATTAAAAAAAAGGAGACACAATGGTTTTTGTACATCTATGAAACAGTTGTGGTTTAAACTTCCTTGACATGTCCATATGCCTCACCCCGGTCTGTTTCTTGAATCTCGTTTCTTGAAAGGAAACTTAAAAGAGAAAACGGTTCTGAGCGTTCTTCTTCGTTGACGATTATTCCCATGTTTTGCACCATTTTTATTTGTATTTTGTTCCTTTCGTTTTGCTGGCCAAAGATTCCATGTGATAACGGTTGTGGGTGTGATTCCTTATTGTTGCTGTTGTCATGTACTTATATGGAAAAAGATGGTTGTAATAACTGAGTATGTGTCAACTTGTATTTTGAAGACAACAAAAATTGACATATCAATGTTTGATAAATGAAAATTTCAAAAAAACACCCCAAAACACATTTTAATTTCCCAACTTTCTTTCAGCTGGAACTGCAAGTAAAAGCCTTTGTTGTACATATTATATGTCGGCATGCTTTAAATTGCACAGTTTATACCAATTCACATGGGGAAAAGTGCATGAATGAACATTGCGTTCAGCAGTTGGGGCGGCTTTATCATTTAGTTCACACAAAATTTAGTTGCAAAATTTGCTGGAGATAAATTTGAAATCAAGTTGGCATGACTTTACTTCATAAAAATCTTAGTTCATACAAATTGAGAAGGGGAAACTGTGAATAAAAGTTGGAATTATTTAACTGTTTAGATATATAAAAAAAAAGATAAAAAAAACTTTGGTCAAAAACACAAAAGAATGAAACATGTGATTTTTTTTTTTTTTTTAAGAAATTGGCACATTTTCGTTTCTTAGATTATAGAAATTCAGTGGAAAATCTCACAAGAATAAATGAATCTACACATGATCATATGGGGCTTTACTGTTTAGTTCATAACTCAGTAACACACAACAATTCAGTAAGATCACTTTTCATTCATAACAACTCAACAGATCATAACATTTCTGCAAGAAAATTAACAGCAAAGAACACAAGATCAAAATTTTACAGTTAGTCCCAAACCAGCCATCTCTCACTTTTGACCAGGCCCCATGGCCTGAGCGAAGCTGCTGACGGAGGAGTAGTGGGACAGGGTCTGTGAGCCCCCCAGGGAGTCTCGCAGGGACCTCAGCGCCTCGCGGAAAAACCCCTGCAGCGTCAGGCAGGCCCGCAGTCGGTTGTACAGCCCGTCCTCCGCCACGCCGATGTCTTTCCCTTCCTTCATCTTTCCGCCTCGCGTCGATTGCTGCAACATCGTCCAGCAAGCGTTCAGGGCTCCCACTCATCCCGCAAAACAAGGGGTCCCAGGGACTCCTTCAATTACAGTATAGAGGGTCCTAGAGGAGGGATAGGGGGTCCCAGTGGCAGGGCTCTCACTCGTCCCGCAAAACAAGGGGTCCCAGGGACTCCTTCAATTACAGTATAGAGGGTCCAAGAGGCGGGATAGAAGGACCTGGTGGCATTGCGAATGCCAAAAAGAAATTTTCTAGTGCATCCCTGGGATCCCCTGCACATTCTTTTAGAGGGTCCTTTAGAATTCTAGTGCTTCAATGGGGGTCCCTTGGAGCCCTGGGCGTTACTTTACTTGAACCTATTTATTGCGACAATTATTTTTTAATAACTTTATGGTACATTTCTTTTACTTTCAAATGAGGCATGTTTAGTTTCAATGTTCGTATTTTCATGTTGCGTTTTTGCAATTTTTTACAAGTCTTTTGAATCAAGGCATACAACTGTCTTCTTTAATATCATTTTAAAACACTGGATATTAATTCTATTAATGTTTTCAATCTTCTTTCATAGTTTCTTTTACAATTGTTTCTAAAAATCCAAAAGATTATTTTGATAAACATCACCATTACCTTAAAAAAAACTTTGTAAACTTTTTTTTTCATTTTGAGCTTGAGTTTGAGAAATGAACTCTTTAATTCAATTATGTGACTCATCTCAAAGGATATCTTGTCCTTGATAAATTTATCAATTTCTTAAACAATTATTCATATGCATTTATTAATCTGTTCATTCATATTATGGTTACTCAGACATTTGACATAACCACAGCCTTCAAACTTTTAAACAATGAATATAATTAATTCCCGACTTCTTTTTTTTATACCAAAATTCTTTCCTTCCTACATCAATACACTTCTCACCTCCCCTAAATCACACAAGTACATTTATCTTACTACAAACACAACACAAACACTTCACACATTCGTTAGAACCACAACACAATCATTAGCTTTTGTTAGTCTCTGATCTGCACATGCACTTAATTCTCAAAACCACTAAAAAACATGGGGTTGATTTTGAAGGGCGACACGAAAACTGGACAAAACAAGAATAGAAGTTCAAGCACTAGGGGGGAAAACTCTTTAACATTTTGATAAAGAAACATTAGGGTAGAAACAGGTCTGTGCGTTGATTGGGTCCGTGCGTACCCCCCTTTGTAATCGTAAAGAAATTACGTCATGCTTTGTGCCATTTATTGCAAAGACGTTTATTTCTTTTTGTTTCCATTTTTCAACCAAAAGATTGAACTGGAGATCCACAAATTGACGTCATATTACGATAATGCCTTAAGGGGTACACAACCCCATTTCTACTCTAGATGGTTTGAAGGAGATGGGGAAATTGATCAGAAAAAGCGTAAGGATTGGCAGCAAGGAGGAAATCAACAGATTTTCATATGTGATAACAAAATATGGGATGATCTAAGATAGGGAACTTGATACCAAACAAATTGTGAAGGGAAGTACAATTCATATTCTTAGGAAATAAAAATAGAAATTTTATATGTGACAAACAAAATGGGATACATCGAGGCAGCCATGTAATTTTGTAAAAGGAGGGGTGAAGGTTCATATCATGGAGGGAAAAATTGATTTCTATATCTCATAAACAAAACCAAAAAAACCCATGTTTTTTTATGTTTGCTTGTTTCCATTCAACAACAACAACAACAAAACACTGTTTAATCACCACAGCACATCAGGCAAGCTGTTAGGCATTCACAGTAACTGTTGCGGATGTATAGAATATTATTTTTCCAAAGATTTTATTATTAGCAAACACAAATACTTGTACTCTAACCTTTGCGTTCAAATTCAAGATTTATTAACAGTATCTCAAAAACTTTCAAGAAAACTTATAAATTTCATATGTACAAACAAACAAAAATGCGACTATTGTTACGGTTGTTGGGCATGACACCATAATCGAAGGTCTCAAAACTGAACGGTCTTCTTCTTCTATCACTCAGACAGTTTCCTGTCAATTATGAGCGTAGATGCGTCATTCTGCCATTATGTGCCTAAGTAAGAAATAATTAGGCCCAGCATATTCGACTTCGGCTGGAGAAAATCTTTTTGAAAGCGGTTCTTTAAAAAAGGCAGGAGAATGGACCGGTAAGGCAGAAAGATAGTAGATGACAGTAAGCAAAGGGGAAAGGGAGAGTCAAAGAGATTTTGATTAATCCTACTATCTATTTAATTTAATACTTACCAACACTGACAGATTAGAGGAAGCTACAAGCACATAACTTCCAGAAGGTGGGGGAACTATTTATACAAAAGACCCCCGGTATCCCCACATGGGGAAACTGAATGGTAACACTAACAGAAACATTGTAACGGTAAAAGAGCTGTTAGACAACCACGGCACAGCACACCTACTACCTTCAACTCTGGACTCCACCTGATCTTCAGCAGCTTGTGCTGGGTGTCAATTTTCGTCTTAATTGATGAGTTTGTCGTGCTTAACCCTTTCGCCGCCAACGTTGCATTTTTGCACATTGATTTAACACCCATGTCATAAAAGGCATCAGACCAGGGTCTGTTATTCAAAGACCATATTTTCTTAACTTTGGGAGGTATGAATAGGCTTTACTTGATGCTTGTCACAGAAGAATCCCCAATACTGAAGATGACTATTTTTTCTCTACCAGGTAAGCATAATGGAATGTTTTTGCTGAGAAATGGCTGGCGGCAAAAGGGTTAATGTATTTTGCGGTTGATTTAACAAACAAAACCAAAAAAATGTAAAAAATAAAATGCTGTCAATGAACACGGCACAGCACGCCTCCTACCTAAGTACCTTCAACTTGGACTCCGCTAGACTTTAGCAGCTTGTGCTGGGTGTTTATTTTTGCCGTAATTGGTGAATTTATAATTTGTAATATATGTTGATTTGACAAACGTAACAAAAGACAGGTAAAAAAAATGCTGTCTGTCAACACGGCACAGCACGTCTACTACCTTCAACTGGGACTCCACCCGACTCTTCAGCAGCTTGTGCTTGGCTTAATAAATGTTTTTTTACAATTTTCATAATTTTGGCAGTTGATTTGACAAACAAACAAAACAAACAAAAAAAGGTTAAAAAAAATGCTGTCAGTGAACATGCCTACTACCTTCAACTTGGACTCCACTGGACTCTTGAGGAGCTTGTGCTGTCTGTCTATTTGTGTCGCAATTGATTAATTTATAATTTGTAATATATCTTGATTAAACAAACAAAACAAACAAAAAAAGGTCCCAAAACAATGCTGTCAGTCAACACGGCACAGCACGTCTACTACCTTCAACTGGGACTCCACCCGACTCTTCAGCAGCTTGTGCTTGGCGTTAATTTTCATCTTAACCACTGAATTTACCATTTTCATACTTTTGGAAGTTGATTTGACTTGCAAAACAAAAGAAGGGTGAAAATAAAATGCTCAGTCAACATGGCACAGCATGTCTTGATTTGACACAAATTTGGCTAATGGCTTTTGATTTGACTATCTTGATAAGTTTGGCAGTTGATTTAACAACTGTTTTCATAATTTTGATACTCGATTTGACAAACAAAACAAAACAAAAAAAGGGTAAAAAATGCTGTCAGTGAACACGGCACAGCACGCCTACTACCTTCAACTTGGACTCCACCTGACTCTTCAGCAGCTTGTGCTGGGGGTCCCCCCCTGTGGTGGAGGGGTCCCTCTGCTGAGCCTCCTGGCCCACGCAGTCCCACAGCATGTCCCGGTCCTCCAGGATGTTGATGGTGCAGCCCTTGATGTGCTCCTTGCACGCCATCACCAGCTGGTTCGTCACCTGAGACAGCACCAAAAGGAAGGTCACCACATGAATCACAACTGCAGCCCTTGATGTGCTCCTTGCAAGCCATCACCAGCTGGTTCGTCACCTGAGACAGCACCAAAAGGAAGGTCACCACATGAATCACAACTGCAGCCCTTGATGTGCTCCTTGCACGCCATCACCAGCTGGTTCGTCACCTGAGACAGCACCAAAAGGAAGGTCACCACATGAATCACAACTGCAGCCCTTGATGTGCTCCTAGCACGCCATCACCAGCTGGTTCGTCACCTGAGACAGCACCAAAACGAAGGTCACCAGATGAATCACAAAAACAATTGCCTGAAGCCTGGCCTCTGGTCAGGTCATGATGCACAACAGAGGATCTTCTGGAGGTCACCTGAGACAGCACCAAAAGGAAGATCACCACATGAATCACAACCCCCTAAACCAAGTGTTTCAGCACAGAACTCCTTACACTCGCTTGTATTTGTATTCCAGTTAATATAATAACGAAGTATTCATTGAGATTTCAGTTTCAATTTTCAAGATTAAAATGGATCTTTGTCCCCCAAATAAACAGATACTGCCATTTAATTTTTTGTTAAAAAAAATGACAATGCTTCAGACCTCTTTTCAGCTTATATACCTCCAGGAGTGAAAACGCGAGGAGGTCCCAGAACCTGGAACTACAATTCTTGAAAACCCCAAACCCAGGGTTCCCAATCGTCCCGCAAAACAGGGACACATTCACTTACAGCATAGAGGGTCCTTGAGGCGGGATAGAGGGTCCCAATGGCATTGCAAATGCTAAAAATAATTTTTGTAGTGCATCCCTGAGACCCCCTATACATTCTTTTAGAGGGTCCTTTAGAAATTTAGTACTTCTTAGACCCCAAATGGAGGTCCCCGAAGGAAGAAGGGACATTTTTGCCTTACATAGAAACTTAGCAAGTTTTGAAACAAAATTACTGTATTTTTCGGACTATGAGGCGTACCCCCAAAAGTTTACACAAATCCAGATTTTGTTATTATATTTTCTTACTATTTTATCAGTCATATTATAAGGCGCAGGGGTCTCAGTCTGGGAAAAAGAATCGCCTCGCAGTCAGAAAAATATGATAATAATTGGGTTTTTTAAACTTGCAATCGACGTTTTGCTCATGTCCCTCATCTCAGAATTTGTGCCCACATTTTTACCACAATAAATTCCAAAACCCGGAAGCCACAATTTGGGGCACGCCCAAAATTGGAAGCCACATTTTTTGTGCAAACTGTAAATCAGGTGCAGCCCAGCTGGTTCGTCACCTGAGACAGCACCCCCTCCCCTCCCCCTAGAAATCACACTCAGACAAATCTATCGTTTTCCCTCTTCCCCACCTTGGTCATGACAATGCCAAGGAATCCCGTCCGGGCGTAGTAGCGCGAGATGGCGTCCATCTGCTTGATGGAGTTGGTGAGGCCAGGGACGGCGGTGTTGATGATGCTGTGGGGCGCGGCGTCATTGTACAGCTGGTCAAAGTGCCGCTTCAGCGACTCCAGGTACTTCACCTTATCCTTGGTGTCGTTCAGACCCTCCGTCAGTCTGGGAACATCATCATCATCATCATCATCATGAGAATAGTCATTGTACAGCTGGTCAAAGTGCCGCTTCAGCGACTCCAGGTACTTCACCTTATCCTTGGTGTCGTTCAGACCCTCCGTCAGTCTGGGAACATCATCATCATCATCATCATCATGAGAATAGTCATTGTACAGCTGGTCAAAGTGCCGCTTCAGTGACTCCAGGTACTTCACCTTATCCGTGGTGTCGTTCAGACCCTCCGTCAGTCTGGGAACATCATCATCATCATCATCATCATCATGAGAATAGTAATTGTACAGCTGGTCAAAGTGCCGCTTCAGTGACTCCAGGTACTTCACCTTATCCTTGGTATCGTTCAGACCCTCCGTCAGTCTGGGAATATCATCATCATCATCATCATCATCATCATGAGAATAGTAATTGTACATCTGGTCAAAGTGCCGCTTCAGTGACTCCAGGTACTTCACCTTATCCTTGGTATCGTTCAGACCCTCCGTCAGTCTGGGAACATCATCATCATCATCATGAGAATAGTCATTGTACAGCTGGTCAAAGTGCCGCTTCAGTGACTCCAGGTACTTCACCTTATCCTTGGTATCGTTCAGACAATGAACAAGAAGCAAACTAACTAACTGTTTCATGGACTTGAAGTGAAGAAAACAGGAGATACAGACCTGCTTACCCCAAATCTTCACTGTCAGTAATCCCAAGCTCTGAAAACAGTCCATAATTTTGCTGTCCGAGAAATCCTTTCACAAGAATTTTTCGCTGCCATCAAACCTTTTGTTGAGCAGGGGGGGGGGGGGGGGGGGGGGGGGGGGGCGTACACACATGCTGCGACTTCCCATCCAAACCCAACTTTGACAGCTGCCGAAATTTTGCACTTCGAACCTAGAAAAATGGCGGTATGGAGAAATAAACCGGAAATATTCATTCAAGGGACATCACTCGAACGAGTCGAAGTGATACCTTTGATAGCAGACGACACAGTAGCGAGTACGGCTCAAACGCCATGCCTTCTTTTGATTTGTTTTCTTTTTTTTCACACTCGTTCAGTGGAAATGCAGATTTTTGTGTTGCTGACCGTAATAGCGTAATCAGAGGTCTCAAAACGTAATTACGGACAAATCTGTATGCAAAACAGGTCTGGAAATAGCATGGGGATGGAAAAGAAGATGGAGAGCGAGAGAATCGACAAGGACAGAGAGAAAAAAGAGCAGGAAAGAAATAAAGAATGAGAGAGAATGAAAGAGAGGAAGAGACAGGTAAACAGATAGGTACACTAACAAGCAGGAGATAAAGACAGTAAAATAAAAAAAATTCCCTTTTATTTGGGACTTTCCCTTGATATGTCCAAACACCATCTCAAAACTTATCTGTTTCCCAAATAACTACTAATCCCTTCCTTCATGACTTGGTGTGTGCATGTTAGAGAGTGAAAGTCTGCGCTTGGTGAGCGCATATAATTATCTGTGTGAGTGTGTGTCCGCGTGTGTATGTACATGAGTGTGCGCACACTCACGCATGCATGTATGTGTGTAATTCTGTGTTTGTTTGTCTGACCGTCTTTGGAAGTTTGTGTAATTTTGATTTCCCATTCTTTATGCTATATGTTAAATATTATTATATGTGGTGTTATATGTGTATATTATATTTTTATATTGTAAACGCCTAGGGCATTATATCGATTAGGCGTGCTAAATGTTCTAATAATAATAATAATAATAATGTCCCATGAAATTAAAAGAATGAGAAATCACAATACAAACATCACTAGATATTATAATCATTATATTGTTTATGAAAATGCATATTAAAGTTTGCTCAGCTTAAATCAGTGAACCCTACCACAGTTTTATTATGCTTGCAGTCTTATCTAGATTCAGAAAAAAAATTCTGGTTATAAGTTTTCTTCTTCTTCTGCGTTCAGGCCATAATGGATAAGGCATGTATGTGTCCGGTTTTCAGTTTTCAATGTTCTCCCGGCTGCGTACAGCTGACACATTCCGATATCGGAGAAGGTACAATGTCAATATGCAAATGTGAAACGAAAAAAAAAAAAGTTTTCTTACGCCACGTCAGTAGCCTTCCATTTCTTCAGCAGTCTGGACTTGGCCTGGATGAGAACAGCGATGACGGCCTTGCACTCCTTCCCTTTGAGCTGCTCCGTCACGCTCGTCAGCAGACGCTGTCGCCTCCGCCATCGCTCCAACTCCGACAACGGCCCAGCATTGGGGTCCATGAATCTGGATAGCACCACAGAGTAGAATTACGTTAGGTTAGGTACATTATAGTCATAGAGGCGTCTGTGAAATTCGTGTTGCTCCCACCTGGAGAGCGCGCCGCAGCCAGAGGCGCGCCACCCAATTTTAAAAAACATTTAGCATGCGATTTTTGTGTGACTGATGAGGAAGGAAGGGAGGGGGGTAAATTTTGACTAAATGACAACTTTTTCGTTGCCACTGGGTTTAACGTGTGCTAAGTGCATGAGCACACAGGACCTCGGTTTATCGTCTCATCCGAAAGACTCCACGTTCAGACCGCAAGGCCTAGTGCAAAGTGAGAGGAAAAATCCCCTGTACCCAGGTTCGAACTTGGGTTTACTTGACACGAAGCGAACGCGCTACCACTGTGCCACTCTACACTATACCCAGATCTGGTTACCCCATACACAAGTCTTGAGTAGTCTGGATAGCTGAAATGAGTAGTTTGGGTGTGAAATGAGTAGTCCTCTTCATTAAAAACCATCAAATAATGTTCACTGAAAATGAGTAATTAGAGCATTATTTTCAATTTTGAAGAGTAGTAGAGGTCCAAATTGAGTAGAATACTACTCGAAAAGAGTTGAGTAAACAGGTCTGCATACCAATAGGAATTGTTCGGCAATAATTAAGGAGGAGTAATTTCATGGTGTGTGGGAGTGGTCTTGCCTAATTCAATCATTCAAACAGGGAAAGTCACTCTACTATCAGCTCTCATAGCCTATCGACTCGTGTGTTTGAGCAGACATACAGCACTTAGAACACTGTGCGTCATTCTAAAAATTTATGTAATTTATATTTTGACGTCACATTCTGCAGGTTTTATCACTTTGTGGCCACCCCTAAAAAAATGTTTGCAAGTCGCTTACTCGCATCCTGCAGATTCAAGCTTCGACGCCATTGTTGCTATGGTATTTGACCGAGTAATGGAGGTAAACAACTCAATTTTCACAAAGTGCTCTCCCCTATTTTTTTCTGAAAATCATGTTTTTGTTTATAATAAGTGGCAGAAACTATTTTTAGGGACCACCACTGGTAAACCTAGTTCATATTACCATACAGAACTGAAAAGAATTACATCTTTAATGAGACAGAAGCACCCTATTGTACAAATGGGACCCAAAGACGCAGTAACTCCACCTGCCCTACCAACACTTGAGGAAAGGTATAGTTATTTTTAAAAAGAGATAAACTTTTTTCATATATCTATAGGATAACTACCCATATCTTCTGAAGATGAAGTGTGGCTGCCCACGTGGCGGGGTAATCAAAATCGGTCACACACGTAATGCTCTCATCCCTAGCTGGTGCATGTGTACCTTGGTGTTCCCAAGTGCTTCAGCTGTTGAGATGATCCCTGGAGTCTTTAAGCCAGGGTATGACAACAACAAACAACTACCCATTTTGCTTTTGGCAGTTTTCAAACATATGCAAGAACTGTCATTACCTAACTGAAACTAAGACCGAGCAGTTGTAAATGACATCAGCAACAATGTTGGATCTACGTGTGTACAACAAGCTTTTGACAGAAGATTAAGATTCTAAGGTTCTTTGGCGAACATTATTGCAAAATTTGTCTAAGTTAGGGACGGGCAATTATTTCTTAAAACCCTTTCATCGCCACTGTCGCCTCTTGGCACCACAATGATTTAACACCCATGTCACTAAAAGGCATCAAATGAGGGTCTGTTATCCAGTGACCTAGTGTTCTTAATTTTGGGAGGTAAGGATAGACCCTATTTTATACATGTCACAGAGGATTCCCCAGTATTCCAGACGAAATCTTTTTCTCTACCCAGGTAAGTTTAATGGTAAAGCTTGGCTGATGAATGGCTGGCGTTGAAAGGGTTACTTTTGTCTCATACATGTATATTTTTACATTGGATTTTCATTTTATACCCTGACCTCGTTTCTAAGAGTTTTGTCCTTGAGAACTTAAACCACAGTTCCATGTTTTCTCTCTCTCTTTTTTCTCTGACCTCTCATCGGTGGTGTCGTAGACGATAGCCTCAATGGTGTTGATCCACTCAGTCACCAGGTCTTCATACTGGGAGATGAGCTGAGGGTCCAAGGCCGCGGCCCTCTGCTGCTTGAAATCGTTCAGGACTACGTTTTCGGGTTGACGCAGCATCTATTGACATGAACATTAGAAAGCAGAATGCAGAAATCATATTTCGTTTCGAGATTTATAAAGACACAGATGTAGACACGCACACAGACCCACAACACAAGCATACACGTATGTCTGCATGCCTCTTTTAACAATGTCGGATTCCTAATTCAAAACTATGCTTCAAAAACCATTCTGCTATTTTCACATTTGGCTTTGTTTTGTTTTCCCATAATTTTCAATTTCACTGATAATGTGGTGATATTCTGTCATATTCACTTTTTTTTTAAAATTGCACCGTTCATTGTTTACATTTACCACAACATTCAACTGACAAAAAATGAGGCTTCATACTGCTTTTTTGTGATGTACAATTGCAAATAGTCTTTGTAGGTGGCTTGTGCGATTCAGTTCATGAGTCAGGGGCAGAGAAATTTCAATCGCAACACATAAGGCCAATAATTTAATTTAGGTGGCGCATACAATTAACAGTAAACGAGACAGGGGCAGATAATTTTCAATATATTAAAGCCTAATTAAAATCACTAGCAAAATCAACAACTGTAAAATTTGAAACTTCTTATAGGGGCTAACAATACCTACAAGATTTCAACTCTATTCTTCCCACGCATGAATAATATTGTAATTTTTAGTAATCAAGACTGCAAATTCTTTTGCTCGTTTTCTTTTTTTAAGCGATCATTCGCAGTGGTACTGGTATACTCAACCTTACCCAGAAAGTGCTCTTTATTCACCAGACCTGTTTACCCCCTACACAAGTCTCGAGTAGTCTGGATAGCTGAAATGAGTAGTTTGGGCTCAAAATGTGTAGTTTTATTCATTAAACCATCAAACAATGTTCACTGAAAATGAGTAATTAGAGCATTTTTTTAAAATTTGAAGAGTAGTACTAGTAGGTCCAAATTGAGTAGAATACCACTCGAAAAGAGTAGAGTAAACAGGTCTGATTCACTTACCCATTGTCTGGAATGCCTCATAGAGGCAGCGGTTTCATTGAGGGCGATGACAAACTTGTCCATGGAGTGCATGAGGTGCGACTGTCCCTCGTCGTTGCAGTGCCCCCAGTCGCTCTGCGCGCGCACGATGGGCAGGTAGATGTCGGACAGCAGGGAGCTCAGCGCCTCGATGGTGTTGTGCTTCAGCTCCCCGCAGAAGATGTCGCGCTCCATGCGACTGGCGTCCACGTCCTTGTCGGTGCGGTTGCGAAGGAAGTACAGCACGGTGATCTGAAAGTGATCAGCGAGTCAGTGTCATGATGAGAACGAACTTCGGTAAAGGTAAAGATGTGCCACCCCCCATGCATTTCTCGGTTAATTCTATTTTTCCGTTTTTGCCTTTCTTACCATACATAAAGCTGTATTTTAGGAACATTTTCAGCTAATAACCTTTTTTGAATACTAACCCTAGCCCTAAACCTAACCCTACCCCCCACTATGTACTGCAGTACACCGCTATTTGTCATAGTTGTGGTTCGTTGCGTTTTTCCGTCTTATAGGGTGGGGGGTAGGGTTAGGTTTAGGGGTAGGGTTAGGGCTAGGGTTAGTATTCCAAAAAGGTTATTAGCTAAAAATGTTCCTAAAATACAGCTTTATGTATATGGTAAAAAAAGGCAATAATGGAAAAATAGAATTAACTGAGATATGTAGGGGGGGTGGCACATCTTGACCTTTACCCGAACTTCATTTGCAGTGCGTACACTCTATAAACCTGGTAACTAGAGTCCTCTATAATAAAACAAAAAATGTAACACGTTAACAAAACTATACAGCCAACAGATCTGAAGCTTGGTGAAATCATTACATTTAAAGCAGATTCACTGGCATATGAGAGAGGTTGCCCTATAGTCAACATCAAATTCTCAGACCTATCCTCCCCACAAAACAATGCAAGGTACATTTTGAATCGGGCTGCCAACGTAAAGTCTGCCAGGAGAGAGAGAGAGAGAGAGAGAGAGAGAGAGAGAGAGAGAGAGAGAGAGAGAGAGAGAGAGAGAGAGAGAGAGAGAGAGAGAGAGAGAGTTTAGAACAAGACCTTGTCCAAGTCCGCATCTTTCAGGCTTGCAAGATTGCCAGTCACATGCAGTTCGCGCGTGGAGATGACGCCAGATTCCGGCATCTGACCATAGAAGAACAGACGGCACGGTCCCCCCGCACGAAGGAACTTGTTCACTTTGTTCAGAGTCGACTCCTCGCACATGAAATCTTCCAACAGAGTCGGATTGTCATAGCCGCCGATTTTGAAGCTTTCCTGGATTTTTCCAGCGATCCACCAATGCCTTTCATCCATTTTGGACAAATGTTTTCAGTGTCCTTTGATTCGAAAGGTAAACCTCTGTTTCAGGAGAGCCTTTTTGTGAGCTCAACACCTCGATCGAGCTAATCAAGGTTTCAACTTCAAGGCAGGTGCTCCATTCTCGCTTGTCGTCTGCCCTCCGCCATGCAAATTGTTGTTGGTAACCGCATGCCCGGATGACGACGCCTCGGGATTAAAAACGCCCGATTGAGAATTGAACCAAATGGTCACAGTAAACTTAGACGTTCCTTATTTGGAATATTTCCATTTGGATAACTATGTTGGCGGGAAATAGAAAAACCGATGTATACCCCAGCGAGTGGATTACCCCCCACCCACCCCTTAAAAAAAGAAACAAAAGAAAAGAAAAAAAGTTACAGCCTGTAGGCCACGGACCAACATTACAATGTAAGTTCGTGCTGTAGGCGGACTTAGCTTGCCCGTCTTGGGGCAAGTTCGGTAAAGGTTCAGATGTGCCACTCCCCCTGCATTTCTCGGTTAATTCATCTACACGTTAGGCGGGACTCCACTTCAAGAAGTTCAATATAGTCAGTATCTTGGTGTTCACCTGTCGTCAGATCTTAAATGGACCACCCACATAAACTACGTCTGCAAGAAAGCTGGATCTATGGTGGGCTTTTTGCGCCGGAACCTCAGGAACTGTCCACCAGAGTGCAGGCGTCTGGCCTACATAGCACTAATACGATCCAGACTTGAATATGCAGCGACTGTGTGGGACCCATACAATAAGCAGGATGGCGACAGGCTTGAGCGCGTCCAGAGGCAAGCAGCACGCTTCATCACGAAGGACTACAAGTCCAGAAGCCCTGGATGCGTAACCAAGATGCTGGCTGACCTAAATCTTACTACACTGCAAGAGCGCCGCAAGCCACAACGTCTCAACCTACTGCACAAAGTGGCTGACGGTCTGATCCCCGCTCTACCACCTGAGGACTTCTTAACACCTGTAGCCTCCAATCGCAGAAAGATCAGACCTACTAAATTTCAACAGTATGCAAGTGAGAACATCATACAGAGACAAACAGCATGTAATTCCAGAGGCTTCGAAGTACCACCTAGCCACACTGAACAGTACAAAAACTCCTTTGTCAGATCTATAGTGGCCCGGAGTGGAATCAGTTGACTGACGCCTCCATCGCAGCAGGCCCCGCCAGCGCAGCAGCATCAGCGCCAGGCGGTTCACCTTCGGGGCCTGCATCAACACAAGATTAAAATTAGGGATAGGGGCCATAGGCCAAAGTAGTGGCAAATGAAAGGCAGGAGCTGTGCTGGTCGGGGTCCGCCCCGGTGAGCGCTTCGCTAGCCGGATTGGTCTAACCGAGTTGTTCAATACTGGAATAATTTGTCAACCTAACATAAATATATTCAAAAATCTTCTGGACAAAGACACAATGATGTCAATTTTTTATATAATAAGCTATCCACAAAAAGTTAAGGATCACTTGCAAACTAATTCATAACTTTCCAAATAAGAAAGCCAATGCGTTGAATTTTGGCCAACATTTAATTCAATGCTTTAGTGATAACGATACACAATTGCCTTCAATTTCGAGCAATCGTTTGGTCTGTACATTTGATCAAAGTGGGTACGTATCGAAATTTGATTTCCCAAAGTCATTGAAATCACAAGACAGGGCATTCTGATGCTCCCAAAAGTTCAGTAATGCGTGTATCCGCCATGGCTGTTCTGGCACTCGACGCAGCGAGTCCTCATGGAGTTGACCAGGGTGGTGAAGATCCTCTGTGGAAGCGCCTGCCACTCAGCCTGCAGCATCTGGTAGAGGTGCTGGGCATCCCTGGGAGGGGGGTGGTTGCTCCTCACTTTGCGATCCAGCTCATCCCAGAGGTTCTCAATCGGGTTGAGATCGGGACTGCATGCTGGCCACTCCATTCTGTTGACTCCAGACTGCTGCAGGAAGTCGTTGACCACCCTTGCCCTGTGGGGGCGAGCGTTGTCATCCTGGTAGACAGCCGGCGGTCCCATCTGCTGCAGTGTAGGCACAGCCAGCGGTCGAAGGATCTCATCCCGGTATCGGAGGCCAGTCAGGTTACCCTGTACATGATACAAGGGTGTTCTGTGGTGAAGGCTGAAGGCCCCCCAGACCATTACAGAACCTCCACCAAAGGCCACCTTTTCTTGGACAGTGGCGTCAATAAAGCGTTCCCCTGGGCGCCTCCAGACCCTCAGTCGGCCGTCGTTGTGGTTCAGGGTGAAGCGTGATTCATCACTGAACAGGACCTGGGACCATTGCTGACGTGTCCACCTCACGTGACGTCTGCAGAAGGCGCGGCGTGCTGCCCTATGGGCTGGAGTTAAGCGTGGCCGTACAGCTGGGCGACGAGAACGGAGGTTAAACCCATGAAGGCGGTTCCGTATGGTCTGCTGGCTGATGTTGATGTTAGTAGCCACCCTCAGCTGCCTTCGAATGATGCTGGAAGAGGCTGTTCTTGTCTGCAGGGCTTGTCGTTCAATGAGACGATCTTCACGTGGAGTTGTCTTCTTCGGTCGACCAGATCTGCGTCTTTCATGGACCCTCCCAGTGGCTGTGAAGCGTTGAATCAGTCTGACAATGACCGAGATGGACACCTGAAGTCGCCTGGCCACTTCTCGCTTGGGAACACCATCTTGGAACCATGCAACAGCTCGTCCCCTATCCAACTCGCTCAATTTTCGTCGTGGAGGCATTGTCAAATCAGGCCTAATACTGGTGGTATGTCTTCTTATAAAGCCAAGCAAGAGACAGCATCTCACACATAAACAGTAGTGCTTGCACGTGCATAATGGTTTTTCCATCTGGCTTGTGCAATGTGTTCATGCAGAACGATCCAAAACAAGGTCCTTTTTCGCAAGTTTCCGCTTTTTCTTTTGCTGCCAAGCTCAGTAATAGAGAATCACGTGCAATGTTTCCACTAACACAACATCGCCCACTTACAGCTGAACAAGAATTCCTAACAATTTGGCTTGACTGAGAAATAAATAACAGGAGCGAACGGAGTTTATTGCGCACCTGTTTTCTCATAGTGATCCTTAACTTTTTGTGAGTAGTGTACTTTCGATGAATAAAAAATAAAAAAAAAAAAAAATAAAAAAAAAGAAAAGTCCATTCCATATTTTTGTTAAACTTTATAGTTTAGCTGTAGAAAGCAAGCCACCTTGAAACAAATCAACGTAACAAACGAGAAAGGGCCGCGAGACCCACTTCTAGCCCTAAGTACTTTTACTACTACTTATACTACTAACTTCAAGTCTTCAGGGAGGCCATTCCACAGCAGAATAGTGCGAGGAAACAATGTGGACTGTCTATAATTATTGTGTTCTATGGCTAGGGGTGTCGTATGAAGCTGAGTGAGATTGAAGGATACTAAAAAATGTTCGACTCTCAAATCCAGTCCATGGGGCTGAAGTTTGGGGCATGGTTGGAAATGAAGATATTGAAAAATGTTACTTATTTAAATCTGTATAAGAAAAGTATTAAATTTTGGCTGAGAATTTTGAAAATGCCTTCAAACCTACTGCCAAGAAAATATTATAAAATGTTACCACATTATCATAATAACAAGAACACCTGGGCTTCCACAATTTGTATCTTTTCGTACAAGCATGGCTTTATTGAAGTGTGGGAAATCAGGGGGGATCAGGCTTTTTTTTAGAAACATAAAAAATAGGTTGGTTTATGAATATAAGATGCAATGGTCTAATGCAATGGAGCAAAGTGATCGTTTTTAACTTTACAGTAGGCCTACATTTAAAAGTGCTCTTATTTTATCCCCTTACTTGCAGATCGTTCATAATCTTAAAGCTAGAAGCTTAAAGCTAGAATTTGTTTGATCAGGTTGAGATCAGGTGTTTCTCAACTAAATATACACAAGCATCGCTTTTACAGAAATGTTACAGATAATTTGTCCTGTCCCTTTTGTACCTCTCAGTTTGAGACTGAAATCCATTTTGTATTACATTGCCCTCGTTATCAGGAACTGAGAGAAAATACATTCCAAGTAAATATTATAACCAACCTCTGTTCAAACAAACCATGCTTCTTGCAACTAAAAATACATATGATTATCCGTTTAGCATTTTATTTCGAAAAAGCATTTAGAATCCGTGATATGCACTTAAATGGGTAATGGTGACTGTGTCTAACCTGATACTCTATGTGTATTATGTATGAAGTGTTTTTGAACTAAGTATATACCAAGTTTGGTATGTGTGCATATGTTGAAATGTTGCTACTGCTAATACTATATTATAGTTTTGTAGCCCCTCACAATAACATGGGCCAATGGCCTACTCATTAAACCATTTCAGTGTTCAGGGTTCTCTCTCTCTCTCTCAGCTGATTAATTTGATGGAATAATTCGGGATAAACACCTCTCTCTCTCTCTCTCTCTCTCTCTCTCTCTCTCTCTCTCTCTCTCTCTCTCTCTCTCTCTCTCTCTCTCTCCAAAAAAATTTCACTGTCAGTAATCCCAAGCTTTCCAATCAGTAATCTGAGGCATCTTTCAGTAATCCCCAGAACGCGATAAATATAAGGCTTATTTACGGTAATCGTCGAGTTCGTATTTTGCGACTTTGCACTTCATTAAAATAAAACAATAATAATAATTTTAAAAAAGCCCACACACATTTTTTTTTAAAATCTAACAATATATTTGTTTGCTTTAACTTGTGTCCGACTCAGTGACTGTGTAATTGAAGAGTATTCTGCAAAAGAGGGAGGGTGGAGGTGGGAAGGAACAGACACAGAAAGGACTTGAAACTCCACGGCACTTAGGCTACAGTGAAAGACAACTGATTAGAAGTGAAAGGTTCAAGTTCGCGATGCTTTGCCGAATCGATGTGTCACTTAAAATCCATCTTTCGTCCTTATCAGCATAATGAGCACGAGCTACAAAACACGTGGCTCTCATTCCAACTGCTCGCCCTCAAACAAGGTCAAGACTTCTTCCATTAGTCGCCAAAGTCATTGTTGACTATTGCAACTCAAAAGAGTGAAGAGGTCGAAGTTGAGGGGAAAATCCCAGAGAGGGGCGCTTCAAAATGTTTTAATGAGAACGGTATAACCTTTATGTCACGAGGCCTCAATCTTGTTTATGCAGCGTTAAGCATACATGCAAACAAATCACTTCACGGTAAACGTTTCTATCAAAAACTAACTCTAATTGTAAAACAAATCTACTCATAATTCTAAACTAGAATGCCACTGAATGATAGAATGTCTGAATCATTGAGAGAGAGAGAGAGAGAGAGAGAGAGAGAGAGAGAGAGAGAGAGAGAGAGGTGTTTTGGTGGGTAGACAGCCAGACAACCGGCCAGACAAGGACCGTTCAGCGGTACCCAGCATGATGCCGGCCCAACCACTGCCTACCCCAGGGTCTGATGTGCTTTAGTTCTCTGGCAGCAGCCCTCTGAAGGAGGCTTTGGCAGAAGGGGCTTGGACGGTCTCTGGGTGGAGGACTGCTTGTGATAATCTCGTCTGTAGCGCTGCCCTACACTGGTTCAATTTTTTTGGGCGTCCTATCTGGATTAGAGTCAGAATCAGATTCTGCTTGCGGTTGTCGTTTTTTTGGCATAACGTCTTCAGTTGAAAGTCGCGGGCTGGGCTAGTACCTAGAAAGTGGCGGTTATGCCAGAACTACGTAACGAATCAAGGGACATCACTACCTTTGATAGCAGACGACATTGCTGAGTGCTGTTCATATGCTAGGCCTTTTTTCGATTTCTTCCTTCTTGTGTTTCCCCCTAGTTCAATGGAAATGCGTAATTTGTTGCTGCTTATGACTGACATAGCGTAATCGGAGGACTCAAAACGGAATAATTACGGACAAATGTTAATGGTAAACAGCTCTCTCTCTCTCTCTCTCTCTCTCTCTCTCTCTCTCTCTCTCTCTCTCTCTCTCTCTCTCTCTCTCTCTCTCTCAATCTCTCTCTCTCTCTCTCTCTCTCTCTCTCTCATTTTCTTCATTAATTGTTGTTGATTTGCTTGAGGGCAATGGTGTAAAAATGCTAATCACCTTATCTGTTTTACCCTCAATAAAAACATTCATAAAAAATATATATTCTCTATTGGAGAATCGCAGCATTGTGTAGGCATTGGAAATAATGAGCAGTGTTTAATTGATTGATATGAGCGCTTTGTGGGCTTCTATTTATTCATTTGTGGTGATATGAATGTGAGGACTGGACGTGAGAATGCAAGGTTTGATGCATTGGTTGAAAGAAACGTGTGGGAAACATTACATAATACAAACCAGGGACGGTATTCATGTCGAGATAGCATGAGACTTAGCATGATGCTAACTTAGAAGCTCTTCCAATGTCCTATAGGATTTAATAGGACTTTTGGAAGAGCTTCTAAGTTAGCATCATGCTAAGTCTCATGCTATCTCGACATGAATACCGTCCCAGGATGTTGATATATGTTAATTAGAAATTCTGATGATAAAGAAGTAAATAACTTGGGCAGGGGTCTTCTTAATTTATGCTCAACGTTTGTGTTATTATAAACGGCCGTTCTCAGTATGCTTTTGATGGTCCACTAACTTTTGTTTCAACTACCGGTGGTGGTAGCCTTATTGCTTTTTTTTAGCATCTTGTGATGTATTTTACATGGATGTATAAAGTCTATGCTTGTTTAGGATTCCATTG
>CM065694.1:4767711-4789233 GCA_017654935.2 Phymorhynchus buccinoides
ACATGATTCTGGTTCGAAACCTCTCTCTTTCTCTCTCTCTCTCAACTGATTAATTTGATGGACATGATTCTGGTTCGAAACCTCTCTCTTTCTCTCTCTCTCTCTCTCTCAACTGATTAATTTGATGGACATGATTCTGGTTCGAAACCTCTCTCTTTCTCTCTCTCCCAACTGATTAATTTGATGGACATGATTCTGGTTCGAAACCTCTCTCTTTTTCTCTCTCTCAACTGATTAATTTGATGGACATGATTCTGGTTCGAAACCTCTCTCTCTCTCTCTCTCTCTCTCTCTCTCTCTCTCTCTCTCTCTCTCTCTCTCTCTCTCTCTCTCTCTCTCTCTCTCTCTCTCTCTCTCTCTCTCTCTCTCTCTCTCTCTCTCTCTCTCAACTGATTAATTTGATGAACATGATTCTGGTTCGAAACCTCTCTCCCTTTTTCTCTCTCTCAACTTATTAATTTGATGGACATGATTCTGGTTCGAAACCTCTCTTTTTTTCCCCTCTCTCTCAACTGATGACTTTGATGGACATGATTCTGGTTCGAAACCTCTCTTTCTCTCTCTCTCAACTGATTAATTTGATGACATGATTCTGGTTCGAAACCTCTCTCTCTCTCTCTCTCTCTCTCTCTCTCTCTCTCTCTCTCTCTCTCTCTCTCTCTCTCTCTCTCTCTCTCTCTCTCTCTCTCTCTCTCTCTCTCTCTCTCTCTCTCCCCCCAGCTGATTAATCGATGGACGTGGTTCTAGTCTGAAATTGATCTCTCTACTTTCTCTCTCTCTCTCTCTCTCTCTCTCTCTCTCTCTCTCTCTCTCTCTCTCTCTCTCTCTCTCTCTCTCTCTCTCTCTCCCTCTCTCTCTCCTCTTCTCTCTCTCTCTCTCTCTCTCTCTCTCTCTCTCTCTCTCTCTCTCTCTCTCTCTCTCTCTCTCTGTGTTATTTTCCCCCTCCGCCTTTACTATTGTTTGGGACTTTTTACTTTTTTACTTTTCTCCTTTTTTTGTTGTAAAGGCGGTCCCTTTTATTCGTTTTCTTTCTTTCTTTCTTTCCCCACTCTCTCATATTTTCGTTTGTGTGAACTACTACGATGGACATTTGTAGTGAAGGTATAGTGTTGGTTTCTGATATAACAAAAATCTGGGTTTCTGTCTGACTTCGTGTGTTGTGCATTGATTTTCATCTCTCCATCTTTCCCTCTCTCTTTCTCTCTCCACCTATCTCTGCCCCCTCCCCCTCTCTCAGCTGATTAATTTGGTTCAAAATATCTCTCTCTCTCTCTCTCTCTCTCTCTCTCTCTCTCTCTCTCTCTCTCTCTCTCTCTCTCTCTCTCTCTCTCTCTCTCTCTCTCCATTTTCTTCATTGTTGTTTATTTGCTTGAGGGCAATGGTGTAAAAAAAAAAGCTACCCAGCTTATCTGTTTTACCCTCAATAAAAACATTCGTATTCTCTATTCTCTGTTGGAGACAATCACAGCGTTGTGTAGGCATTGAAAATAATGAGCAGTGCTTAATTGATTGATATGAGCGCTTTGATGGTTTGTATTTATTCATTTGTGGACTAACTGTTGCTTCAACTACCTGTGGTGGTAACACTATTGATTATAGACAGGTCCAATGTGTTCCCAGGCTGTATCACTTATTGACACTGATGTTCATCAGTCTGTTCAACTGTTTTCTAATGCTTTAGTTCGTTGTAGTGATTGCATGAAGAAGTGTGTTTATGTCGGTGATGATCTCAGACAGTTGACAAAGATTGCATACAGTTTAAATTAAAGGTCAGACGTTCATTATCTTTCTTTAGCGGGAATAAGAAATCAGAGGGAGGAAGAAATTTGTTCACGAAAGAATAATATAAAACCTTGATTAAAAAGAAAATAAGTAGCTTTAGACGGGAGAAAGCCAAACGGTTAGCGTCTTATGGAAATGATAGATCTTTTTGGAGGGAAATTAAATGTATGTCAGGGAGGAAGAAACCCCATATTTGTTCAGAAATAACGGACCAATGGTCATTTGGTCATTTTAAAAATATGTTCAATCAATATTTAAGAAGTCCATATAAATAACCACAGCATTCGAAATCCAAATTCTAATTGTGATGATTTAAATGCACCTATCTCTGAGGGGGGAAGTTTTTGAGGCTATCCGTAAATTGTAAAAAAAAAAGGCAAATCGTGTGGAATCGATCAGATTATGCCAGAAATGCTAAAGCTAAGTAGTGATCTTTCAATGGGCTTTAACTTCTTGACTAAACTGTTCAGTGCACTTTTTGATAAGAGTTTATATCCGGAAGAATAGACCAGAGCTATCATCGTGCCAATTTTTAAAAAGGGGGACAAATCTTTAACAGAAAACTATAGAGGGGGTTCATGGTTAAGTTTAATAAGCAAATATTATACAATGATTCTAAACAAAAGACTCGTAAAGTGGATATAAACAAAGTTAACAGAGCACCCCTTTAGGTAGGGTAGCTGTTTTAAAATCTTTATTACTGTCAAAGTTGGTTTATTTATGGATATTACTACCAAATCCACCAGACAATGAAATAAACAATCTAAAAAAAATATGTTTTGTTTGGGATAAAAAGCCTGACAAGTTAATACTTGATTAGGTAGCAAGTTTAGGTAGAGTAACCACTTTTTGTTGAATTTATCAAGGCGCATTTCCATGACATGCGTACAATTTTATCTAAAATATAGGTTTTTATTTCCCGTAGAAAGTTCTGGGCTGTTGGTTTTGTTTTCTTTATTCTGTATTTATATGCACACTATCTAGCTATTAGTAATATCAGATCGAACGTTTCTTATGCTAATGTATTAGTCTTCGCCAAATAAAACTAATTCAACACTGAGCGATAGTCTTTCACAGTTTAAACATTTATCTGTCAATAATTATTCTCTCCAAGTTCATCCAGAGCACTTCAATAATTCAAAAGACAAAACAGACGAGACACGCTACACAGATCACTTATCTGTTTTTATCCTGCACCCTTTTCCTTCGTCACAAACGTGGGCGTCCAGTGGATGAACTCGATGGATCATGGATGGTCCTATGGTTCGTGGATTGTGGATGGATCATGGATGGTCCTATGGTTCGTGGATTGTGGATGGATCATGGATGGTCCTATGGTTCGTGGATTGCATGGATGGACCGATGGATCATGGATGGTTCTATGGTTCGTGGATTGTGGATGGATCATGGATGGTCCTTTGGTTCGTGGATTGTGGATGGATCATGGATGGTCCGTGGATTGTGGATGGATCATAGATGGTCCTATGGTTCGTGGATTGTGGATGGACCGATGGATCATGGATGGTCCTATGGTTCGTGGATTGTGGATGGATCATGGATGGTCCAGATGGTTTGTGGATGGATCATGGATGGTCCTTTGGTTCGTGGATACAAACGATGGATCATGGATGGTCCTATGGTTCGTGGATTGTGGATGGACCGATGGATCATGGATGGTCCGTGGATTGTGGATGGACCGATGGATCATGGATGGTCCTTTGGTTCGTGGATTGTGGATGGATCATGGATGGTCCTATGGTTCGTGGATTGTGGATGGATCATGGATGGTCCTTTGGTTCGTGGATTGTGGATGGATCATGGATGGTCCTATGGTTCGTGGATTGTGGATGGATCATGGATGGTCCTTTGGTTCGTGGATTGTCGATGGATCATGGATGGTCCTTTGGTTCGTGGATTGTCGATGGATCATGGATGGTCCTTTGGTTCGTGGATTGTGGATGGACCGATGGATCATGGATGGTCCTATGGATTGTGGATGGACCGATGGATCATGGATGGTCCTTTGGTTTGTGGATGGATCATGGATGGTCCTTTGGTTCGTGTGGATTGACCGATGGATCATGGATGGTCCTTTGGTTCGTGGATTGTGGATGGACCGATGGATCATGGATGGTCCTATGGTTTGTGGATGGATCATGGATGGTCCGTGGATTGTGGATAAACCGATGGATCATGGATGGTCCTATGGTTCGTGGATTGTGGATGGATCATGGATGGTCCTATGGTTCGTGGATTGATCATGGATGGTCCTTTTGGTTCGTGGATTGTGGATGGATCATGGATGGTCCTATGGATTGTGGATGGATCATGGATGGTCCTTTGGTTCGTGGATTGTGGATGGATCATGGATGGTCCGTGGATTGTGGATGGACCGATGGATCATGGATGGTCCTTTGGTTCGTGGATTATGGATGGACCGATGCATCATGGATGGTCCTATGGTTCGTGGATTGTGGATGGATCATGGATGGTCCTTTGGTTCGTGGATTATGGATGGACCGATGGATCATGGATGGTCCTTTGGTTCGTGGATTGTGGATGGATCATGGATGGTCCTTTGGTTCGTGGATTGTGGATGGGTCCGATGGATCATGGATGGTTCGTGGATTGTGGATGGGTCCGATGGATCATGGATGGTCCTTTGGTTCGTGGATTGTGGATGGACCGATGGATCATGGATGGTCCTATGGTTCGTGGATTGTGGATGGATCATCTTTGGTCCGTGGATTTGTGGATGGATCATGGATGGTCCGTGGATTGTGGATGGACCGATGGATCATGGATGGTCCTATGGTTCGTGGATTGTGGATGGACCGATGGATCATGGATGGTCCTTTGGTTCGTGGATTGTGGATGGATCATGGATGGTCCTTTGGTTCGTGGATTGTCGATGGATCATGGATGGTCCTTTGGTTCATGGATTGTGGATGGACCGATGGATCATGGATGGTCCTATGGATTGTGGATGGACCGATGGATCATGGATGGTCCTTTGGTTTGTGGATGGATCATGGATGGTCCTTTGGTTCGTGGATTGTGGATGGACCGATGGATCATGGATGGTCCTTTGGTTCGTGGATTGTGGATGGATCATGGATGGTCCTATGGTTTGTGGATGGATCATGGATGGTCCGTGGATTGTGGATAAACCGATGGATCATGGATGGTCCTATGGTTCGTGGATTGTGGATGGATCATGGATGGTCCTATGGTTCGTGGATTGATCATGGATGGTCCTTTTGGTTCGTGGATTGTGGATGGACCGATGGATCATGGATGGTCCTATGGTTCGTGGATTGTGGATGGACCGATGGATGGTCCTTTGGTTCGTGGATTATGGATGGATCATGGATGGTTCGTGGATGGACCGATGGATCATGGATGGTCCTTTGGTTCGTGGATTATGGATGGACCGATGCATCATGGATGGTCCTATGGTTCGTGGATTGTGGATGGATCATGGATGGTCCTTTGGTTCGTGGATTATGGATGGACCGATGGATCATGGATGGTCCTTTGGTTCGTGGATTGTGGATGGACCGATGGATCATGGATGGTCCTTTGGTTTGTGGATTGTGGATGGATCATGGATGGTCCTTTGGTTCGTGGATTGTGGATGGGTCCGATGGATCATGGATGGTTCGTGGATTGTGGATGGGTCCGATGGATCCATGAATGGTTCGTGGATTGTGGATGGATCATGGATGGTCCTATGGTTCGTGGATTATGGATGGACCGATGGATCATGGATGGTCCTTTGGTTCGTGGATTGTGGATGGATCATGGATGGTCCTTTGGTTCGTGGATTGTGGATGGGTCCGATGGATCATGGATGGTTCGTGGATTGTGGATGGGTCCGATGGATCCATGGATGGTTCGTGGATTGTGGATGGGTCGTCCTTTGTTTTTGCTTTCTTCATGTTCGTTGAAACATTTGCTGGTCACACTTCCGACTTGTATGCTTCGTTTCCCCACTTTTATGATTCTGCAAAATAAAAACAAAATCGTTCTTACGTTTAGATTTTTAAAAAAACTCTCAACCATACATTCCACTTCGAACTCGTGAGTATAATTCCTTAAACCCTTTCCGCATGTTTCGATACATATAACTGAAAAGAAGGGTGGGGTTGTGATGGTGGTGTGGATTTAAAGGCCGGTAAAATTCAGCATCAATGTCGTTTCTTGCATGTTGATATTCAGTGGGCATGTATGTGTGTGTTTGTTCTTGTCTGTATGCGCGTGTGAGCGTGTACGCGCGTTTGTATGTTTAAATGCTTTCTGCAACATCGAGGGGAATAGTTGCTTGTTACCAGCCGCGAAGCAATACCGAGCAAAGCTGGTAATGTTTTCACTGCTGTATGTGGCTATGTATATATATGTTACCATGATAATGTTTGAACGGAGGGACATAGGATGCTCAAATTTTGCATGTAGTCAGATAGGTGCTGAGAATATCTAGTCCTAGTTCGAAAATGAAGGTCAAAGGTCAAAGTCACTGGAGCCGAAAATGCGGGCAAGCACCTGGCATAATAACGTTTGAACGCAGGGACCTAGGACGCTCAATTTGTGTCTTGACCTTGACCTTGACCTTGAGAACCGAAACTGAGCTGTATTTCATGAACCAGTGAACAAAATCGCTTCAAATTTTGTGTGGTGGTGTATCATGCAGGCAGGGTTCTGTAAAATAAAACCTGTGCTGACCTTGACCTTGAAGGTGTTTTTTAATTCTTTGTGCAAGTACTAATATTCAAATGTTTCCAAAATAGTCCAAGGGAAGCAACTCCTGAAATTGGACAAAAACCAATCCAGAGTATTGCCCACGGAGGTAGAAGAAATCTTAGACCTCCGTGGTATTGCCCCTTTGACAAGACAGGGGAAGTTGGAGTATTGTAGGCCAAGCCCAGGTGCCGAAGCACCTGCTTTCGTCAGTGCTTTCTAGTTAACGTAGGCAATTATAAAAGAAAGCAGATCGACAAACTATAATATACATAATAATTGGTGTACCCGAAAAAAGCTTTCGGTTAATAAATTACGCGCACGCGCGTGCATGTGTGTGCGCGTGCGCGTGCGTGTGTGTGTGTTTAAGGTAAATTTGAACACATTTACTATTACTTCCCAGTATTAGCAAATTACTTCCCAGTATTAGCAACCAACGGAGCCGCTGTGGCTCGGTTGCGTCGCTGGCTCATAATCTGTCAGGTTTGCGAGTGTGTGCTTCAAATCCAGCTGGGGTCACAGTGGTGTGTCCTTGTATGGGAAAGGCTCTTTACTCCTATTTCATCACTCCACCACCCAGGTGTAAATGGGTACCTGACGTCAGTTGGGGGAAAAGTCCTTCAGACGAGACTTAAAACCGAGTCCCTGTGTGCGAACGCATGCACAAAGCTCTTGCGCACACGTTAAAACCCATTCGCTAGGAGGAGGCCATGTTGTGCCGGTAGAATGGATGACACGAACTCACATCCTGTGCGCCAGTTGCAGTCTAAACGAAGACCTTGGGCGTGGAGCTGCCCTTTAAAAGAAGAACATGAGAAAAACAGTACAAAATGTCAAGCTTTCTATCAATAAATTGGTTTGGTCTTGATCTTGGTGATGGCAATATTAACATTTATTCCCCTCACAACACTATCTGAACCATCTTAGACGGAAAAAGTGCTGTCTCTATAGGGGATTTGAAGAATGAAAATATCACTTTTTCCGTCAATCACCAATATTGTCTGTCCCGGATAGTACACTTGACACTTGGAGCGCAAGTGAAGTTATAGTGCGCGTGCATTACAACTGCACTTGTACCGTTTTGGGTTGAGGGGAAGAAATGTTAATATTGCCATTTATGTGGGGGGTGAAGTAGGGCTTTAAAGACCCAGTGATGCACTACGATTAGGTCCCTTGGTTTTGTCTGGGTTGCTGTGAACCACATACAAATTTCCCCACTTTCAAATTGAGGCTGCTCTTTAAACTGATGTGTCGGTTTGAATTTGGGGCCATTTATATGGGAGTCAGACTTGGTCAAAACAAGATTTCTTTCCAGTAGAGGGGAAACCCGTGATTTTGACACGTGATCTGGTGGATCTTTTCGGCTTACCTTTGAAAGTTTTGACTCCAAGATAATGAACATCGCCAAAATATGCAGTGAAGCAGCTCAATTCAGCATGGTCTGATTGACAAGGCACCGTCTTACTTTTTAAAAAAAGAAGTAGTATTTACTTAGTGGTGAAAAGTAATGCTATTAACAAAGCTCCTTGTCAATAAAACAATAAATCGACGGGATTGCATTCAATCACTTTTTTACAGCACAACACGCAGACGAAAAAAGAAAGCAGCACATGGTTCAAAACTGCCGAGGAATGAAACAGCAAAGACGATTGGCCCCAAACTGAGCTTTTAATTATCTCTTTCTCCAATCACTATTCTTCTCTCTGCACGCCAGTTGTCAGAGAGAGCTCACAATACATAAACGCGCATCGCACGTGTTTCTTGCACCGTTTTATTATTTTTTTAAAATTTCAAGTTAATTTGCAGACTGTGCATCATGATATGCGGGTATGTGTGTCAGGCTGTCTCGAAACTGCTGAATGTGCAGTTTTAGTAGGCCTACCCACCTGTGCCTGTTTTGGGTAGTCACTTTAGTAGGCCACTAGGCAAATAAGTAGACCTACTGTCGTCTAAAAAAAAGTTTTTACATTTAAAATAAAATAATTTTAAAGAATGTTTGGAGACCCACTGCAATTAAAAAAAAACACCTGCGTGCGTGTGTGACAGAGAACAAAAACGTCTTCCAAATTCGATCATCTTTAGAACAAAGAACTGACCACTATCAAAGATTGTAGGTCTTTGCCATTATACCGTATGGATGTGGCCGTCTTTTTACTATTCTGTTGTAATACAATTATCCTTTTATTTTTAAGTAATTGGCCTAATTTCTATTTATTCTCACAATTTCTATTTCTATTCATTTTGATTCGGGCAAGGGTTATTATCATTATGGTTTGGCCTACTGATTTTTTGGAAACAGAAAGAACAATTCTTACCATACATTCGTAAGCAGGGGCGGACCAGATGATTCGTAAGGGGGGTTTCCGCCGGGGGTTAAGGGAGCTGCATAGCTGCCCCCCCCCCCCCCCCCCTGGCTTCGAGGAGGGGGGGGGGGGGCAGACGTATCTCTCTGCCCCAAAAAAATAAATAACGGCAAAAAAAACAGAAAGGACACAAGGAAACGAAAGAGTTAATAGTCTCAGTCCATTCACTACACATTGCTGTCATGGACTTGGTACTGCATCAAAGATGGATTTGAGGGGGGTTACAGGGGTTCCACCCTCTCAGACGAAAAATGGAAAGAAAAAGAGGAAGACAAATTGTAGTTCCATGCTACAGTTATTCTCTTACGAGAAGCCTTGATTGCATCTTTTACATTCAAATTATCATCAGCTTCTGGGAGGCAATCCCCCCAGACCCATCACCCCACCCCAACTGACCACTTGGAGCTACCCCCTCCCCTCTTCCATGACTGGCTGATCCGCCCCAAACATGGTTGTATTTTTATGCTTTTTTGTTGTCTCCTTTCAATTCACATCATGTTTTATTTCATTCATTGGTTAGGGTTAGGGTTAGTATTCCAAAAAGGTAATTAGCTAAAAATGTTCCTAAAATACAGCTTTATGTATGGTAAGAAAGGCAAAAACGGAAAAATACAATTAACCGAGAAATGCATGGGGGGTGGCACATCTTTACCTTTACCGATAATAAAGTAATTTTGTGGGATTTACTAAGTCATGTAATTTAACCTATCCATCCATTCGTCTTGTCCTGCGCTTGCAATCTGTCCTTGGATACAAGAAAAACAAATTTAAGAAACAAAGACGTTCCTACGCCACTGTCTCGGTGTCTCTCTCAAACACACTGGCACACAGCCGCACGACGAGAGAGAGAGGAGAGAGAGAGAGCGCATAATATTATGAGAGACAGATCGAGAGAAAGAAAAAAAGAGGCAAATAACAGGAGCCTATGTTCTATTTTTAGCTCTTAGTTACGCAGAATTTCCACAGAAGCCAATCGTTTTCGGTTTGGAGTACGCAGGTTAACAGTGTACGGCATTATGTCTTGCTTCTACAAGTGACATTTTTGGTGTGTGGATAGGATACTCCGCGTACACTAGTTGTGGTTATAGTACATAGCAAGTACTAAACTTCTCCAATCTTATCTGAAGGTGCTGTTATGTGAGCAGACAGACTATGTTTTGTGGTCGGACTTCAGTCAACGCGATCTGAAATCAGCATACCCCAGGTAGGCCTAGGCCAGTAGTTGATCAAGTTGAACCTCGAATAAAACCACTTCAATAGCTTAATTGTACTTATTTGTAGGCTACTATTATAGTCATCGACAGGGCTGTGTGTGTGTGTGTGTGTGTGTGTCTGTGTGTGTGTGTGTGTGTGCAGCACTGGTACCGGTATAAGTGTGCGTGTCATTGTCCTCAACAGGTGTCCAGTAGCCTAGCTACGTGTATCATCAATGTTGTGTGTGTGTCAGTGTGTCTGTTGTCACGGTGGTGTGGTTGTGTGCGTCCCGACCCCTGGGGGAGAGGGGGGGGGGGGGCAATGTATATTACCGTGACAGAATGGTGGTAGGCCTATGTATCCAATCCTATGCTTTCAAAGCAAGATTGACCCTTTTTTTTTAGCAAATGAGGGTTGTGGGCGATATTGTTTTGCAACAAAGGGAAGGCAAACATTATACAGTGGAACCTCCCTTATAAGACCTTCAAAGATAATCCAAAATGAGGTCTTATAAGGGAGGTAATTTTAATAATTACAAAGAAGGGCAATGTCTCAGAGAAGTACGTCTTATATGGGAGGGAGTCTTATGATGGGAGGTCTTATAGAGGAGGTTCCACTATAGTTGGCATATCACTTAACAAGAACAACGTATTTACATCACATCTTTCGCTTTTGATTGCATCAAAAACGGATTAGCTTCCAAAACCATATTTTCACCGTTTTTGCGAAGCCTGGTACATAATTGGTGCAGGGTTTTCCCCCTAGGCCCGCCACCAAAGCGTTGGCCCTTGACCCTGGCCTTTGTACTCCCAAAGCACGTAGGCCAGTTCCCATGCCTGCTGGTACAGTGTGAAGATAGTGGGTCGATCCTGGAGGTACTGCAATACCAGGTCGACCCATGATTCTTTTTCTTGTCGATCTTGTGTGCACACTGAAAATGCAGTTGCATAATTATATTGCGTGTCATTCTCTAGAAAAATAAAAACTGGCCACACGTTTCTTTGCAGTAAACGAGCAAAGATGGAGATTAGATACCCGCCATCAAATTTTCGCATTTAAAAATTTCACTGAGAATTAACATTCCGCTGTTCTCCACCATCAGATTTTCACTGAGAATTAACATTCCGCCGTTCTCCACCATCAGATTTTCACTGAGAATTAACATTCCGCCGTTCTCCACCATCAGATTTTCACTGAGAATTAACATTCCGCCGTTCTCCACCATCAGGTTTTCACTGAGAATTAACATTCCGCCGTTCTCCACCATCAGATTTTCACTGAGAATTAACATTCCGCCGTTCTCCACCATCAGGTTTTCACTGAGAATTAACATTCCGCCGTTCTCCACCATCAGATTTTCACTGAGAATTAACATTCCGCCGTTCTCCACCATCAGATTTTCACTGAGAATTAACATTCCGCCGTTCTCCACCATCAGATTTTCACTGAGAATTAACATTCCGCCGTTCTCCACCATCAGGTTTTCACTGAGAATTAACATTCCGCCGTTCTCCACCATCAGATTTTCACTGAGAATTGACATTCCACTGTTCTCCGCCATCAGATTTTCACATTAAAAATGTTCAGATATGCGTCATCCATTCACTGCCGTCATTGTTAAGTTTAGTGTGTTGTCACCTCGTCAAAGTCTTTTTAAAGACGAAAATTTGGTTTTATTCGCCGTGTGTAGTGTTTATTTCACCTTCATGTGCTTGTGTGAGTGTAGCGTTTTGATGTTTTTTAGTTCAATTATTAAAAATGTTCACTGAGAATTGACATTCCGCTGTTCTCCGCCATCAAATTTTTGCATTAAAAATGTTCACGGTGAATTGACATTCCGCCGTTCTCCACCATCAGATTTTCACTGTTAATTAACGTACTGTTCTCCACATTAAGATTTTCACTGAGAATTGACGTTCTACTGTTCTCCACCATCACATGTTCGCATTAGAACTTTTCACTGAGAATTGATTATCTGCCGTTCTCAGGAAAGGGATAGGGTTAGGATCAGCCAAGGGTTATTCTAATGAAACTGGTCAAAATCAGACTTGGAGACAGAGAGTCGTAAACATGCGGGATATGTCTAATCTACAAATTAGCCAAAACACTATTTTAAAATATTATTGTTGCTATTTAGTTGGCTACACCACAATTAAATAATGGACCGAAAGGTTCAGAATAAGGAGACAGTGGGAAAATATGGCCATAGTGTAACCTAAACCTTCGCCTAGAGATACTTTATTTCAACTTGTTTGAACCTCAGCTTGACACATATAGAGGCTATCAGGCCAACCAAGCATGCCTGCCTGTCTGTCGTTTCTGACTATGATTGCAAGACAGCAGAGGGGGCAGTTGTTATTCCGACAGGCTGGCTAAAAATGTGTTTATTGTGGAGATGCCTTGCTCAGGGTATATTCCCCACTCTCTCGGCCAATAGAATACGAGAACAGCTGGCATTGGGAGGATCCTGAAAGGCCAACCAATCCCTTTAGCTGCAGCACTTAAGTCAGTTCAAACTTCCCTAGTGTGAGAGTCGTAATCTTTTGCAAAAGGTTAAATAAATGAATACGGTTAAATAAAATATCTTGCAGATATTTAAGCCTTGTCTGTTTCTGTTCCCAGGTCCTGATCTACTTCAATGGGGGCAACAGTAGGACAAAAGGACAGCCCAGCCCCTGCAGGCTTCTCATGAAAACGAGTTCTTTGTGATGCTTCTCCAGTCCTCCTGAACCTTCCAAAACAAGTATACTATATCTGCAGCTACAGACGACGTTCTCTACGACCACGTACACTAGAACTGTCAGTCTGACTTTGAGATGAACTCAATGAATTAATGCCAAGCTAATAATTCAGTATCTTTCTGATTTAATCTGGAGATCTTCAGCCCCAGAAAATGTTCTCAGTGCGCGAGTTTTCACGAACCTCCCACATCTTCAGTGCAATACTTTCCCCGCTACATATCAGTGTTTGACATTGACTGGAGTGAAACGTCTTTGGTTGTTAATGTTAGTTTTGTGACAGGAAAACACACTTAAAGAATGGCGTCCTGTTCAAAGGAAACAGAAGAAGACACTGAACTGTCCCTGTGGAAGTGCCCCTTGTGTCTGGACAATTTTAAGAATCCAATGCTGCTGCCATGCTCTCACACGTTTTGCAAAGTGTGCCTCAAGGATCTAGTGGACCATCAGATACACACGCCAAGAGCAGAGTTTGATTGTCCTTCGTGTCGCGAGAAGATTCACATCCCCGCTGGTGGTGTGGATGCCTTCAAGACTAATTACTACCTGGAGGCTGCACGCACCAAAGAGAAACAGCAGCTGTTGTGCAAAGTCCATGCTGACAAACCCAGAGAGCTGGAGTTGTATTGCCATCAGTGCAACTCGTGCATTTGCCTGAAGTGCAAACTGGATGAACACTCGGATCACCCCACTGAAACTCTGGAAGACAGGTCCCAAAAGATGAAAGTAAAGATGGCCAGCGACATGCATGGACTGACTAGTACCATGTCAGGCCTGAAGGGCACGTTGGCCTACTTCACCGCTGAACAGAAAGCTGCACGACAGAAGAGGGAAGCTGTAGAGAGGGACATTCAGAAGCGGCACAGGATCATGGTGGCCACGGCAGACAAGTGCCGGGATGACGCCCTCTTCTCCCTGGACACTGTGATGGCTTCCATTGAGAGCCAGCTGGAGGGCGTCATCAGTGGAATGCAGAAGACTGTGGATTCAGTGGAGGAACTGAAGAAACGGATGGAGAAATGCCTGAACGGGGAGGAGGGCAGCGGGCTGATGGTCACTGCTCAAGACATCTACCAGGATGCCAGCGGACAGGAAAAGGAGGTGCACCAAATGCTGGTCCAGAAGATTTCCACCGTGTCTCGTCCTGTTCTCCACTTCTCAACCACTGTGGCAGTCACTACAGCCGTTGAGAAGAAGTTCTTGAGTGGCGTGGAGAGAATGGATATGCCAGTGAACAATACTACGGTCGAAGTTGAACAAATGTTCACCTCAGCCCAAGCTGAAAAAGCCCACGGAGTGTACTCCTTGTTTCCCAGGTCTGATGACAAAGTCTGGGTGGCGTATGAGGACAATTCCCAGTGCCCACAGTTGTTTACATTCGAAGGAGAACTGACCGACACTGAAACATCCGTCACAGGTAGAACCAACTTCACCCACACTAACCTCGGCACAGGGCTGTTCAACGTTCAGACTCTGGACTCCTTCGAAACCTATGCAAAATCCAGGAGCCTCATCAAGCTGAAGAACCACTTGAACGGCACTGGCGACATCATGGAAGTCGTAGTGGAAAACGAGAACCCTGTAAAAACATCCGCGGAGGTTCGTTTCACTATTCATTGCGGTTCTCATCGCGCCTTCGACGTCCACGAAGACAAAACCCTGTACGCGGTCGTGGAAGAGCATTCCCAGCGAAAAGTTCACATCTATCAGCAACCCAAGGAATCTCCCGTAGCTACCTACACTTCCCCAGTTCAACCGTTCCAACCGGCTGACGTCTGCTTCTACAAACTGGGTGGCCATAACGTGCTGCTGGTGGCTGACGAACTGAACGACGCCATCCACGTGGTGGGGCTGGAGACTGTGGGGTTGGTGTTTGGGGGATACCTGGCGGCGGGCAGTCCGCTGATCGTGCAGCCCATGGCTCTCAACACGGACTCCGAGGGTCGCCTGTGGATCGCCTGTCACTCCGGGGCTGTCCTCCTGTGCACGTGTCAGTAGATACCTCTACGTCCCCCTCCTCACCATGACAATGCCTGGAAATACTTCATTGTGATTTGCATATGAAAACGCGAAAACAAAGCAAAAACAAAAACATTTAGCGCCTTAGAATTTTGTGAGCGGATTGTGAGGTGTGTGTGTAAGCGTGTGTGTGTGCGCGTGCGTGCGTGCGTGCGTGTGTGTATGTGTATGTGTGAGTGTGTGTGTGCGCACGTGCGTGTGTGTGTGTGTGTGCTTTAAAGTTAACCTGTTCGGAAAAATAATGTTATAATGGTTCCCTTTTTTGTAGAAAAAGAATCGTTTATTTGATTTTTGTTGGTAAATGAGTTAACGGTTTATTCCGCTTTAATTTCTTTTTTGCCTAGTTTTCATTTGCACCGTTTGGAGATAAGTGCCAATAACTTGCGCTTTTAGTTGCTCGTGAGCCTGTTGTTCCCATTATGCTAAACGACACACCGTACTATATCTTTCATTCTACAAGCTTTGAACATTTAACTTAGGCGTGTTTTGTAATACGGTCGACCTCTAAGTGGTTAAAGTCCTGAGATGTTCTTCTTCTTCTTCGATCTTCTTCGATTCTTCTTCGCAGATGCGTCATGCTGCCGTTATTCGCCTAACTAAGTGTGATGGGGGTGGTAAGGGTAAGGGATAGGGATAAGGAGGAGTTGATGAGGAATAAGGATCAGGATAAGGATTGGAGGGTTAAGATAGACACACCACGCAGACCAGGAACATATAGAGGAAACCAGACAGTTGTTTCACTTTGTTTATTCACTAGGAAAGACTAAGGAAGACAGCGCAGCAAATACATCATGATCTATGAGCAGGGATAGTGCTCAGACATTGCAGGTTTAGCACACAGGCACGTCCGCAGATCGAGTGACTAGTAGGCCTATCTACTCTGGTCAACTGATGCGACCAGCCGGCGGTCAAATTTGAATTATAAGCCTGCCTTAGCGCGTGACTTGTTCAAATTTGAATTCGAATAAGATCTTGTGACTAAAAAGGAGACACGCAATTACATCGTCTCCTGACACGATGACAATGGTTGTCAAAACTAGCGAATTGCAATCGAGCCGTCTGTCGGCAGATTGAACCGTCTGCTTTGAACAACCTTGTGACTAGTAAACTAGGCTATGAATAATTAGTGACGAGTGGACTATGGCGTCACTCGGTCACATCTCCCCCCATGTCGAAGTGGCGGTGGTGCTGTCTGAGCCTGAAGACCAGAAGGTCCCGGTATGGCTGGAGCCGGAGGCACAATAACTGCTTGTGGCCGCGGGAGCACCATATAGTCGTCGTCTGACTCACTGTCTGAGTCTCCTACACGTCTCCGCCGACGTGGCACATTGACTCGGAAGCTTGACGAGGGGGCAGCCTGAGCGTCACAGTATCTGACTGGAGATGGCTGCCATTGCTCGCACCGCACAGCTGTTGCGGAAACCCTGGCGCGTTGAGCAGGCGTGGAGGTGTTGGCAGGGTGATGGACCCTACTGCACCAGTCGCAGTCAGCCAGGAACCGCTCCAGGTCCTGGTACATCCCCGGCCATTAAACTAGAGGCCGGAGAGTCTCCTTGGCATGCTGGTGTCCCTGGTGACCGGTGTTGTGGTGCAGTGAGGAGAGGACGCGGGGTCGCAGCTTGTTGGGCAGTAGGAGCTGCTCACACGGCCCGCGTCGAGGATCCATCACCCGCCGGTGCAGGACACCTTTCCGACACACAATGTGATCATGCTGCTGGACTAGCAGCTGCAGCTGCCAGTCCTCGGAGGGAGCAGGTGCCGACGGCCATGAGGCAACGAGAGGACCAATGGAGGGGTCCTCCCACTGCAGACGCCGGAGCTCCTTCGGCATCATCTGGGGTACGATGGTGTCAGCAGGGTGCGATGTGGCCACAGCGTTGATCTGCGGCTGCGGTTATCCACCCTGCTGATGGCGGACAGTGGCTGGGGACTGAGGCCTGTCCTCAGCCCGCGGAGAGCCACCGCCAGCCTTCCGTCGTCGTTGTCGTCTGCGCCACCGTTAGGGGTGTGGGGAGTCTGCCGCACATTGGCAGATGTGCAGTGGTGCCTCTGGTGTGGTGCTGCACTCCTCACCGTAGAATTCCGGGAGACGGGGCATGTGCACGTGGGGGTAAGCCATGGTGTCAACGTCGTGACGGGCGGAGGTAGATCTGCTGCACTGTCTTTCTAGCTAATTGTTTGAGTTTCCCCTTGTTCCTGAGATCCTGCTATCGCAGCGCCAGTTGTGATGGGGTGGTAAGGGTAAGGGATAGGGATAAGGAGGAGTTGATTAGGAATAAGGATCAGGATAAGGATTGGAGGGTTAAGATAGACACACCACGCAGACCAGGAACATATAGAGGAAACCAGACAGTTGTTTCACTTTGTTTATTCACTAGGAAAGACTAAGGAAGACAGTGCAGCAAATACATCATGATCTATGAGCAGGGATAGTGCTCAGACATTGCAGGTTTAGCACACAGGCACGTCCGCAGATCGAGTGGCTAGTAGGCCTATCTACTCTGGTCAACTGACGCGACCAGCCGGCGGTCAAATTTGAATTATAAGCCTGCCTTAGCGTGTGACTTGGTCAAATTTGAATTCGAATAAGATCTTGTGACTAAAAAGGAGACACGCTATTACATCGTCTGCTGACACGATGACAATGGTTGTCAAAACTAGCGAATTGCAATCGAGCCGTCTGTCGGCAGATTGAACCGTCTGCTTTGAACAACCTTGTGACTAGTAAACTGGGCTAGGAATAATTAGTGACGAGTGGACTAACCGTCACTCGGTCACATAAGAAATAGTTAGGCCCAGCAAGTCCGACTTTGGCTGCAGGAAATGTTTTTGAAAAAAAAAATCGTGAAAAAAGGCAGGAGAATGGACCGGTAAGGCAGAAAGATAGTAGATGACAGTAAGCAAAGGGAAAAGGGAAATCGATGTCGTGCAAAGTACCCCGGAAGACCTTCGACTAAGAAGTCAGATTTTTCCGGGCGAGCGACAGACGGTCTACGTTAAAAAATAATGGCTGCTCGCGTAAAGAAACATTTACCGACCTTGAAGTTTTTAGCGGGAGCTAATGCTCGCGTAAAGCGAAGTATGTTGACCGAAGCGTCGCCCGAACTAATTAACGTCATCGGCGAGTGTTGCCTAAACATTTTAAAAGGCAACGTCCCCTTAACGACGCTGCAGAAAAAGAAACTCATCAAGTACAAACGGGCGATGCGAACGTTGGCGACTAAGAAAACGTTGCTCAAAAAGAAGAAGAAAATTCTACAGAAAGGCCACGTTTTTTTGGCGCCTCTATTAGCGCCTTTGATTAGCGTGTTAGGTTCTCTGTTCTAATGGAGTACGCCAAGAAGCTGGTATTGGTGGATCCGAGGCTTCTAGAGGGGTCCGGTTCTTCGGCACGACTGGTAGCTGATGCTACGAGTGAAAGTTTAAAAGAACTGAACAGAATCAAGGAAGAAACGTTAGAAACGTCGCGTTTGAACGATCGCGATACGTCGAGCGCCTTGAATCAGTTACTCTTTAAATTTCTCAGACGTTTTGACCAGTATTCCGATAAACCTTTGGGGACAGTAACGGTGATTCCTCAACGGCAACACCAGCAACAAGATCAACAACAACAACAACAACAACAGCAACAACAACAACAACAGCAGCAGCAGCAGCAGCAGCAGCGTCCACAACCAGCGGATGGAGACCGGGGGCTCGTGGAAGAGGAGGTCATAGAGAGCGTGCCTAAATGGATGAAGAAAAAGGCGGAGACGATATTAAGAGGAATCAAACGGAATCCCCAGCTTACTTGGGACGAGCGAGGACGAGTGACGTTTCAGGGTCAAGAGGTGCCGGGCTCCAATTTGATCGATCTGGTCAACGACGCGTTAAGAAAGCGCAAACATTGGAACGCTCCCGTCGGATGGGAAGCGTTCGCTACGGCTTTAGCGCAGAGCAACATGCCCCAAGACGCCGTGGGTAATCCTGAGCGATGGGCCTTCATGCGAGACAGAACGCTACCCAGTCCCAGCAAGCGAAAAAAAAAAGAAGAAAAGAAAATCCAAAGTGGGCAGAGTTGGAGTGAAGAAACGTTTGGAAACGCTTTGCTAAGCTCCCGAAAAGGCCAGAGCTTTCGGTGGGGTAACTAATTTCGAAAGAACGCTCCCTACCGAGCTGAAGAACGAGGCGATAGGGTGGCTAGCGTCGCAAGATACTTATGCGTTGCATAAACCTATCAGAAAACGCTTTCCGCGCCGACGAACGATCGTGAGCGGGATTGACGCTCAATGGCAAGCCGATTTGATAGACGTCCGAGCCTTGAAAAAATTCAATCGAGGCTATACGTTCTTATTGACTTGCATAGACGTGTTTAGCAAGTTCGCTCGGGTGAAGATAAGATGGGGCGTAGCCTAACGGAAGCGTTTCGAAGCGTTCTGAAAGAGGGGAGTAAACCGCGAAGTCTTCAAACCGACAAAGGTAGCGAGTTTCGCAACAATATCTTTCAAAAGTTTTTAAAAGAGGAGGGCATCGATTTTTTTGTGACTGAAAACGAAGAGATTAAAGCCGGGATCGTGGAAAGGTTTAACAGGACGATCAAGGAAAACCTGTGGCGTTATTTCACGTTTAAAAACACGTTAACGTATTTAGAAGCGTTACCTTCGTTGGTGGGGGCTTATAATCGATCTTTTCATCGATCTATCCGTACTAGCCCCGCGGCAGTGAACCGAGAGAATCAAGACGTTATTTGGCACCAGTTGTACGATCGAGCGCTCTACACCCAACAACCGACCTTGAGCGTAGGGGATCGCGTTCGGTTGAGTAAATATAGAACAGTGTTTCGAAAAGGTTATCTCCCTGCTTGGACCGAAGAACTGTTTAGAGTAAGTCGAGCGTTGACGACGACCCCGACGACCTACATTATAAAAGACGACGCCGGCGAAGAACTGGACAGTACTTTTTACGAGCAAGAACTTCAGAAAGTGGGCGAAAAAGATTTTTTTTCCGTAGAAAGAGTCTTAAAGTCCAGGAAGAGGAAAGGGCGAGCTCGAGAATTCTTAGTCAAGTGGAAAGGTTACTCGTCTTCTTTCGATTCTTGGGTCGATCAAAAAGATTTGATCGCGGCATGAACGGCGGAGAGGAGGAGGAGGAAGTTACTAGGTGAAGGCGGAGTATGTGGCGGGCGTTTGGACATCAATTACCGCGCAGCGAAATCGTTTTTTTCGCTCAGATAATAATTATTTATGTCACGGTCGCCGTTAGCTTGATTAATTTATCCCGCGGTCACGGTCCGGATCACTTGTGGATCGCTTTTTTAGGAAGCTGTTTGGGCTACGCTTTACCTAACCCGTCCCTAGACAAAAAGTGATGGCCTTTTACCTAACGTTACCTAGCAATAGTTCGCTAAAATTTTTTGCTAACAACCACGCGGGGCATTTTACTACGAAACTCCCCCCCCCAAATTGATTTGTCTGGCGGGTGGGAAGTCGGGCTGGCTGAGATTCAATTGTTTAACTCTTTTCATAACATATCTAAAAACGAAATTGGGATGGAGTACGCCGCGCCCGAAGAAGAGTCCGTCAAACTGGATATGCTAGAGGGGCTGTACGTCGACAACGCGGCGTTTATTACCGATTTGATGAAATCGGTTCACACCTGTTTCGCCGGGCTTGGCTTCGCACCGAGCATCGAGTATAACCTGTTCGTCAAAAAGGTGAAATTTTGGATGCCCCCGGCGGCGTAGGGCATTATGACGTTAAGTCCCGGTTTGAGTCAAATTTTAGGGCTCGATGAGCGTTTAAGCCCGGGGCGAAAGTACTATTCGTCTCACCCCATTGACGTCACCCAAACGTTCAAGAGCATTTTCGTTTGCTGCGACCTGGCGAGGCCCAGGTCCATGGGTGACATAGTAGCTCCTTTGCTAAGAACCCTACCCGTCAGTCAGCATCGAGGCGACGTGTTTCATCAGATATATACCAAACCGCATTACATGCCCCTCGATCGCACGCAGTTTGACACAGTGGAAATACTTTTATATACGGACACGGGGAAGCAACTATCATTTTATTCGGGGCACACCGTGGTGACGCTTCATTTTAGACCCCGAAGAGACGCGCTATGAAACCTCGCTGCTACCCGTCTAGAAATGGCTCGGCTTTTGAACACTATTACGTTCAACAAGCGGGATTGGGCCTTCCGGTGTTTGCGGGTGGGCGAAACTACTCGGGTCGAGGCTTGGGTAACCTGTTGGCCGGGTTAGGGCGACTAGCGCTTCCTCTGATCAAACGAGGGGGTAAAGCTATGCTAAAAGAAGGCTTACGCACCGGCATGAACGTAGCCCAGGATGTTTTGTCGGGTCGCAAAGTGACCGCGTCTCTGAAACGCCACAGCCAAGAAGCCGGGCAGCGTTTATTAGCGCGAGCGCTCGACTCCCCAACCAAACGTATAAAACCAGCCCGGAAAAAGAAGAGACGGAGTAAAGACATCTTCGACTAACCATGGCGATGCTCCACGCTTTATCCGCCGAGAGTGTCAACAGCGGGTTGGATTTATTTTGTTTACCTCCGACTCAAACTTCGGTGGAAAACGGCCAGTACGTCGAGATTTTTCCTTTAGCTACCCTATCACCCGGAGCCCCTATAGAGTTTGTCATCACGGGCGGCAGCGAAAGCTACATGGACCTAGCCAACACGTTCCTGCATCTGTGGGCG
>CM065694.1:4789733-4799733 GCA_017654935.2 Phymorhynchus buccinoides
TTAATTTGATGGACATGATTCTGGTTCGAAACCTCTCTCTTTCTCTCTCTCCCAACTGATTAATTTGATGGACATGATTCTGGTTCGAAACCTCTCTCTTTTTCTCTCTCTCAACTGATTAATTTGATGGACATGATTCTGGTTCGAAACCTCTCTCTCTCTCCTCTCTCTCTCTCTCTTCTCTCTCTCCTCTCTCTCTCTGCCTCTCTCTCTCTCTCTCTCTCTCTCTCTCTCTCTCTCTCTGCTCTCTCTCTCTCTCTCCTCTCTCTCTCTCTCTCTCTCTCTCTCTCTCAACTGATTAATTTTGATTTGAAACATGATTCTGGTTCGAAACCTCTCTCCCTTTTTCTCTCTCTCAACTTATTAATTTGATGGACATGATTCTGGTTCGAAACCTCCTCTCTTTTTTTTTTCCCTCTCTCTCAACTGATGACTTTGATGGACATGATTCTGGTTCGAAAACCTCTCTTTCTCTCTCTCTCAACTGATTAATTTGATGAAACATGATTCTGGTTCGAAACCTCTCTCTCTCTCTCTCTCTCTCTCTCTCTCTCTCTCTCTCTCTCTCTCTCTCTCTCTCTCTCTCTATCTCTCTCTCTCTCTCTCTCTCTCTCTCTCTCTCTCTCCCCCAGATGATTAATCGATCGATGGACGTGGTTCTAGTCTGAAATTGATCTCTCTTTTACTCTCTCTCTCTCTCTCTCTCTCTCTCTCTCTCTCTCTCTCTCTCTCTCTCTCTCTCTCTCTCTCTCTGTCTCTCTCTCCCTCCCTCTTTCTCTCTCTCTCTCTCTCTCTCTCTCTCTCTCTCTCTCTCTCTCTCTCTCTCTCTCTCTCTCTCTCTCTCTCTGTGTTATTTTCCCCCTCCGCCTTTACTATTGTTTGGGACTTTTTACTTTTTTACTTTTCTCCTTTTTTTGTTGTAAAGGCGGTCCCTTTTATTCGTTTTCTTTCTTTCTTTCTTTCCCCACTCTCTCATATTTTCGTTTGTGTGAACTACTACGATGGACATTTGTAGTGAAGGTATAGTGTTGGTTTCTGATATAACAAAAATCTGGGTTTCTGTCTGACTTCGTGTGTTGTGCATTGATTTTCATCTCTCCATCTTTCCCTCTCTCTTTCTCTCTCCACCTATCTCTGCCCCCTCCCCCTCTCTCAGCTGATTAATTTGGGTTCAAAATATCTCTCTCTCTCTCTCTCTCTCTCTCTCTCTCTCTCTCTCTCTCTCTCTCTCTCTCTCTCTCTCTCTCTCTCTCTCTCTCCATTTTTCTTCATTGTTGTTTATTTGCTTGAGGGCAATGGTGTAAAAAAAAAAAAGCTACCCAGCTTATCTGTTTTACCCTCAATAAAAACATTCGTATTCTCTATTCTCTGTTGGAGACAATCACAGCGTTGTGTAGGCATTGAAAATAATGAGCAGTGCTTAATTGATTGATATGAGCGCTTTGATGGTTTGTATTTATTCATTTGTGGACTAACTGTTGTTTCAACTACCTGTGGTGGTAACACTATTGATTATAGACAGGTCCAATGTGTTCCCAGGCTGTATCACTTATTGACACTGATGTTCATCAGTCTGTTCAACTGTTTTCTAATGCTTTAGTTCGTTGTAGTGATTGCATGAAGAAGTGTGTTTATGTCGGTGATGATCTCAAACAGTTGACAAAGATTGCATACAGTTTAAATTAAAGGTCAGACGTTCATTATCTTTCTTTAGCGGGAATAAGAAATCAAGAGGGAGGAAGAAATTTGTTCACGAAAGAATAATATAAAACCTTGATTAAAAAGAAAATAAGTAGCTTTAGACGGGAGAAAGCCAAACGGTTAGCGTCTTATGGAAATGATAGATCTTTTTGGAGGGAAATTAAATGTATGTCAGGGAGGAAGAAACGCCATATTTGTTCAGAAATAACGGACTAATGGTCATTTGGTCATTTTAAAAATATGTTCAATCAATATTTAAGAAGTCCATATAAATAACCACAGCATTCTAAATCCAAATTCTAATTGTGATGATTTAAATGCACCTATCTCTGAGGGGGAGGTTTTTGAGGCTATCCGTAAATTGTTAAAAAAAAAGGCAAATCGTGTGGAATCGATCAGATTATGCCAGAAATGCTAAAGCTAAGTAGTGATCTTTCAATGGGCTTTAACTTCTTGACTAAACTGTTCAGTGCACTTTTTGATAAGGGTTTATATCCGGAAGAATAGACCAGAGCTATCATCGTGCCATTTTTTAAAAAGGGGGACAAATCTTCAACAGAAAACTATAGAGGGGGTTCATGGTTAAGTTTAATAAGCAAATATTATACAATGATTCTAAACAAAAGACTCGTAAAGTGGATATAAACAAAGTTAACAGAGCACCCCTTTAGGTAGGGTAGCTGTTTTAAAATCTTTATTACTGTCAAAGTTGGTTTATTTATGGATATTAGGCCTACTACCAAATCCACCAGACAATGAAATAAACAATCTACAAAAATTATGTTTTGAGTTTGTTTGGGATAAAAAGCCGGATAAGTTAATACTTGATTAGGTAGCAAGCTTAGGTAGGGTAACCACTTTTTGTTGAATTTATCAAGGCGCATTTCCATGACATGCGTAAAATTATCTAAAATATAGGTTTTTATTTCCTGTAGAAAGTTCTGGGCTGTTGGTTTTGTTTTCTTTATTCTGTATTTATATGCACACTATCTAGCTATTAGTAATATCAGATCGAACGTTTCTTATGTTAATGTATTAGAGTCTTCGCCAAATAACACTAGTTCAACACTGAGCGGTAGTCTTTCACTGTTTAATATTCTCTCCAAGTTCACCCAGAGGAATTGTTCGGAAATAAGTAAGGGGAGTAATTTCATGTGTGTAGGAGCTATATTGCCTAATTCAATCGGTCAAACACGGGAAGTTACTCTGCCATAAGGTAAATCCCCAGCCCTCGCTTCTTGTTTTTTGAGGAGACACAGCATGTAGAACGCAGTGCGACATTCTGAAATTGATGTAATATATATTTTTACGTCACGGTTTGCAAGTTCTATCACTTTGTAGGAACTGGTCACCCCTTATGTTTCTACAAAATGTGTGCAAGTCGCTGACTCGCATCCTGCGGTTTCAAGCTTAGACGCCATTGTTGCATTGTGGCTATGGTATTTGACCGAGTAATGGAGGTAAACAACTAATTTTCAAAAGACAAAACAGACGAGACACGCTACACAGATCACTTATCTGTTTTTATCCTGCACCCCTTTCCTTCGTTACAAACGTGGGCGTCCAGTGGATGGATCGTGGATGGTTCGTGGATTGTGGATGGACCCGATGGATCATGGATGGTCCGTGGATTGTGGATGGTCCTGTGGTTCGTGGATTATGGATGGATTATGGATGGTCCTGTGGTTCGTGAATTGTGGATGGATCATGGATGGTCCTGTGGTTCGTGGATTATGGATGGTCCTGTGGTTCGTGAATTGTGGATGGATCATGGATGGTCCTGTGGTTCGTGAATTGTGGATGGATCATGGATGGTCCTATGGTTTGTGGATTGTGGATGGATCATGGATGGTCCTTTGGTTCGTGGATTGTGGATGGTCCCGATGGATCGTGGATGGTCCTTTGGTTCGTGGATTGTGGATGGACTGATGGATCATGGATGGTTCGTGGATTGTGGATGGAACCGATGGATCGTGGATGGTCCTATGGTTCGTGGATTGTGGATGGAACCGATGGATCATGGATGGTTCGTGGATTGTGGATGGACCGATGGATCATGGATCATGGATGGTCCGTGGATGGAACCGATGGATCATGGATGGTCCTTTGGTTTGTGGATGGAACCGATGGATCATGGATGGTCCTATGGTTTGTGGATGGAACCGATGGATCATGGATGGTTCGTGGATTGTGGATGGACCGATGGATCATGGATGGTCCGTGGATGGAACCGATGGATCATGGATGGTCCTTTGGTTTGTGGATGGAACCGATGGATCATGGATGGTCCTATGGTTCGTGGATTGTGGATGGAACCGATGGATCATGGATGGTCCTTTGGTTCGTGGATTGTGGATGGATCATGGATGGTCCTATGGTTAGTGGATTGTGGATGGAACCGATGGATCATGGATGGTCCTTTGGTTCGTGGATTGTGGATGGATCATGGATGGTCCTATGGTTCGTGGATTGTGGATGGATCATGGATGGTCCTTTGGTTCGTGGATTGTGGATGGACCGATGGATCATGGATGGTCCTTTGGTTCGTGGATTGTGGATGGGTCGTCCTTTGTTTTTGTTTTCTTTATGTTCGTTGAAACATTTGCTGGTCACACTTGTATGCTTCGTTTCTCCACTTTTATGATTCTGCAAAATGAACACAAAATCGTTCTTACTTTTAGATTAAAAAACAAGGGCGTCGCCGAGCGGCAGACATGTCCGTCACCAGCAATGCCACGCACTTGCGACACCCCGTAGAGTGTCACATCCTGACACAAAATTGGAAGGGATTCTGTCTTCTAGTTCACGAGATACAGCTTGAAGAAGAAACATATAGCGCAAAGAAGGAAATTTCGGTTTTCAAGGTCACACTTCAAGGTCAAGGTCAGCATGGTGATAATTTATGCTCGGATGTTTTCTTCTCTAGGGTATACAGTACCACACACAATCTGAAGCGCTTCTGTCAAGTACCAATGTGGAAAATATGGCTTAAAACCCAATGTGTAGACCCCTACCACTTTCAAGGCCTACGGATCGCCCGGACCGTGACCTTGACCTTGATCGGTATGCCACCATCAGAACGGGCATAAGCCAAAGTACCTTCATGCCAAATTTGAAGACTCTAACACTAACGGTGTGGGAGTTATGGCCCCTGAAAGATTTTCGGTTTTCAAGGTCGTACGCCAAGGTCAAGGTGACGACGGCAATATGGTTTGCGCGGATGCCTTCCTCTCATGGTGACACACCAGCACACAAAATTTGACGTGATTCTGTCAACCCGTTCGAAATATATCCTTGGGACAGACAGAAGGAGAAAAAAAATGACCCTCCGATTTTCAGGCTCCAGCGCGATCTTTTTGACCTTGACCTTGATCGGTATGCCATCATCAGAACGAGCATAAGCCAAACCACCTTCATACCAAGTTTCAACATCCTATGTTGATCGGTGCCCGAGATATGGCTAAAAATAGATTTTCGGTTTTCAAGGTCGTACGTCAAGGTCAAGGTTTACGACGGCAAAATGGTTTGCGCCGATCTCTTCCTATTAAGGAGGCACACCTTCACACAAAATTTGACGCGATTCGGTCAAGCGGTTCGGGAGATATCCTTGGGACAGACAGAAAGAAAAAAAAGGAAAAAAAAATACAAACCAGCCCATCGCAATAGTCCGTCTTGGTGACGGACTAACAACCACCATACATTCCACTTCGAACTCGTGAGTATAATTCCTTAAACCCTTTTCGCATGTTTCGATACATATAACTGAAAAGAAGGGCGGGGTTGTGATGGTGGTGGTGGTGTGGATATATAGGCCTACGGTAAAATTCAGCATCAATGCCGTTTCTTGCATGTTGATATTCAGTGGGCATGTATGCGTGTGTGTGTGTGTGTTCTTGTCTGTGAGCGTGTACGCGCGTGTGTATGTTTAAATGCTTACTGCAACATCGAGGGGAATAGTTGCTTGTTACCAGCCGCGAAGCAATGCCGAGCAAAGCTGGTAATGTTTTCACTGCTGTCTGTGGCCATGTATATATATGTTACCATGATAATGTTTGAACGGAGGGACATAGGACGCTCACATTTTGCATGCGGATAAGTATTAAAGATATCTAGGGCAAGTATGGAAATGAAGGTCATAGGTCAAAGATCAAGGTCACTGGAGCCGAAAATGCTGCCGAGTATCTGGCACAATAAGGGAGGGACCTAGCACGCTCACATTTTGCGTGCGGATAGGTATTAAAGATATCTAGGCCAAGTTCGAAAATGAAGGTCATAGATCAAAGGTCAAGGTCACTGGCGCCAAAAATGCTGCCGAGCAACTGGCACAATAACGTTTGAACGGGTGGACCTAGGACGCTCAAATTTTGCATGTAGTCAGATAGGTGCTGAGAATATCTAGGCCTAGATCGAAAATGAAGGTCATAGGTCAAAATGCTGGCAAGCACCTGGCATAACGTTTGAACGCAGGGACCTAGGACGCTCAATTTGTGTGTTGACCTTGACCTTGAGAACCGAAACTGAGCTGTATTTCATGAACCAGTGAACAAAATCGCTTCAAATTTTGTGTGATGGTGTATCATGCAGGCAGGGTTCTGTCAAATAAAAACTGTGCTGACCTTGACGGTGTTTTTTTTTGTTTTTTGTTCAAGTACTAATATTCAAATGTTGCCAAAATGGTCCAAGGGAAGCAACTCCAGGTATTGGACAAAAAGCAATCCAGAGTATTGCCCACGGAGGTAGAAGAAATCTTAGACCTCCGTGGTATTGCCCCTTTGACAAGACAGGGGAAGTTGGAGTATTGTAGGCCAAGCCCACGTGCTTTCGGCACCAGGTTGCGCTGCTTTTTAGTTAAGGTAGGCAATTAAAAGAAAGCAGCTCGACAGAAACTATTGGAGTGTACCCGAAAAAAGCTTTCGGTCAATAAATTACGCGCGCATGTGTGTGTGTGTGTGTACGTGTGTGATTAACTAGTTAAATTTGAACACATTTACTATTACTTCCCAGTATTAGAAACCAACGGAGCCGATGTGGCTCGGTTGAGTCGCTGGCTCATAATCTGTCAGGTTTGCGAGTGTGTGCTTCAAATCCAGCTGGGGTCACAGTGGTGTGTCCTTGTATGGGAAAGGCTCTTTACTCCTATTTCATCACTCCACCACCCAGGTGTAAATGGGTACCTGACGTCAGTTGGGTGAAAAGTCCTTCAGACGAGACTTAAGGTAGGTGGTAGGTAGGTAGGGAGGGACAAAACAAGCCGTAAAGCTTTTCCAAACAGTCCCATCTTTTATGATTTTTCTGGTAAATGTATCTTTTTGGTCAAGGTTGATGCGGCATAAATTTTCCTCATAAATCATTATTCGTCATAGCTTCTAAAAACTTCTAAATTTTTTGGTAATGTATCCAGACGATTTTTAAACATATTAGTATGAGGTGCACATTTTATGTCAGTAGGCAATTCGTTCCACATGTTAGTAATTCTGTTACCGAAACAATTTTTTCTTATGTTAGTATTATATCTTTTAACAAAAACTTTCCCACAGGCGTTTCTAGTCATATTGTATTGAGGAGATGAAAAGAAATTACTCCAGGACAAATCCACATGATTGTTGAATATTTTATAAGTTTCTATAAGATCTCCCCTTGTTCTCCTTCCTTTAAGTGAAAATAAATTAAGGTACTGTAATCTGTGGTAATAATCCATGATTTTGCATGCTTTAACAAGTTTTGTAGCTCTACGCTGCACCCTTTCAATTGCTATTGACTGGTACTTAAATTTTGGAGCCCAGATAATGTTGCCATATTCTAAGTGCGGTCTAACTAAAGCTTTGTATAATTTATTAAAAAATATCATTATCAATACTGATAAATGTTCTTTTAATCAATCCTATCATTTGGTTTGCTTTATTGATGCAGTTCTGGATGTGTATATCAAATGAAAGGTCTTTGTCAAAGGTTACCCCCAGATCTCCCTGTGTGCGAACGCATGCACAAAGCTCTTGCGCACACGTTAAAACCCATTCGCTAGGAGTAGGCCATGTTGTGCCGGTAGAATGGATGACACGAACTCACATCCTGTGCGCCAGTTGCAGTCTAAACGAAGACCTTGGGCGTGGAGCTGCCCTTTAAAAGAAGAACATGAGAAAAACATTACAAAATTTCAAGCTTTCGATCAATAAATTGGTTTGGTCTTGGTCTTGGTGATATTTGAAAGAGCCACATTGTGGCATTATATCAACGAAAACTAGACGAGAGCACACCCTAATCTACGTTTATGACCTGGCCAGCCAGCGCACGTTCAGCGTGCAACCAGCATGATGCCACGTCCCAGCAATCTAAACTAACATACATTTGTTTGGGGTGAAGTAGGGCTTTAAAGACCCAGTGATGCACTACGATTAGGTCCATTGGTTTTGTCTGGGTTGCTGTGACCCACATACAAATTTCCCCACATTCAAATTGAGGCTGCTCTTTAAACTGATGTGTCGGTTTGAATTTGGGGCCATTTATATGGGAGTCAGACTTGGTCAAAACAAGATTTCTTTCCAGTAGAGGGAAAACCCGGGAAACCCGTGATTTTGACACGTGATCTGGTGGATCTTTTAGGCTTACCTTTGAAAGTTTTGACTCCAAGATAATGAACATCGCCAAAATATGCAGTGAAGCAGCTCAATTCAGCATGGTCTGATTGACAAGGCACCGTCTTACTTTTAAAAAAAGAAGTAGTATTTACTTAATGGTGAAAAGTAATGCTATTAACAAAGCTCCTTGTCAATAAAACAATAAATCGACGGGATTGCATTCAATCACCTTTTTACAGCACAACACGCAGACGAAAAAAGAAAGCAGCACATGGTTCAAAACTGCCGAGGAATGAAACAGCAAAGACGATTGGCCCCAAACTGAGCTTTTAATTATCTCTTTCTCCAATCACTATTCTTCTCTCTGCACGCCAGTTGTCAGAGAGAGCTCACAACACATAAACGCGCATCGCACGTGTTTCTTGCACCGTTTTATTATTTTTAAAAAAATTCAAGTTAATTTGCAGACTGTGCATCATGATATGTGTGTCAGGCTCTGTCTCGAAACTGCTGAATGTGCAGTTTTAGTAGGCCTACCCATCTGTGCCTGTTTTGGGTAGTCACTTTAGTAGGCCACTAGGCCTATAAGTAGACCTACTGTCGTTTAAAAAAAAGTTTTTACATTTAAAATAAAATAATTTTAAAGAACGTTTGGAGACCCACTGCAATTAAAAAACACACCTGCGTGCGTGTGTGACAGAGAACAAAAACGTCTTCCAAATTCGATCATCTTTAGTAGTAGTAGTAGTAGTAGTAAAATAGGGACTAATCAAGCCGTTAAGCTTTTTAGCAGTCCCATCGATTTCCAATTTGCTATTTTTTTAATTTGTTTTATTTATTTTTAAAAAAAAAATCTTCTTTTTAGCGGTCAAGGTTTTACGGTTGAATTTTCCTATGACACAAAAATTAATAATCAATGCTTCTAAATACATTTGCTAATTTTGGAGAATTATCAAGACGATTTTTGAATATATTAACATTAGGTGCACATTTTAAATCAAAAGTTAAATCATTCCAACAATTTGCAACTCTGTTAATAAAACAATTTTTTCTAGTGTTAGTTTTACATTGCTTAATAAAAACTTTCCCATATGAATTTCTTGTTGTGCTGCACTGAGGTGATTTAAATATGTTATTCCAAGATAAATCAACAAGGCCATTGAATATCTTATGTGCTTCAATAAGGTCTCCCCTTACCCTTCTTCCTTTAAGTGAGTATAAATTTAAATACAAAAGTCTATTTTCATAGGTCATGCTTTTACATCCCTTAACCAGTTTTGTTGCCCTGCGTTGAACCTTCTCAATTGCTTTTGATTGATATTTATACTTAGGGTACCATATTGTATTGCCATACTCTACATGCGGCCTCACTAAAGCTTTATACAGTTTTGAAAAAATGTTGTAGTCAATATTAATAAATGTTCTTTTAATTAAACCTATCATTTGATTAGCCTTACTTACGCAAGTTTGGATATGACTATTAAAGGACAAATCCTTGTCAAATATCACCCCTAGGTCTTTTTCACTTTCACATGCTGTTACTGTGCACAAGTCATTGTTCTTAAACATAGTGCATTCTTTATTAGGATTATTTCTACCGATGTGCATAACCTTACATTTATCTGCGTTAAAATATAGATTCCATTTTGTAGTCCAGCCTTCTAGTTCAGTTAAATCTTTTTGCATTATCTGACAATTACAAGAAGTGTTAAGAATGTTTGTGT
>CM065694.1:4804733-4822700 GCA_017654935.2 Phymorhynchus buccinoides
CTGTGTGTCTCTCCATTCTCTCTCTCTCTCTCTCTCTCATTCTCTCTCTCTCTCTCTCTCTCTCTCTCTCTCTCTCTCTCTCACTCTCTCTCTCTGTCTCTCTCCCCCCCTCTCTCTCTCTCTCTCTCTCTCTCTCTCTCTCTCTCTCTCTCTCTCTCTCTCTCTCTCTCTCTCTCCTTCTCTCTCTCTGTCTCTCTATCTGCCCCCCCCCCCTTCTCTCTCCGTGTGTCTCTCTCTCCTTCTCTCTCTCTCTCTCTCTCTCTCTCTCTCTCTCTCTCTCTCTCTCTCTCTCTCTCTCTCTCTCTCTCTCTCTCTCCTCTCTCTCTCTCTCTCTATGTCTCCTTCCCTCCTTGTCGCTCTTGAATGAAAATCAGTTTAACGGCCTCCGTCAGGGATGGGAATAATACGCCTACAGGCGTAGGTACTCCCCAGTAAGGTTTGTGACGACGCGTTTTGAAATAACAACGCGTTTTGAAATAATTATTTCAAAACGCGTTGAGTTTATTTCAAAACGCGTTGGTGTGTGTCGACACGTTTTGAAATAAAACCGCGATTTGAAATAAATTCACCGAAGTCTTTGTGTAGACCCATTCAGGACAAAAACCCACTGGACAAAACCCTATCCATGCAGGACAAAAGCACCACCCATGAAGGACAAAAACCCACTGGACAAAACACTACCCACGCAGGAAAAAAGCCCACTGGACAAAACACCACCCATGAAGGACAAAAACCCACTGAACAAAACACTACCCATGCAGGACAAAAGCCCACCGGACAAAACACCAAAAAGACCAACCAGACAAAACACCACCCATGAAGGACAAAAGCCCACTGGACAAAACACCACCCATGAAGGACAAAAACCCACTGGACAAAACACTACCCACGCAGGAAAAAAGCCCACTGGACAAAACGCCACCCATGAAGGACAAAAACCCACTGAACAAAACACTACCCATGCAGGACAAAAGCCCACCGGACAAAACACCAAAAAGACCAACCAGACAAAACACTACCCATGAAGGACAAAAGCCCACTGGACAGAATCTGACCCATGTAGGACAAAAACCTGCTTTTGTCCTGCAGGGGTAGTGTTTTGTCCAGTGGGTTTTTGTCCTTCATGGGTGGTGTTTTGTCCAGTGGGTTTTTGTCCTGAATGGGTCTACACAAAGACTTCAGTGAATTTATTTCAAATCGCGGTTTTATTTCAAAACGTGTCGACACACACCAACGAGTTTGTTATTTCAAAACGCGTCGTCACAAAGGTTGGCATTGCTCCCCAAAGCACGATGTCAGTGAAGTAAACAATGGTTAGCTTTGCCTTCGGTTGAAAGACTGTTCATTAAAGACCCACCGACCCACCACGATTAAGTCCCTTGGTTGTTGTTTTCTGGGTATCTGTGACCCACATACAAGTTCTCCCAACTTCAAATTGAGGCTGCTCTTTAAAATGATGCTTCGTTTTCAATTTGGGGGCATTTGTATGGCAGTCAGACCTGGTCAAAACCAAAATTTCTTACCAGCTATAAGAGGGAAAACACGTGAAACCCGTTATTTTGACACGTGATTTGGGGGGGCTTTAAATGACTCGTATGGTTTCAGTTGAAAGACTGTTCAATGGGACAGGTATGAACTCGTTTTATTGTACTTCCTTGCATTACTTTTACCAGTTTATCTCTAAGGAGAGGCCACAAAATAGCTTTCAAAAAGGCCAAAAATCATTTTCGGCCGGGGGGACTTCGCTCCCCTAGGCCCGCCACCAAAGCGTTGGCCCTTGACCCTGGCCTTTGTACTCCCAAAGCACGTAGGCCAGTTCCCGTGCCTGCTGGTACAGTGTGAAGATAGTGGGTCGATCCTGGAAGTACTGCAATACCAGGTCGACCTATAAGATTCTTTTTCTTGTCGATCTTGTGTGCACTGAAAATGCAGTTGCATAATTATATTGCGTGTCATTCTTTAGAAAAATAAAAACTGGCCACACGTTTCTTTGCAGTAAAATAATCGAGCAAAGATGGAGTTTAGATACCCGCCATCACATTTTCGCATTTAAAATTTTCACTGAGAATTAACATTCAGCCGTTCTCCACCATCAGAATTTCACTGAGAATTGACATTCCGCCGTTCTCCACCATCAGATTTTCACTTAGAATTGACATTCCGCCGTTCTCCACCATCAGATTTTCACTGAGAATTAACATTCCGCCGTTCTCCACCATCAGATTTTCACTGAGAATTAACATTCCGCTGTTCTCCACCATCAGATTTTCGCATTAAAAATGTTCACTGAGAATTGACATTCCGCCGTTCTCCACCATCATATTTTCACTGAGAATTGACATTCCGCTGTTCTCCACATTAAGATTTTCACTGATAATTGACATTGACACTGTTCTCAGGAAAGGGATAGGGTTAGGATCAGCCAAGGGTTATTGTCATGAAACTGGTAAAAATCAGACTTGGAGACAGAGAGTCGTAAACATGCGGGATATGTCTAATCTACAAATTAGCCAAAACATTATTTAAAAATATTATTGTTGCTATTTAGTTGGCTACACCACAATTAAATAATGGACCGAAAGGTTCCGACTAAGAACACAGTGGGAAAATATGGCCATAGTGTAAATAATTAATAATGCTTATATAGCGCATAATCTTGCAAAGCAACTCAATGCGCTTTTCACTCACCATTCGTACAAACATTTCTAACAAACTGGCCCACGCATCCTCACCATAGATCTCTATAAAAAATGAATACATATTAGAGAATGCATTGCATATAATCATAACACAACAATAATAATAATAATAATAATAATGATTATTTATATAGCGCCTATTCTCTGATTTAGGGCTCTAAGCGCTTTACATATTTAATACAAATACAACATAGAATATAATTATCTTATACAATCAGAACATGACGAACATACATACATTTTACATGAGTAGAATATAGAAAAGTACATATATACAAATGAACAAAAACGCATATCTTGAAAAAGGTACACAACCTACAGAAACACACACACACACACACACACACACACACACACACACACACACACACACACACACACACACACACACACACACACGCACACACACACACACCAACACCCACGTCCCTTCAACACCACCACCCCAACCATCCCCCCACTCCCCCCCCCCCCATCCCCACCCCTGCCCCCCTACTCCCCACCCCCACCCCATACACACACACGCGCGCACGTGCACGCGTTAACCTCATACTCAACGTCTTCAATGAGCTGGAAAACAAGAGTGGGGAAAGGATCATAGACTTTGCAGAGAGAAAGCTTTCCTGAAGAAGTGGGTCTTTAGTTGGGACTTGAAGGAAGGAAGAGTGGACTGGTTATGGGTATGGTCAGGGAGAGAATTCCAAACGTTTGGTGCAACAAAACTAAACGCCCTCTCACCTTTTTGTAAAAGAGTACGACTCTCACACTCTCTCACATGTAACCTAAACCTTCGCCAAGAGATACTTTATTTCAACTTGTTTGAACCTCAGCTTGTCACATATCAAGGCTATCAGGCCAACCAAGCATGCCTGCCTGTCTGTCGTTTCTGACTATGATTGCAAGACAGCAGAGGGGGCAGTTGTTATTCCGACAGGCTGGCTAAAAATGTGTTTATTGTGGAGATGCCTTGCTCAGGATATATCCCCACTCTCTCGGCCAATAGGATACGAGGACAGCTGGCGTTGGGAGGATCCTGAAAGGCCAACCAATCCCTTTAGCTGCAGCATTTAAGTCAGTTCAAACTTCCCTAGTGTGAGTGTCGTAATCTTTTACAAAAGGCTAAATAAATGAATAAGGTTAAATACAATATCTTGCAGGTATTTAAGCCTTGTCTGTTTCTGTTCCCAGGTCCTGATCTACTTCAATGAGGCAAAAGTAGTACACCCCAGCCCCTGCAGGCTTCTCATGAAAACGAGTTCTTTGTGATGCACAAGTTCTCCAGTCCTCCTGAACCTTCCAAAACAAGTATACTATATCTGCAGCTACAGACGACGTTCTCTACGACTATGTAGACTAGAACTGTCAGCCTGACTTTGAGATGAACTCAATACTAAGTTAATAATTCAGTGTCTTTCTGATTTAATCCGGAGATCTTCAGCCCCAGAAAATGTTCACAGTGCGCGACTTTTCACGAACCTCCCACATCTTCAGTGCAATACTTTCCCTGCTACATATCAGTGTTTGACATTGACTGGAGTGAAACGTCTTTGCTTGTTAATGTTAGTTTTGTGACAGGAAAACACACTTAAAGAATGGCGTCCTGTTCAAAGGAAACAGACGTGTCCCTGTGGAAGTGCCCCTTGTGTCTGGACAATTTCAAGAGTCCAAAGCTGCTGCCATGCTCTCACACGTTTTGCAAAGTGTGTCTCAAGAATCTAGTGAACCATCGGAGGCACACGCCAGGAGCAGAGTTTGATTGTCCTTCGTGTCGTGAGAAGATTCGCATCCCCGCTGGTGGCGTGGATGCCTTCAAGACTAATTACTACCTGGAGGCTGCACGCACCAAAGAGAAGCAGCAGCTGTTGTGCAAAGTCCACGCTGACAAACCCAGAGAGCTGGAGTTGTATTGCCATCAGTGCAACTCGTGCATTTGCCTGAAGTGCAAACTGGATGAACACTTGGATCACCCCACTGAAACTCTGGAAGACATGTCAGAAAAGATGAAAGTGAAGCTGGCCAGCGACTTGCATGGAGTGACCAGTACCTTGTCAGGGCTGAAGGGCACGTTGGCTTCCTTCACCGCTGAACAGAAAGCTGCACGACAGAAGAGGGAAGCTGTAGAGAGGGACATTCACAAGCGGCACAGGATCATGGTGGCCACGGCAGACAAGTGCCGGGATGACGCCCTCTTCTCCCTGGACACTGTGACGGCTTCCATTGAGAGCCAGCTGGAGGGCGTCATCAGTGGAATGCAGAAGACTGTGGATTCACTGGAGAAACTGAGGAAACAGATGGAAAAATGCCTGAACGGGGAGGAGGGCAGCGGGCTGATGGTCACTGCTCAAGACATCTACCAGGACGCCAGCGGACAGGAAAAGGAGGTGCAGCAAATGCTGGTCCAGAAGATTTCCACTGTGTCTCGTCCCGTTCTCCGCTTCTCAACCACTGTGGCAGTCACTACAGCCATTGAGAAGAATTTCTTGAGTGGTGTGGAAAGAATGGATATGCAAGTGAACAATGCTAAGGTTGAAGTTGAACACATGTTCACCTCAGCCCAAGCTGATAAAACCCACGGAGTGTACTCATTGTTTCCCAGGTCTGATGACAAAGTCTGGGTGGCGTATGAGGACAGTTCCCAGTACCCACAGTTGTTTACATTCCAAGGAGAACTGACCTACACTGAAAGATCCGTCAAAGGCAGAACCAGCTTCACCCACACTAACCTCGGCACAGGGCTGTGCAACGTTCAGACTCCGGGCTCCTTCCAAACCTACGCCAAATCCAGGAGCCTCATCAAGCTGAAGAACCACTTGAACGGCACTGGCAACGTCATGGAAGTCGTAATGATAAACGAGAACCCCGTAAAAACATCCGCGGAGGTTCGTTTCACTATTCGTTGCGGTTCTCATCGCGCCTTCGACGTCCACGAAGGCAAAGCCCTGTACGCGGTTGTGGAAGAGGATTTCCAGCGAAAAGTTCACATCTATCAGCAACTCAAGGAATCTCCCGTAGCTACCTACACTTCCCCGGTTCAACCATCCCAACTGGCTGATGTCTGCTTCTACAAACTGGGGGGCCGTCACGTGCTGCTGGTGGCTGACGAACTGAACGACGCCATCCACGTGGTGGGGCTGGAGACGGGGCAGTTGGTGTTTTGGGGATACCTGGCGGCGGGCTGTCCGCTGATCGTGCAGCCCATGGCTCTCAACACGGACTCCGAGGGTCGCCTGTGGATCGCCTGTCGCTCTGGGGCTGTCCTCCTGTGCACGTGTCAGTAGACACCTCCACGTCCCCCTCCTCACCATGGCGATGCCTGGAAATACTACGCTGTGATTTGTATATAAAAACGCGAAGTTATTGACTTTAAAAAAAATCTCTATTTCTTAAAAAAAACAAGAGCAAAGCAAAAACAAAAACAAAAACATTAGCACCTTAGAATTTCGTAAGCGGATTGTGAGGTGTGTGCGTGTGTGTGTATGTGTGTGTGCGTGTGTGCGTGTGTGCACGTGTGCGCGCGTGTGTGTGTGCTTTAAAGTTAACCTGTTTGGAAATTTTGTGTTATAATAGTTCCCTTTTTGTGTAGAAAAAGAATCGTTTATCTGATTCTTGTTGGTAAATGGGTTAACGGTTTATTCCATTTTAATTTCTTTTTCGCCTAGTTTTCATTTGCACTGTTTGGAGATAAGAGTCAATAACTTGCACTTTTAGTTACTTGTGAGCCTGTTTTTCCCATTGTGATAGGATTCGGTAGTTAGACAGTTTAGAGTAGACAGGCATGCGCACTTGACACACACGCGCTGCACGAGCTTTTCTTTGTTCTGTAACTAGATTATATTTTGATTACAAAATGCTCATTATTGTGTTGATTATTATATAGTGTGCGTGCTGATCTCGATATGGTGCCAGCGGTCTATGAATGCCACGTACTCAACCAGTGCTAACGCCTCTTAGTGACGTTTTGCTCCCGTTTGTGTCTTCTACAATTCTAGTGCTTACGCCTCCTGTGACGTTTGCGTCGTAGCAGCATACCAGAAGCCGATTTTACACAGTGTATTGTGCTAATATTATCCAGATAAGTTCTACGTTTGTTCAATTTCAATGATTGACGCTATGCTGACCTGTATTACTTCGTAGTTTGTTTATTATTACTGTTTGAACTTTCTTTCAAAGTTACTAGCAGCTAGCAGCCCGCTACTTCCACCGTGTCAAGTATTTTTACACTTTAATTTTAGATCTTTTTTTTTTTCAAAGTTGATTGAACTTTTAGTGACCTTTTCATTGTTTGACTTTTTTTTTATCATCATGGCCTTCAAACCACCAGACAATTTTGACTTTTCACACCCGGAACAGTGGCCAACATGGCGCCAGAGATTTATGCGATACTGAACATGCAGTGAGTTAGCTAAGAAAGACTTTGATATCCAGGTTTCCAGTCTCATCTACAGCATCGGCTGCGATGCTGAAAGGATTTTCTCCACTTTCACCATCAACACAGGTCACCGTGCAGGCCAAAGCCCTCCGGACCCTTCTGATACTACCTTTGAAGACGTGATCAAGATGTTCAATGACCACTTCACACCAAAGTGTAACGTCATTCACGAACGGGCAGTGTTTAATCAGCGGCAGCAGGCCCCAGGCGAAAACGTAGAAACATACATTCGTGTTCTGTATGAACTGTCGGAAAACGCAGATTTTCCATGTAAGGATTCAGCTATCTGAGACCGGCTCGTGGTAGGACTGTGTGACAAAGAGCTGTCGGAAAAGTTGCAGCTGCAGCCAGACCTCACCCTGAAGGACGCCATTCAGATTGCGCGCCAGCATGAATTAGCTAAGCAGCAGCTGCGGGAGCAGCGTGATGCCGGTGCCAGCGTAGATGCAGTGCGCTCCAGCAGAGATGGGGGTGCACGATGGGGACATCGCCGTGGTGGTGGTCACGGAGGGCGTGCCTCCTTTCACGCCAACTCTTCGCAGAGGGGCAGCGGAGGTCATCAACACGCCAGAGGTCAACACGCCGGAGACCAACATCCCAGAGGACAACGAGGGGGTACGGGCCAACATCACCGAGGAGGTAGAACATGCGGCAACTGCGGTCGAGAACCACATTACAGCAGGAATGAGTGTCCTGCTCGCGGCAAAGTTTGTCGCAAGTGCAGGATCTACGGACACTTCACAAATGTCTGCAGACAGCAGCAGCGATCCCAGGTGAACGAGGTGGAGACACACTTCCTGGGCTCTGTCTCCACTCCAGCCAGTGAGCCTCCATGGTTCACATACCTGGACATTTGCAACACCCCGGTCTGCTTCAAGATAGACACGGGTGCTGACGTGTCTGTCGTCTCTACATCCCAATATAACCAATTCCCTTGCCCTCCTTCCTTGCAGCAAACAAAGGCAGCACTCTGTAGCCCTTCAGGTCCCTTGACATGCAGAGGACAGTTCACAGTGACTGTTCATACAGAAAATGGCCCTCTCTGCATGCAGTTCTTCGTCGTTGACTCCAACACCGACAACCTTCTTAGTCGAGCTGCTGCATGTCAACTGAACCTTGTCCAGCACATTGACGAGCTTTCCTCTCCCGTGTTTGGTGAGCTCGACCAAAAACCAGTGGATTGTACACCCGTGAAAATCCAGCTGAAGGAGGATGCTCACCCATACAGCATCCCCACAGCCAGGAGGGTACCAATCCCACTTCACGAAAAGGTCAAGGCCAAACTGGACAGAATGATAGAAGCGAACGTCATTGAAGCCATTACTGAACCAACAGATTGGTGTGCCCCAATGGTTGCTGTCATGAAGAAGTCAGGGTCAGTCAGAATCTGTACTGATCTCAAGAAGCTGAATCTTGCCGTGAAAAGAGAAAGATACATGATACCGACGATTGACGACATCCTACACAAATTGAAAGGCTCCACCATCTTCACGAAATTGGATGCCACATCAGGATTTTGGCAGATCCCTCTGGACCTACAAACTGCGAAACTTACGACCTTCATCACACCTTTCGGCAGGTTTTACTACAAAAGACTACCATTTGGCATCACCTCCGCACCAGATATATTCCAAAGGAAGATGGAAGAAATTCTTTAAGGAATTGACAATGTCATTTGCTACTTCGATGACATCCTGATCCACAGCAAGAACGCAGAGGAACATGAGAGGCACCTTGCAGCAGTCATCCAGAGACCTGCAGAGGTCGGTCTCAAACTCAACCAAGAGAAGTCAGAATTCCGGAAATCCAGCATCGACTTCTTGGGCCATCGCATGGAGAAGGCATGCGTCCCAGCGATGAGAAGGTGTCCATCTCCAAGAACATAATGGGATCAAGAAACCTGTCTCATATTGTTCACATACCCTCACACCAGCTAAGCGCGCCTATGCTCAGATAGAAAAGGAATGTCTAGCAGCAGAGTGGTCCTGCGATAAATTCTCCAGATACCTTGTGGGGCTAGAAGACTTCAAATTGGAGACAGACCACAAGCCTCTGATACCCCTCATCAACACCAAGGACCTTCAGGACACACCTCTTCGCTGCCAACGGCTCCTCATGCGCATGATGAGGTTTAATCCGACAGCTGTTTTCACTCCAGGCAAGAATCTTGTCATCGCTGACACGCTGTCGAGAAGCCCCCAGACGGAACCAGAAAGTCTGCAAACACGACAATTGACGGATGATGTTGTTGCTCACATCGACCTCGTCCAGTCAACCTGGCCAGCATCTGATAAGCGACTACAACAGATTGCTGAAGAAACCCAGCATGACACCACTCTCAGCGCAGCGCTAGAGTATATGGCAAAGGGATGGCCTATCTACAAGAGTGACGTCAGCCCAGAACTCCAGGAGCTCTATGCAGTCCGAAACGAGCTCAGTGTTCACGAAGGCTTGCTCATCAAGGGAAACCGGATCGTCATCCCAATTTCCATGCGGGAAGAAATCCTAGAAGCCATCCATGCTGGACACCAGGGAATCACCAAATGCCGCGAACGCACACACAACGCAGTCTGGTGGGCAGAATCTCCAAAGAAATTGCTCAAAAGGTACGTTCCTGCACTTTTTGTGAAGAAAAGAAGCCAACGCAGAGATCAGAGCCTCTCAAGCCTACACCTTTACCCGAAGGTCCATTCCAAATGGTTGGTGCCGACCTGTGTGAAGTCAAAGGTTCTCAGTACCTTGTTGTCATTGACTACTTCTCCAGATATTTGGAAATTGCTCATCTGCCGACCATGACGTCTGCCTGTGTCATCGGAAAACTGAAGAACATCTTCGCCCATCATGGGATCCCAAACATTCTTGTCACAGACAACGGACGACAGTTTTCCTCGTCAGAATTCAGGATCTTCTCTGACACCTGGCACTTCACGCACGTTACCAGTAGTCCTTACTTCCCACAGACAGTGGGGAAGCAGAAAGAGGAGTGCAAATCGCCAAACGGATCTTGCAGCAGAAGGATCCTTTCCTTGCTCTACTGTCATACAGAGCAACTCCCACAGCGTCTACAGGAGTGAGCCCAGCTGAACTCGCCATGGGGAGAAGGTTAAGGACCACGGTTCCAACGCTTCCTGTCAACCTGGAACCTCAGCAATACGATCAAGATACCATCGCTCAGAGAGATGCCAAAGCCAAAGAAAACAACAAGAAATACTTTGACAGGCATCATGGAGCTCAATCCCAACCAGAGCTCCTCCCCGGAGACTATGTTCTGCAGAAACTGGACCATGAGTCCCAGTGGTCCAACCCTGCTAGAGTCCTCGACCAGATCGCACCCAGATCATACCTGGTGGAGAACTCCTACGGTACCCAGTATAGGCGGAATCGCAAACATCTCCGTCTGTCCCAGTCCATTTCCCAGAGTACCCTTACTCAGAGTGCTGCCTGTCCACAACTTCCGACCAAACCCAAGACACCCTGTCCTGACCCTCAGCCAGTCCCAAGTCCTTTGGCTAGTCCTCAGTCGCCAGGACCACCCCAGGCTGGTATCCAATACCACCAGCCAAACGCCCATGGGACACCAGCAGCCTGCCTTCCAGAGCAGTCCGGCCAGACCAACCCTTCTACATCACCAGTTCCTGTTAGGACAACCCGCTGTGGACGAGCCATCATCGCTCCAGCAAGATACAGGGACTAAAACTACACCCTGTGGTCTGTCGTATCAGCCAGACACTCAAAATTAATAGTGAAAGTGAAAGTGACATCCCTCCCTCGGTTATTGTTCAGACTCTAAAATCATAATTATCAGTGCAACTCGATGCACACTTGTGTTGTCCATTAAAAGGGGGGAGATGTGATAGGATTCTGTAGTTAGACAGTTTAGAGTAGACACGCATGCGCACTTGACACACACGCGCTGCACGAGCTTTTCTTTGTTCTGTAACTAGATTATATTTGGATTACAAGATGCTGATTCTTGTGTTGATTATTATAAAGTGTGCGTGCTGATCTCGATACCCATTATACTGTACTACATACCGTACTATGTCTTTCATTCCACAAGCTTTGAACATTTAACGTTGGGCGTGTTTTGTAATAATGTGGTCGAACTTTACGTGGTGAAAGTCCTGAGATGACCATAGCTGTCGACGGGACTATGAATGAATGACTAACTAATTTATTTTTATTTTTTATTAATGTATTCATGCTCGCTGTTATATTTGGCAGATTGTATTCATGTTTTATGGATTGATTGTGTGACTATTTTAAGATTTAAGATCCATGCTATTTCAGGGGTATTATCTTTTTTTTTAGAAACTCAGAGTCCATTTTGCTAGAGGACAGACTTTTTTTATAGCTTGAAAAAGCTGAAGATTCTGAGATTTATAATTTGCCAATAAGTCGGGCATTGTAGGAGGCAGGCAAAGTACTTACTTAAGCGGGATAAATCCACAACCACCCACACGGTTTGCTGCATCACAGCCTGTTTTCTTGCTGTTTCATCAAATCTTGCTTTGATGCCTTTGATTAACTAGATCATTTCTATTTCTTTAGTCTTCGCCTTAGGCAGTCAACTTCTTCACGTTGAAGATTCTGCTGCACTTTAGGGGGAAGTACGAAAAATAAAGAAAATAAGTACAGCAAAGATAGGGTAGAAAGTGAACTGATGAGATGTTATGGGGAATTCCGGAAAAGATAGAGCCCAAGATGGTCAGGAATAATTTAAGTATTTTTAGGTACTCCGTTTGCTATGTAGAAGGATAATAATTTTATGAGATAGATTTATAATTTTAAGGAAGTCAGATAGATATTGAAGTATTGATTACAAAAAACACCAATCCTCATCTCTCATCGTTTCTTTGCTCAGTTGATTAGCTTCATTGGTTTTTGGTTTGGTTTTAATTATTAGCTTTTAATCGGGACAGATTTTTACTTTTTTATTTATTATTTGTGATGCTTGCTAATCTTTAATTTGAAGCACTGAGCAAAAACTGATCATAATTCAACCTAGCGAGAAATAATTTTTTACACACTCTCCCATCGAATCTCCACTTCCTTTTAAACACAAATTCAAATCGACGTGACAAGTTTTTATGACGCATTTTGAATTTGGCTTCAGTTTACATGTTTGTTCTTGTTGTGTGACTGTGCAGTCAACAATAAAGGATAGGATGTCATTTTATACACAGTGTGTAGGTGGCATAGCTGTTGTATGCCTATTTAAATGACTTTTTGTTTTGAAGTTTAGAAAAAACAAGTTTTCTTTGTTATCAATTTGGAATAAATGAATCAATTTAAGGCACCAATCCTTGCTTTTTAGTGTGTGTGTGTGTGTGTGTGTGTGTGTGTGTGTGTGTGCGTGTGCGTGCGTGCGTGCGTGCGCGTGCGTGTGCGCGCGTGGCGTGCGTGCGTGCGTGCGTGTGTGCGTGCGTGCGTGTGTGCGTGCGTGCGTGTGCGTGCGTGCGCACGCGTGTGTGCGTGAGTGCGTGCGTGCGCGTGTGTGTGTGAGTGTAAAACCACATTTCTGCTCTGAAAGAGGGTTTCAACTATGGCGGGATAATACTTTGTCTCTCTAAACGGATCACGCTAAGAGAGTAGGCCCCTACTCTTTTAGCACATGTTCACGTGGACATGTGCATCGACAGTTTGCATATATCCTGCAATGTCAAGAGATATTTCAAAACCTTATGGGAATTTTATGGTAAGTACATTCCATAAAACGTTGGAAATTACTGAATTGTCACGAACCATTTCAATAAATGTGTGGATTGTAAAAAGAACTTATGGGAGTTTTATCGTAAGTATATTTCATTAAACGTTGGAAATTACTGAATTGTCATGAACCATTTCAATAAAATTGTGTGGATAGTAAAAAGAACTTATGGGAGTTTTATCGTAAGTATATTTCATTAAACGTTGGAAATTACTGAATTGTCATGAACCATTTCAATAAAATTGTGTGGATAGTAAAGAAACCTTATGGGAGTTTTATTGTAAAGACATTGCCCGTTGGAAACTACTGAATTGTCATGAACCATTTCAATAAAATTGTGTGGATAGTAAAAAGAACTTATGGGAGTTTTATCGTAAGTATATTTCATTAAACGTTGGAAATTACTGAATTGTCACGAACCATTTCAATAAATGTGTGTGGATTGTAAAAAGAACTTATGGGAGTTTTATCGTAAGTATATTTCATTAAACGTTGGAAATTACTGAATTGTCACGAACCATTTCAATAAAATTGTGTGGATAGTAAAACGAACTTATGGGAGTTTTATCGTAAGTACATTTCATTAAACGTTGGAAATTACTGAATTGTCATGAACCATTTCAATAAAATTGTGTGGATAGTAAAAATAACTTATGGGAGTTTTATCGTAAGTATATTCCATTAAACGTTGGAAACTACTGAATTGTCATGAACCATTTCAATAAAATTGTGTGGATAGTAAAACGAACTTATGGGAGTTTTATCGTAAGTATATTTCATTAAACGTTGGAAATTACTGAATTGTCATGAACCATTTCAATAAAATTGTGTGGATAGTAAAGAAACCTTATGGGAGTTTTATTGTAAAGACATTGCCCGTTGGAAACTACTGAATTGTCATGAACCATTTCAATAAAATTGTGTGAACAGTAAATATGTTGTGAGAAAAACAAGTCATTAAAAAACTGTCTTGTGTTGATCGATTCTATCATTCGGATACAGTGATTAAAAGTATATATATGGAGGGTAGTGGCCAGAACTGTCTTTCTAAAAAGAATACAGAAAGCAGTCAGGCAGTTAAGTCAGCAACTTTCGACTAAACTCTTTCCTTTCACAAATGCAAGACAAGATTGTCATTGAGAATCGTAAGGAACGTGTAAGATACTCAACGTGCAACTTTTTTTTCTTCTTCCTGAAATGAGCCAAAAACTATTTCAAGTTGCCGCTTTCTTTTTCTGTTGACGGAAGTTTGCACTGTGTGTGTGCAGTGTATTTCGTTTTCGTGGTTGCGTTTAACGGACAATCACTGGAAAGTCCCTATTCAACCAATGGCTGGTGCCAGAAGAGCATCTTATCATTAGCTTCGGGTTTTTGAAGAAATGACCAATGGGTTGTTTAGGGGGAGTTATTGTCCTTAGCCCTTGACACCAGGTGTCGTTCCATTTAGATGTTTCTAGGAACACGAAACTCTCTCTCTCTCTCTCTCTCTCTCTCTCTCTCTCTCTCATCTCTCTCTCTCTCTCTCTCTCTCTCTCTCTCTCTCTCTCTCTCTCTCTCTCTCTCTCTCTCTCTCTCTCTCTCTCTATTATGCACGGCAAAAACAAACATTTTTGCCACGCACAATCAACATTTGCCTCTTATTCGACAAAAGCAAGTACATGTAATGTGTTGCTGTTGTTGGCGTATCCTGGCTAAAAGACTCCAAGGATCATCCCAACCGCGGAAGCGCTTGAACGCTATGGTACAAGTGCATCAGCTATTGATGAGAACATTACGTGCGTGACCGGTTTCGATTACCCTGCCACGTTGGCAGTCACAATCCATCTTCGGGAGCACCGATGATGCCCTCCTAACACTTCTTCACAATGCCTTTGTTCATCTAAATAACCCCAACTCCTTTGTTCGCATTCTGTTTATTGACTTCTCATCTGCCTTCAACACAATACAACCACACCCTTTGGCCCTCAAACTGTTAGAACTAAACGTGGATCCCAAACTCACTCTCTGGATAGTCGATTTCGTACTCAACAGAACACAGTCAGTCCGTTTTCAGTCTGTAACTTCCTCAGAACGTGCCACTTCTACCGGTGCCCCCCAAGGTACAGTGTTATCCCCAGTCCTTTTCACATTATACACTAATGACTGCAGAGGCACAGAAACAACTCCTGTTATAAAGTACTCAGATGACTCTGCAATTGAAGATTATGTCCAACTCTGAATCAGTATTTTAACGAAGTACCAAAGAGATGCTAATTAATTTCCGTAAAGATTCATTGCCTGTACCACAACTCGTGATTGATGGGGAGAGTGTTGAGAGAGTGGAGTACCGATATCTGGGTCCAGTCCTTCATTGCCTGTACCACAACTCGTGATTGATGGGGAGAGTGTTGACAGAGTGGAGGAGTACTGATATCTGGGTCCAGTCCTTCATTGCCTGTACCACAACTCGTGATTGATGGGGAGAGTGTTGAGAGAGTGGAGGAGTACTGATATCTGGGTACAGTCCTTCATTGCCTGTACCACAACTCGTGATTGATGGGGAGAGTGTTGAGAGAGTGGAGGAGTACCGATATCTGGGTCCAGTCCTTCATTGCCTGTACCACAACTCGTGATTGATGGGGAGAGTGTTGAGAGAGTGGAGGAGTACTGATATCTGGGTCCAGTCCTTCATTGCCTGTACCACAACTCGTGATTGATGGGGAGAGTGTTGAGAGAGTGGAGGAGCACCGATATCTGGGTCCAGTCCTTCATTGCCTGTACCACAACTCGTGATTGATGGGGAGAGTGTTGAGAGAGTGGAGGAGTACCGATATCTGGGTACAGTCCTTCATTGCCTGTACCACAACTCGTGATTGATGGGGAGAGTGTTGAGAGAGTGGAGGAGTACTGATATCTGGGTCCAGTCCTTCATTGCCTGTACCACAACTCGTGATTGATGGGGAGAGTGTTGAGAGAGTGGAGGAGTACTGATATCTGGGTCCAGTCCTTCATTGCCTGTACCACAACTCGTGATTGATGGGGAGAGTGTTGAGAGAGTGGAGGAGTACCGATATCTGGGTCCAGTCCTTCATTGCCTGTACCACAACTCGTGATTGATGGGGAGAGTGTTGAGAGAGTGGAGGAGTACCGATATCTGGGTCCAGTCCTTCATTGCCTGTACCACAACTCGTGATTGATGGGGAGAGTGTTGAGAGAGTGGAGGAGCACCGATATCTGGGTCCAGTCCTTCATTGCCTGTACCACAACTCGTGATTGATGGGGAGAGTGTTGAGAGAGTGGAGGAGTACCGATATCTGGGTCCAGTCCTTCATTGCCTGTACCACAACTCGTGATTGATGGGGAGAGTGTTGAGAGAGTGGAGGAGTACTGATATCTGGGTACAGTCCTTCATTGCCTGTACCACAACTCGTGATTGATGGTGAGAGTGTTGAGAGAGTGGAGGAGTACTGATATCTGGGTACAGTCCTTCATTGCCTGTACCACAACTCGTGATTGATGGTGAGAGTGTTGTGAGAGTGGAGGAGTACCGATATCTGGTACAGTCCTTCATTGCCTGTACCACAACTCGTGATTGATGGGGAGAGTGTTGAGAGAGTGGAGGAGCACCGATATCTGGGTCCAGTCCTTCATTGCCTGTACCACAACTCGTGATTGATGGGGAGAGTGTTGAGAGAGTGGAGGAGTACTGATATCTGGGTCCAGTCCTTCATTGCCTGTACCACAACTCGTGATTGATGGGGAGAGTGTTGAGAGAGTGGAGGAGTACCGATATCTGGGTCCAGTCCTTCATTGCCTGTACCACAACTCGTGATTGATGGGGAGAGTGTTGAGAGAGTGGAGGAGTACTGATATCTGGGTACAGTCCTTCATTGCCTGTACCACAACTCGTGATTGATGGGGAGAGTGTTGAGAGAGTGGAGGAGCACCGATATCTGGGTACAGTCCTTCATTGCCTGTACCACAACTCGTGATTGATGGGGAGAGTGTTGAGAGAGTGGAGGAGTACCGATATCTGGTACAGTCCTTCATTGCCTGTACCACAACTCGTGATTGATGGGGAGAGTGTTGAGAGAGTGGAGGAGTACTGATATCTGGGTACAGTCCTTCATTGCCTGTACCACAACTCGTGATTGATGGGGAGAGTGTTGAGAGAGTGGAGGAGTACTGATATCTGGGTCCAGTCCTTCATTGCCTGTACCACAACTCGTGATTGATGGGGAGAGTGTTGAGAGAGTGGAGGAGTACCGATATCTGGGTACAGTCCTTCATTGCCTGTACCACAACTCGTGATTGATGGGGAGAGTGTTGAGAGAGTGGAGGAGTACTGATATCTGGGTCCAGTCCTTCATTGCCTGTACCACAACTCGTGATTGATGGGGAGAGTGTTGAGAGAGTGGAGGAGCACCGATATCTGGGTCCAGTCCTTCATTGCCTGTACCACAACTCGTGATTGATGGGGAGAGTGTTGAGAGAGTGGAGGAGCACCGATATCTGGGTCCAGTCCTTCATTGCCTGTACCACAACTCGTGATTGATGGGGAGAGTGTTGAGAGAGTGGAGGAGCACCGATATCTGGGTCCAGTCCTTCATTGCCTGTACCACAACTCGTGATTGATGGGGAGAGTGTTGAGAGAGTGGAGGAGTACCGATATCTGGGTACAGGATCGTTCCCACCATCTTTATATCTACTAATGTCCCATATGTGTCTGTTTCCAGACCGGAGGATGTTAAACAGATTTTTATATTATATATTGTTTGGATAGTAATGTCCCATATGATCTAACGATCGGCAGGACGTAAAACATTAATCTTACATCGATTGGGCCTCTCTCTCTCTCTCTCTCTCTCTCTCTCTCTCTCTCTCTCTCGTTCGTTCTCTCTCTCTCTCTCTCGTCTTCTCTCCCGCCGTCTCTCCTCTCTCTCCTCTCTCGTCTCTCTCTCTCTCTCTCTCTCTCTCTCCCTCTCCTCTCTCTCCTTTTCTCTTTCTCTCTCTTGTGTGGTGTGTCAGTACGCGCGCATGTCACAGTGTATGCATGTGCACGTATGTGTGTGTTTTGAGAACTCTCTCTCCCCCCCCCCCCCCCACTCTCTCATAACATTTTGTTAGGGCTTGCCTCAAAAGTCTCTCTC
>CM065694.1:4823200-4843984 GCA_017654935.2 Phymorhynchus buccinoides
TCTAATTATCTTAGACAATCAAGAACATGACGAAAATACATACATTTTACAGTGAGCTAGAATATAGAAAAGTACATATATTACAAATGAACAAAACGCATATCTTGAAAAAGTACACAAACGACAGAAACACACACACACACACACACACACACACACACACACACACACACACACACAACACACACACACGCGCACGCAACAATCACACCAACACCCACGTCCTACTGTTTCAACAACCACCAACCCCAACCACACCAAACATCACCCCACTCCCCCCCCCCCCATACACATTCCCTGACCCCCATACTCCCCACCCCACCCCATACACACACACGCGCGCCCGTGCACGTGTTAACCTCATACTCAACGTCTTCCATGAGTGGAAAACAATAGGGGGAAGGATATAGACTTGCAGAGAGAAAGCTTTCCTGAAGAAGTGGGGTCTTTAGTTGGGACTTGAAGGAAGAAGAGGGGGAATGGTTATGGGTTCATGGTCAGGGAGAGAATTCCAAACGTTTGGTGCAACAAAAATAAACGCCTCTCACCTTTTGTAAAAGAGTACGACTCTCACACTCTCTCACATGAAATAAACCTTCGCCAAAGAGAAAGACGATTTCAACTTGTTTGAACCTCAGCTTGTCACATATCAAGGCTATCAGGCCAACCAAGCATGCCTGCTGTTGTCGTTTCTGACTATGATTGAGACAGCAGAGGGGGCAGTTGTTATTCCGAAAGGCTGGCTAAAAATGTGTTTATTGTGGAGATGCCTTGCTCAGGATATATCCCCACTCTCTCGGCCAATAGGCATACGAGGGACAGCTGGCGTTGGGAGGATCCTGAAAGCCAACCAATCCCTTGTAGCGGCAGCATTTAAGTCAGTTTTCAAAACTTCCCTAGTGTGAGTGTCGTATCTTTTACAAAAGGCCTAATAATGAATAAGGTTAAATAAAATCTGCAAGGTATTTAGCCTTGGCTGTTTCTGTTCCCAGGTCTGATATATTCAAGTGAGGCAAAAGTAGTACACCCCAGCCCCTGCAGGCTTTCATGAAATAACGAGAGTTCTTGTGAGCACAAGTTCTCAGTCCCCTGAACCGCCAAAAACAGTATACTATATCTGCAGCTACAGACGACGTTCTCTACGACCATGTAGACTAGAAACTGTTCAGCCGACTTTGAGCTGAACTCAATAATAAGTTAATATTCAGTGTCTTTCTGAGTAATCCGGAGATATTTAAGCCCCAGAAAATGTTCACAGTGCGGAACTTTTTCACGAACCTCCCCACTATTCAGTGCAAACTTTCCCTTTGCTACATATCAGTGTTTGACATTGACTGGAGTGAAACGTCTTTGCTTGTTAATGTTAGTTTTGTGACAGAAAACAACTTAAAGAATGGCGTCCTGTTCAAGAAACAGACGTGTCCCATGTGGAAGTTGCCCCTTGTGTCTGGACAATTTCAGAGTCCAAAGGCTGCTGCCATGCTATCACACATTTGCGAAGCGTGTCTCAAGGGTCTGTGAACCAATCAGAGGTCATGCCACGGAGCAGGTCACCAGAGTTTGTTGTCCTTGTTGCTGTCAAGAAGATTCGCCATCCGCCGCTGGGGCGTGGATGCCTTCAAGACTCAATTACTTACATGGAGGCTGCACGCACCAAAGGACGCAGCAGCTGTGGCAAAGTCCACGATGGACAAACCCAGAGAGCTGGAGTTGTATTGCCATCAGTGCAACTCGTGCATTGGCCTGAAGTGCAAACGGGTGGTATGAACAATTGGATCAAACCCACTGAAACTCTGGAAGACATGTCAGAAAAGATGAAAGTGAAGATGGCCAGCGACTTGCATGGAGTGACCGTACCTTGTCAGGGCTGAAGGGGCAGTTGGCTTTCTTCACCGCTGAACAGAAAGCTGCACGACAGAAGAGGGAAGCTGTAGAGAGGGCATTCACAAGCCGGCACAGGAGCATGGTGGCCAGGGCAGGACAATGCCGGGATGACGCCTATTCTCTGGCACTGTGACGGCTTCCATTGAGAGCCAGCTTGGAGGGCGTCATCAGTGGAATGACAGAAGACTGTGGATTCACTGGAGAAACTGACGGCAACAGATGGAAAAATGCCTGAACGGGGAGGAGGGCAGGGGTGATGGTCACTGCTCAAGACTTACCAGGCCGCCAGCGGACAGGAAAAGGAGGTGCAGGCAAATGCTGGTCCAGAGATTTCCACTGTGTCTCGTTCCCGTTCTCCGCTTCTAAACCACTGTGGCCAGTCACTAACAGCATGAGAAGAATTCTTGAGTGGTGTGAAAGAAATGGATATGCAAGAGTGAACAATGCTAAGGTTGAAGTTGAAACTCCAAGGAGAACTGACCTACACTGAAAGATCCGTCAAAGGCAGAACCAGCTTCACCCACACTAACCTCGGCACAGGGCTGTGCAACGTTCAGACTCCGGGATCCTTCCAAACCTACGCCAAATCCAGGAGCCTCATCAAGCTGAAGAACCACTTAAACGGCACTGGCGACATCATGGAAGTCGTAGTGAAAAACGAGAACCCCGTAAAAACATCCACGGTGGTTCGTTTCACTATTCGTTGCGGTTCTCATCGCGCCTTCGACGTCCACGAAGACAAAGCCCTGTACGCGGTCGTGGAAGAGCATTCCCAGCGAAAAGTTCACATCTATCAGCAACTCAAGGAATCTCCCGTAGCTACCTACACTTCCCCGGTTCAACCATCCCAACTGGCTGATGTCTGCTTCTACAAACTGGGGGGCCGTCACGTGCTGCTGGTGGCTGACGAACTGAACGACGCCATCCACGTGGTGGGGCTGGAGACGGGGCAGTTGGTGTTTTGGGGATACCTGGCGGCGGGCTGTCCGCTGATCGTGCAGCCCATGGCTCTCAACACGGACTCCGAGGGTCGCCTGTGGATCGCCTGTCGCTCTGGGGCTGTCCTCCTGTGCACGTGTCAGTAGACACCTCCACGTCCCCCTCCTCACCATGGCGATGCCTGGAAATACTACGCTGTGATTTGTATATAAAAACGCGAAGTTATTGACTTTAAAAAAAATCTCTATTTCTTAAAAAAAACAAGAGCAAAGCAAAAACAAAAACAAAAACATTAGCACCGTAGAATTTTAGTAAGCGGATTGTGCGGTGTGTGCGTGTGTGTGTATGTGTGTGTTGCGTGTGTGCGTGTGTGCACGTGTGCGCGCGTGTGTGTGTGCTTTAAAGTTAACCTGTTTGGAAATTTTGTGTTATAATAGTTCCCTTTTTGTGTAGAAAAAGAATCGTTTATCTGATTCTTGTTGGTAAATGGGTTAACGGTTTATTCCATTTTAATTTCTTTTTTTCGCCTAGTTTTCATTTGCACTGTTTGGAGATAAGAGTCAATAACTTGCACTTTTAGTTACTTGTGAGCCTGTTTTTCCCATTGTGATAGGATTCGGTAGTTAGACAGTTTAGAGTAGACAGGCATGCGCACTTGACACACACGCGCTGCACGAGCCTTTCTTTGTTTTCTAACTAGATTACACTTGGATCACAAAATGCTTCATAATTGTGTTTGTTATTATATAGTGTGCGTGCTGATCTCGATATGGTGGCAGCGGTCTATGAATGCCACGTACTCAACCAGTGCTAACGCCTCTTAGTGACGTTTTGCTCCCGTTTGTGTCTTCTACAATTCTAGTGCTTACGCCTCCTGTGACGTTTGCGTCTAGCAGCATACCAGAAGCCAATTTTACACAGTGTATTGTGCTAATATTATCCAGATAAGTTCTACGTTTGTTCAATTTCAATGATTGACGCTATGCTGACCTGTATTACTTCGTAGTTAGTCCATTATTATTGTTTGTACTTTCTTTCAAAGTTACTAGCAGCTACCCGCCCGCTACTTTCCACTTTGTCAAGAACTTTTAACCACTTTACTTATTTATATCGTTTTTTTCTTTCAAAGTTGATTGAACTTTTAGTGACCTTTTCATTGTTTGACTTTTTTTTTATCATCATGGCCTTCAAACCACCAGACAATTTTGACTTTTCACACCCGGAACAGTGGCCAACATGGCGCCAGAGATTTATGCGATACTGAACATGCAGTGAGTTAGCTAAGAAAGACTTTGATATCCAGGTTTCCAGTCTCATCTACAGCATCGGCTGCGATGCTGAAAGGATTTTCTCCACTTTCACCATCAACACAGGTCACCGTGCAGGCCAAAGCCCTCCGGACCCTTCTGATACTACCTTTGAAGACGTGATCAAGATGTTCAATGACCACTTCACACCAAAGTGTAACGTCATTCACGAACGGGCAGTGTTTAATCAGCGGCAGCAGGCCCCAGGCGAAAACGTAGAAACATACATTCGTGTTCTGTATGAACTGTCGGAAAACGCAGATTTTCCATGTAAGGATTCAGCTATCTGAGACCGGCTCGTGGTAGGACTGTGTGACAAAGAGCTGTCGGAAAAGTTGCAGCTGCAGCCAGACCTCACCCTGAAGGACGCCATTCAGATTGCGCGCCAGCATGAATTAGCTAAGCAGCAGCTGCGGGAGCAGCGTGATTCCAGCGCCAGCATCGATGCAGTGCGCTCCAGCAGAGATGGGGGTGCACGATGGGGACATCGCCGTGGTGGTGACCACGGAGGGCGTGCCTCCTTTCACGCCAACTCTTCGCAGAGGGGCAGCTGGAGGTCATCAACACGCCAGAGGTCACCGCGCCGGAGACCAACATCCAAGAGGACAACGAGGGGGTACGGGCCAACATCACCGAGGAGGTAGAACATGCGGCAACTGCGGTCGAGAACCACATTACAGCAGGAATGAGTGTCCTGCTCGCGGCAAAGTTTGTCGCAAGTGCAGGATCTACGGACACTTCACAAATGTCTGCAGACAGCAGCAGCGATCCCAGGTGAACGAGGTGGAGACACACTTCCTGGGCTCTGTCTCCACTCCAGCCAGTGAGCCTCCATGGTTCACATACCTGGACATTTGCAACACCCCGGTCTGCTTCAAGATAGACACGGGTGCTGACGTGTCTGTCGTCTCTACATCCCAATATAACCAATTCCCTTGCCCTCCTCCCTTGCAGCAAACAAAGGCAGCACTCTGTAGCCCTTCAGGTCCCTTGACATGCAGAGGACAGTTCACAGTGACTGTTCATACAGAAAATGGCCCTCTCTGCATGCAGTTCTTCGTCGTTGACTCCAACACCGACAACCTTCTTAGTCGAGCTGCTGCATGTCAACTGAACCTTGTCCAGCACATTGACGAGCTTTCCTCTCCCGTGTTTGGTGAGCTCGACCAAAAAACCAGTGGATTGTACACCCGTGAAAATCCAGCTGAAGGAGGATGCTCACCCATACAGCATCCCCACAGCCAGGAGGGTACCAATCCCACTTCATGAAAAGGTCAAGGCCGAACTGGACAGAATGATAGAAGCGAACATCATTGAAGCCATTACAGAACCAACAGATTGGTGTGCCCCAATGGTTGCTGTCATGAAGAAGTCAGGGTCAGTCAGAATCTGTACTGATCTCAAGAAGCTGAATCTTGCCGTGAAAAGAGAAAGATACATGATACCGACGATTGACGACATCCTACACAAATTGAAAGGCTCCACCATCTTCACGAAATTGGATGCCACATCAGGATTTTGGCAGATCCCTCTGGACCTACAAACTGCGAAACTTACGACCTTCATCACACCTTTCGGCAGGTTTTACTACAAAAGACTACCATTTGGCATCACCTCCGCACCAGATATATTCCAAAGGAAGATGGAAGAAATTCTTTAAGGAATTGACAATGTCATTTGCTACTTCGATGACATCCTGATCCACAGCAAGAACGCAGAGGAACATGAGAGGCACCTTGCAGCAGTCATCCAGAGACCTGCAGAGGTCGGTCTCAAACTCAACCAAGAGAAGTCAGAATTCCGGAAATCCAGCATCGACTTCTTGGGCCATCGCATGGAGAAGGCATGCGTCCCAGCGATGAGAAGGTGTCCATCTCCAAGAACATAATGGGATCAAGAAACCTGTCTCATATTGTTCACATACCCTCACACCAGCTAAGCGCGCCTATGCTCAGATAGAAAAGGAATGTCTAGCAGCAGAGTGGTCCTGCGATAAATTCTCCAGATACCTTGTGGGGCTAGAAGACTTCAAATTGGAGACAGACCACAAGACCCTGATACCCCTCATCAACACCAAGGACCTTCAGGACACACATCTTCACTGCCAACGGCTCCTCATGCGCATGATGAGGTTTAATCCGACAGCTGTTTTCACTCCAGGCAATAATCTTGTCATCGCTGACACGCTGTTGAGAAGCCCCCAGACGGAACCAGAAAGCCCGCAAACACGACAATTGACGGATGATGTTGTTGCTCACATCGACCTTGTCTGGTCAACCTGGCCAGCATCTGATAAGCGACTACAACAGATCGCTGAAGAAACCCAGCATGACACCACTCTCAGCGCAGCGCTAGAGTATACGGCAAAGGGATGGCCTATCTACAAGAGCGACGTCAGCCCAGAACTCCAGGAGCTCTATGCAGTCCGAAACGAGCTCAGTGTTCACGAAGGCTTGCTCATCAAGGGAAACCGGATCGTCATCCCAACTTCCATGTGGGAAGAAATCCTAGAAGCCATCCATGCTGGACACCAGGGAATCACCAAATGCCGCGAACGCACACACAACGCAGTCTGGTGGGCAGAATCTCCAAAGAAATTGCTCAAAAGGTACGTTCCTGCACTCTTTGCGAAGAAAAGAAGCCAACGCAGAGATAAGAGCCTCTCAAGCCTACACCTTTACCCGAAGGTCCATTCCAAATGGTTGGTGCCGACCTGTGTGAAGTCAAAGGTTCTCAGTACCTTGTTGTCATTGACTACTTCTCCAGATATTTGGAAATTGCTCATCTGCCGACCATGACGTCTGCCTGTGTCATCGGAAAACTGAAGAACATCTTCGCCCATCATGGGATCCCAAACATTCTTGTCACAGACAACGGACGACAGTTTTCCTCGTCAGAATTCAGGATCTTCTCTGACACCTGGCACTTCACGCACGTTACCAGTAGTCCTTACTTCCCACAGACAGTGGGGAAGCAGAAAGAGGAGTGCAAATCGCCAAACGGATCTTGCAGCAGAAGGATCCTTTCCTTGCTCTACTGTCATACAGAGCAACTCCCACAGCGTCTACAGGAGTGAGCCCAGCTGAACTCGCCATGGGGAGAAGGTTAAGGACCACGGTTCCAACGCTTCCTGTCAACCTGGAACCTCAGCAATACGATCAAGATACCATCGCTCAGAGAGATGCCAAAGCCAAAGAAAACAACAAGAAATACTTTGACAGGCATCATGGAGCTCAATCCCAACCAGAGCTCCTCCCCGGAGACTATGTTCTGCAGAAACTGGACCATGAGTCCCAGTGGTCCAACCCTGCTAGAGTCCTCGACCAGATCGCACCCAGATCATACCTGGTGGAGAACTCCTACGGTACCCAGTATAGGCGGAATCGCAAACATCTCCGTCTGTCCCAGTCCATTTCCCAGAGTACCCTTACTCAGAGTGCTGCCTGTCCACAACTTCCATCCAAACCCAAGACACCCTGTCCTGACCCTCAGCCAGTCCCAAGTCCTTTGGCTAGTCCTCAGTCGCCAGGACCACCCCAGGCTGGTATCCAATACCACCAGCCAAACGCCCATGGGACACCAGCAGCCTGTCTTCCAGAGCAGTCCGGCCAGACCAACCCTTCTACATCACCAGTTCCTGTTAGGACAACCCGCTGTGGACGAGCCATCATCGCTCCAGCAAGATACAGGGACTAAAACTATACCCTGTGGTCTGCTGTATCAGCCAGACATTCAAAATTAATAGTGAAAGTGAAAGTGACATCCCTCCCTCGGTTATTGTTCAGACTCTAAAATCATAATTATCAGTGCAACTCGATGCACACTTGTGTTGTCCATTAAAAGGGGGGAGATGTGATAGGATTCTGTAGTTAGACAGTTTAGAGTAGACACGCATGCGCACTTGACACACACGCGCTGCACGAGCTTTTCTTTGTTCTGTAACTAGATTATATTTGGATTACAAGATGCTGATTCTTGTGTTGATTATTATAAAGTGTGCGTGCTGATCTCGATACCCATTATACTGTACTACATACCGTACTATGTCTTTCATTCCACAAGCTTTGAACATTTAACGTTGGGCGTGTTTTGTAATAATGTGGTCGAACTTTTTTACGTGGTGAAAGTCCTGAGATGACCATAGCTGTCGACGGGACTATGAATGAATGACTAACTAATTTATTTTTATTTTTTATTAATGTATTCATGCTCGCTGTTATATTTGGCAGATTGTATTCATGTTTTATGGATTGATTGTGTGACTATTTTAAGATTTAAGATCCATGCTATTTCAGGGGTATTATCTTTTTTTTTAGAAACTCAGAGTCCATTTTGCTAGAGGACAGACTTTTTTTATAGCTTGCATAAAAAGCTAGAGAATTCTGTTAGATTTGTAATTTGCCAATAAGTCAGGCAATTGTAGGGAGGCAGGCAACGTACTTACTTTAAGTCGGGATAAATCCACAACACACCCACACGGTTTGCTGGCATCACAGCCTGTTATTCCTTGCTGTTTCATCAAATCTTGCTTTGATATCCTCTTGATTAACTGATATCAATTTCCTATGTTGCTTTAGTCTTCGCCTTAGGCAGAGTCAACTTCATCATGCTGAAGATTTTGCTGCACTTTAGGGGGATAGTACGAAAAAGAAAGAAAATCAGTACAGCAAAGATAGGGTAGAAAGTTAACTGATGAGATATTATGGGGGAAAAGATAGAGCCCAAGCTAGTCAGAAATAATTTAAGTATTTTTTGATACTTCGTTTGCTATGTAGAATGATAATAATTTTATGAGATAGATTTATAACTTTAAGGAAGTCAGATCAAATATTTAAGTATTGATTTAAAAAAACATGTTTTCTCATCTCTCATCGTTTCTTTGCTCAGTTGATTAGCTTCATTGGTTTTTGGTTTGGTTTTAATTATTAGCTTTTAATCGGGACAGATTTTTACTTTTTTATTTATTATTTGTGATGCTTGCTAATCTTTAATTTGAAGCACTGAGCAAAAACTGATCATAATTCAACCTAGCGAGAAATAATTTTTTACACACTCTCCCATCGAATCTCCACTTCCTTTTAAACACAAATTCAAATCGACGTGACAAGTTTTTATGACGCATTTTGAATTTGGCTTCAGTTTACATGTTTGTTCTTGTTGTGTGACTGTGCAGTCAACAATAAAGGATAGGATGTCATTTTATACACAGTGTGTAGGTGGCATAGCTGTTGTATGCCTATTTAAATGACTTTTTGTTTTGAAGTTTAGAAAAAACAAGTTTTCCGCCTGTTATCAATTTGGAATAAATGAATCAATTTTAAGGCACCACTCCTTTGCTTTTTAGTGTGTGTGTGTGTGTGTGTGTGTGTGTGTGTGTGTGCGTGCGTGTGCGGCTGCGTGTCGTGCGTGCGCGTGCGTGGCGCGAGTGCGTTGCGTGCGTGCGTGTGTGCGCGTGCGTGTGCGTGTGTGCGTGCGTGCGTGTGTGTAGTGCGTGCGCACGCGTGTGTGCGTGAGTGCGTGCGTGCGCAAGTGTGTGTGTGAGTGTAAAACCACATTTCTGCTCTGAAAGAGGGTTTCAACTATGGCGGGATAATACTTTGTCTCTCTAAACGGATCACGCTAAGAGAGTAGGCCCCTACTCTTTTAGCACATGTTCACGTGGACATGTGCATCGACAGTTTGCATATATCCTGCAATGTCAAGAGATATTTCAAAACCTTATGGGAATTTTATGGTAAGTACATTCCATAAAACGTTGGAAATTACTGAATTGTCACGAACCATTTCAATAAATGTGTGTGGATTGTAAAAAGAACTTATGGGAGTTTTATCGTAAGTATATTTCATTAAACGTTGGAAATTACTGAATTGTCATGAACCATTTCAATAAAATTGTGTGGATAGTAAAAAGAACTTATGGGAGTTTTATCGTAAGTATATTTCATTAAACGTTGGAAATTACTGAATTGTCATGAACCATTTCAATAAAATTGTGTGGATAGTAAAGAAACCTTATGGGAGTTTTATTGTAAAGACATTGCCCGTTGGAAACTACTGAATTGTCATGAACCATTTCAATAAAATTGTGTGGATAGTAAAAAGAACTTATGGGAGTTTTATCGTAAGTATATTTCATTAAACGTTGGAAATTACTGAATTGTCACGAACCATTTCAATAAATGTGTGTGGATTGTAAAAAGAACTTATGGGAGTTTTATTGTAAGTATATTTCATTAAACGTTGGAAATTACTGAATTGTCATGAACCATTTCAATAAAATTGTGTGGATAGTAAAACGAACTTATGGGAGTTTTATCGTAAGTATATTTCCATTAAACGTTGGAAATTACTGAATTGTCATGAACCATTTCAATAAAATTGTGTGGATAGTAAAAAGAACTTATGGGAGTTTTATCGTAAGTATATTTCATTAAACGTTGGAAATTACTGAATTGTCATGAACCATTTCAATAAAATTGTGTGGATAGTAAAAAGAACTTATGGGAGTTTTATCGTAAGTATATTTCATTAAACGTTGGAAATTACTGAATTGTCATGAACCATTTCAATAAAATTGTGTGGATAGTAAAGAAACCTTATGGGAGTTTTATTGTAAAGACATTGCCCGTTGGAAACTACTGAATTGTCATGAACCATTTCAATAAAATTGTGTGAACAGTAAATATGTTGTGAGAAAAACAAGTCATTAAAAAACTGTCTTGTGTTGATCGATTCTATCATTCGGATACAGTGATTAAAAGTATATATATGGAGGGTAGTGGCCAGAACTGTCTTTCTAAAAAGAATACAGAAAGCAGTCAGGCAGTTAAGTCAGCAACTTTCGACTAAACTCTTTCCTTTCACAAATGCAAGACAAGATTGTCATTGAGAATCGTAAGGAAAGTGTAAAATACTCAACGTGCAACTTTTTTTCTTCTTCCTGAAATGAGCCAAAAACTATTTCAAGTTGCCGCTTTCTTTTTCTGTTGACGGAAGTTTGCACTGTGTGTGTGCAGTGTATTTCGTTTTCGTGGTTGCGTTTAACGGACAATCACTGGAAAGTCCCTATTCAACCAATGGCTGGTGCCAGAAGAGCATCTTATCATTAGCTTCGGGTTTTTGAAGAAATGACCAATGGGTTGTTTAGGGGGAGTTATTGTCCTTAGCCCTTGACACCAGGTGTCGTTTCCATTTAGATGTTTCTAGGAACACGAAACTCTCTCTCTCTCTCTCGTCTCTCTCTCGAAACTCTCTCTCTCTCTCTCTCTCTCTCTCTCTCTCTCTCTCTCTCTCTCTCATCTCTCCTCTCTCTCTCTCCTCATCTCTCTCTCTCTCTCTCTCTCTCTCTCTCTATTATGCACGGCAAAAACAAACATTTTTGCCACGCACAATCAACATTTGCCTCTTATTCGACAAAAGCAAGTACATGTAATGTGTTGCTGTTGTTGGCGTATCCTGGCTAAAAGACTCCAAGGATCATCCCAACAGCGGAAGCGCTTGAACGCTATGGTACAAGTGCATCAGCTATTGATGAGAACATTACGTGCGTGACCGGTTTCGATTACCCTGCCACGTTGGCAGTCACAATCCATCTTCGGGAGCACCGATGATGCCCTCCTAACACTTCTTCACAATGCCTTTGTTCATCTAAATAACCCCAACTCCTTTGTTCGCATTCTGTTTATTGACTTCTCATCTGCCTTCAACACAATACAACCACACCCTTTGGCCCTCAAACTGTTAGAACTAAACGTGGATCCCAAACTCACTCTCTGGATAGTCGATTTCGTACTCAACAGAACACAGTCAGTCCGTTTTCAGTCTGTAACTTCCTCAGAACGTGCCACTTCTACCGGTGCCCCCCAAGGTACAGTGTTATCCCCAGTCCTTTTCACATTATACACTAATGACTGCAGAGGCACAGAAACAACTCCTGTTATAAAGTACTCAGATGACTCTGCAATTGAAGATTATGTCCAACTCTGAATCAGTATTTTAACGAAGTACCAAAGAGATGCTAATTAATTTCCGTAAAGATTCATTGCCTGTACCACAACTCGTGATTGATGGGGAGAGTGTTGAGAGAGTGGAGGAGTACCGATATCTGGGTCCAGTCCTTCATTGCCTGTACCACAACTCGTGATTGATGGGGAGAGTGTTGAGAGAGTGGAGGAGTACTGATATCTGGGTACAGTCCTTCATTGCCTGTACCACAACTCGTGATTGATGGGGAGAGTGTTGAGAGAGTGGAGGAGTACTGATATCTGGGTCCAGTCCTTCATTGCCTGTACCACAACTCGTGATTGATGGGGAGAGTGTTGAGAGAGTGGAGGAGTACCGATATCTGGGTCCAGTCCTTCATTGCCTGTACCACAACTCGTGATTGATGGGGAGAGTGTTGAGAGAGTGGAGGAGTACCGATATCTGGGTCCAGTCCTTCATTGCCTGTACCACAACTCGTGATTGATGGGGAGAGTGTTGAGAGAGTGGAGGAGTACCGATATCTGGGTACAGTCCTTCATTGCCTGTACCACAACTCGTGATTGATGGGGAGAGTGTTGAGAGAGTGGAGGAGTACCGATATCTGGGTACAGTCCTTCATTGCCTGTACCACAACTCGTGATTGATGGGGAGAGTGTTGAGAGAGTGGAGGAGTACTGATATCTGGGTACAGTCCTTCATTGCCTGTACCACAACTCGTGATTGATGGGGAGTGTTGAGAGAGTGGAGGAGTACTGATATCTGGGTCCAGTCCTTCATTGCCTGTACCACAACTCGTGATTGATGGGGAGAGTGTTGAGAGAGTGGAGGAGCACCGATATCTGGGTCCAGTCCTTCATTGCCTGTACCACAACTCGTGATTGATGGGGAGAGTGTTGAGAGAGTGGAGGAGTACTGATATCTGGGTCCAGTCCTTCATTGCCTGTACCACAACTCGTGATTGATGGGGAGAGTGTTGAGAGAGTGGAGGAGTACCGATATCTGGGTACAGTCCTTCATTGCCTGTACCACAACTCGTGATTGATGGGGAGAGTGTTGAGAGAGTGGAGGAGTACCGATATCTGGGTCCAGTCCTTCATTGCCTGTACCACAACTCGTGATTGATGGGGAGAGTGTTGAGAGAGTGGAGGAGTACCGATATCTGGGTACAGTCCTTCATTGCCTGTACCACAACTCGTGATTGATGGTGAGAGTGTTGAGAGAGTGGAGGAGTACTGATATCTGGGTCCAGTCCTTCATTGCCTGTACCACAACTCGTGATTGATGGGGAGAGTGTTGAGAGAGTGGAGGAGTACTGATATCTGGGTCCAGTCCTTCATTGCCTGTACCACAACTCGTGATTGATGGGGAGAGTGTTGAGAGAGTGGAGGAGCACCGATATCTGGGTCCAGTCCTTCATTGCCTGTACCACAACTCGTGATTGATGGGGAGAGTGTTGAGAGAGTGGAGGAGTACTGATATCTGGGTCCAGTCCTTCATTGCCTGTACCACAACTCGTGATTGATGGGGAGAGTGTTGAGAGAGTGGAGGAGCACCGATATCTGGGTCCAGTCCTTCATTGCCTGTACCACAACTCGTGATTGATGGGGAGAGTGTTGAGAGAGTGGAGGAGTACTGATATCTGGGTCCAGTCCTTCATTGCCTGTACCACAACTCGTGATTGATGGGGAGAGTGTTGAGAGAGTGGAGGAGTACCGATATCTGGGTCCAGTCCTTCATTGCCTGTACCACAACTCGTGATTGATGGGGAGAGTGTTGAGAGAGTGGAGGAGTACCGATATCTGGGTCCAGTCCTTCATTGCCTGTACCACAACTCGTGATTGATGGGGAGAGTGTTGAGAGAGTGGAGGAGTACCGATATCTGGGTACAGTCCTTCATTGCCTGTACCACAACTCGTGATTGATGGGGAGAGTGTTGAGAGAGTGGAGGAGTACTGATATCTGGGTCCAGTCCTTCATTGCCTGTACCACAACTCGTGATTGATGGGGAGAGTGTTGAGAGAGTGGAGGAGTACCGATATCTGGTACAGTCCTTCATTGCCTGTACCACAACTCGTGATTGATGGGGAGAGTGTTGAGAGAGTGGAGGAGTACCGATATCTGGGTACAGTCCTTCATTGCCTGTACCACAACTCGTGATTGATGGGGAGAGTGTTGAGAGAGTGGAGGAGTACCGATATCTGGGTCCAGTCCTTCATTGCCTGTACCACAACTCGTGATTGATGGGGAGAGTGTTGAGAGAGTGGAGGAGCACCGATATCTGGGTCCAGTCCTTCATTGCCTGTACCACAACTCGTGATTGATGGGGAGAGTGTTGAGAGAGTGGAGGAGTACCGATATCTGGGTACAGTCCTTCATTGCCTGTACCACAACTCGTGATTGATGGGGAGAGTGTTGAGAGAGTGGAGGAGTACCGATATCTGGGTACAGATCGTTCCCACCATCTTTATATCTACTAATGTCCCATATGTGTCTGTTCCAGACCGGAGGATGTTAAACAGATTTTTATATTATATATTGTTTGGATAGTAATGTCCCATATGATCTAACGATCGGCAGGACGTAAAACATTAATCTTACATCGATTGGCCTCTCTCTCTCTCTCTCTCTCTCTCTCTCTCTCTCTCTCGTTCTCTCTCTCTTTCTCTCTCTCTCTCTCTCTCTCTCTCTCTCTCTCTCTCTCTCTCTCTCTCTCTCTCTCTCTCTCTCTCTCTCTCCCTCTCTCCTCCTTTTCTCTTTCTCTCTCTTGTGTGGTGTGTCAGTACGCGCGCATGTCACAGTGTATGCATGTGCACGTATGTGTGTGTTTTGAGAACTCTCCCTCCCCCCCCCCCCCACTCTCTCTCATAACATTTTGTTAGGGCTTGCCTCAAAAGTCTCTCTCTCTCTCTCTCTCTCTCTCTCTCTCTCTCTCTCTCTCTCTCTCTCTCTCTCTCTCCCTCTCTCGTCGTTTGGCTGTGTGCCAATGTGTTTCAGTGAGAGAGACAACGAGAGAGAGAGAGAGAGAGAGAGAGGAGAGAGAGAGAGAGAGAGAGAGAGGTGGGGTGGGGAGAGAGAGGGAGATGTGCTTGAGAGAGACAACGAGAGAGAGAGAGAGAGAGAGAGAGAGAGAGAGAGAGAGAGAGAGAGAGAGAGAGAGAGAGAGAGAGCATATGAGACAGATCGAAAGAAGAAAAAAAGAGGCAAATAACAGGAGCCTATGTTCTATTTTTAGCTCTTAGTTACGCAGAATTTCCACAGAAGCCAATCGTTTTTGGTTTGGTGTTCGCAGGACTAGATACACTAAAAGTGTACGGCATTATGTCATGTCACAGATTTCACAGTCGAGCGAAATCGCTTCTACAAGTGACATTTTTGGTGTGGATAGGATACTCTGCGTACACTTGTTGTGGTTATAGTACATAGCAAGTACTATGATGCCCCGTTGTTATCTGAAGGTGCTGTTATGTGAGCAGACAGACTATGTTTTGTGGTCGGACTTCAGTCAACGCGATCTGAAATCAGCATACCCCAGGTAGGCCTAGGCCAGTTAGACTAAAGTAGCTCTAGTTAAAGTGTTAATGAATTAAGTAGAACCACGAACAAAACCACTTCAATGGCTTATTGTAGTCATCGACAGGGCTGTGTGTGTGTGTGTGTGTGTGTGTGTGTGTGTGTGTGAATGCTAACGTGTGTGTGCGCTTTGATTTGATTTCTATCAAGATTCAGCGCCGTATAAATACTGTATGTTGTTGTTGTTGTTGTTGTTGTTGTTGTGTGTGTGTGTGTGTGTGTGTGTGTGTGTGTGTGTGTGTGTGTGTGTGTGTGTGTTGTGTGTGTGTGTGTTTGTGTGTGTGTGTGTGTGTGTGTGTGTGTTGGGTGTGTGTGTGTGTGTGCTAAAATAAAAAGAGGGTAAACCTTGAGGATTTCCTACGTAGGCCTACCACAATTCTGTCACGGTATAATATATTGGGCACACGCCCCTGAGGGGCAGGATCCTATAAATAAAATGTACACGGGGAAATACGACCTTGGCCTGTCAGCGTGTGTCCAGATACGAAAAGCGACTAACAGGGAAGTACAATGTTATGGAGTAGCCATAGGCACATGAGTGTATAGTATTTACCAGACAGTCAAATCTTCGTTCCAGTTACACTCTTAAATTTTTGCGGAAACACTCATTCTAAACACACTGATGCTCTCTCTCTCTCTCTCTCTCTCTCTCTCCTCTCTCTCTCTCTCTCTCTCTCTCTCTCTCTCTCCCCCCTCTCTCTCTCTCTCTCTCTCTCTCTCTTCTCTCTCTCTCTCTCTCTCTCTCTCTCTCTCTCTCTCTCTCAAACACACACACGGACGTGTGTAGAGGTGCGTGCAGCGACCTACTGATATGCGGACGCGCCGCTTTACCTACTGAGCTATCAAGACTTCTTAGACAGTGGATGTACAAAAATTATTATAAGAGGAAGAAGGGAAAGCAGTCAAGTCGGACACCTGACTAGAGGTGGGGGAAAAACCCGGTTTGAACCGAAAAACCGGTCCTGAAATTCGGCGGTTCAAAAAACCGGTTCGAGTTGCTGAAAGTAAGTTTCTCTTAGAATAACGCATTCTTTTCGAAGAACAACACTGAATCAGTGGAGATTGGGTGTTTGTAAACGAAGAGTAGCTGTTTCTAGTTGTCTGGTGTTGTAAGGAGCAAGTATGGCCAATGATTAGGCATACACTACAGAAACGATCATTTGGAGGCATTTTCTCCTGGAATTTTTGTTCGAAAGAGTGACGGAGTGATTGTAGAAAGTATTACTTTGTGCTTGCTATGTGGCAGTGCGATCAATCGGGGTATAGTGGAACAACAAACATGACTAATCACCAAGAGAACTGTGAATGGAACAACAATAAAACAATGTCTTTTGAAGTTTATTTAATTTAATTTCTATAAATTCTTATGCTAAGAAGATGAGCAAATATGTTCGAAAAGATGTTGATCTGCACACACACACACACACACACACACACACACACACACACGCGCGCGCGCGCACTGACACACACACACACACACGCTTTTTCTTATCAATAAAACGGACATGAACTTGCTATGATATTTGCACTGTATTTGCACGTACATGAGTATACTCTCTCTCTCTCTCTCTCTCTCTCTCTCTCTCTCTCTCTCTCGATCTCTCTCTTATATTCTGAAAAATATTTTGATGTACTAACAAATAAATGGTGTAGGGATGCCTTTATTAAATTTAGAACGAGAACTCTAGGCTTGTATTCTAACAAATTGTGGTTCACTCGTGATTTGTTTATTAATTCTGTTTGTCCTTTATGTTCTGATGGTTTTGAGGATGAATTGCACTTTTTATTTTCTTGTAAGGAATATAATAAGTTACGCAAAACATGTCTTATATATCGTAACTTTCCGTTGTTTTGTCGCCATTAATTTAGAAGTACTTTCAGTACCAATGCACTTCCTTGGCAGAAGAGCTATGTAAGCTATTGCCAATAAAATATTTGCGTTTGCGCTCTCTCTCTCTCTCTCTCTCTCTCTCTCTCTCTCTCTCTCTCTCTCTCTCTCTCTCTCTCTCTCTCTCTCTCTCTCTCTCTCTCTCTTTCCGTACTGACCTCTAAAATCCAAACGATGTACGGTTTTGTCTAAAATTTGATTTGTTTTGCGGGTTTCTTTTTGGAGAAGGGGGAGGTTGTTTTTTATTGTTATAACTGGGATTGGGAGTAGCTTCATAAGCTGCTTAATGTACATTCAGTAGTTATTGTTCGATTAAAATGAATGCGCTTACTGAAGATATTGTCTAAAAGTAGAATATGTCATTACTATTGTAAGAATGAGAGAGAGAGAGAGAGAGAGAGAGAGAGAGAGAGAGAGAGAGAGAGAGAGAGAGAGAGAGAGAGAGAGATAACGAAAACGAAATATTATTTAACCAGGGAACATTATATTAGCAATGACAGCTTTTTCTCCACCCAGCCCTGGGACTGAGAGAGAGAGAGAGATGTGCATGTGCGTGTGCAAGCGCGCGTGTGCGCGTGTGATTGTGTGTGTGCGCGCGCGCTCGTGTGTGATATTTTTTTCTTCCATTGTGAAAGATTTTCTCTTCTCATTTTGTTTATCTGTTCAGGTACATAATTCAGATTATTATACTTTTGTATTCCTTATCCTCCCGCTACATATCTGATCTAAGCTGGTTCATTGCGTTGTGAATGTGCCACCATCCTTCACACTCCAACCGCCATAATAGTGACGTTTTGTTTTTGCTTTGGTTTAATTATTTTCCCTATGATTATTATATTTTTCAACTACACCCCTACCCTCACCTTCCATTGACACGGTGAGATGGCCCCGTCATTAAAATGTTTGTTGGAGTTGAGCTGAGTTTTTAGTTGAGTGTGTGTGTATGTGTGCGCGCGCGTGTGTGTGAATATTCTGACAAATAAATATGTTTGCATAGGTGAAACCACTGATGTGAGTACTGGTTAAAAAAACCGGTACGAAAAGACCGGTTCGGAGAGGAAAAACCGGTTAAAACCGGTTCTAAATTTTGAACCGGTTCTCAACTCTACACCTGACCCGGCTTCAAGAAAGCAATTGCAAGCCTCGCACAGAACAGACTTAGGTTTTGTCACTTTGAGAAAAGTAGGTGCCTAAATGTTGTGAAAACACACACACACACACACACACACACACACACACACACACACACACACACACACACACACACACACACACTGTAGTAGACAGCACACACTTAATCATTGCTTGCTCGGTTTCCTGTCAATTCATGAGCGCAGATGCGTTGTTCTCCGTTATAATCATAATAATAATAATAGTGAATCATTTATATAGCGCACTCCTCCACCAAATGTGGAGCTCTATGCGCTTAATAACAACATAATTAAAAAGCAAGAAATTCAACAACAAAACAAATAATCGCTCACACACATGCTAATAGGCATACACATACACATACCACCTCGAGAGAGAGAGAGAGAGAGAGAGAGAGAGAGAGAGAGAGAGAGAGAGAGAGAGAGAGAGAGAGAGAGAGAGAGTGTGTGTGTGATGCTTTGTTCAACTGATTGTATTTTGTATTGTGTTTTTTGGGTGGGGTGAGTGGTGGTGATGGTGTGTGTGTGTGTGTGTGTGTGTGTGTGTGTGTGTGTGTGTGTGTGTGTGAATCAATTAAATGGTGAAAAAACCGAAGCAATGCTTGTAGGGACAAAAAACAAACTAGCCTCTGTTTCCATAGAGTCAATCCAACTGGGTAACAATATCATTCCCCTCTCAGACTCAGTCAAAAACTTAGGTGTCACTTTGGACAATACTCTTTCCATGCAGAGTTTCCTGACTCAGACCTGTCAGTCCTGATACTATCAAATTCGTTGCATTGGCTATATTCGTAAATACCTCTCAGATGAAGCCACAGCAAAGCTTGTTACTTCCCTCATCCTATCTCGTATTGACTACTGTAATGCTCTCCTTTCTGGCCTATCAGTCTCTTCTCTATCTTGTCTCCAGCGTATTCAAAACACAGCTGCTCGTCTTGTCCTTAGGAAGAAAAAGTTCGATCATGTTAGCCCTCTTCTGCGTTCTTTGCACTGGCTTCCTGTCGCAGACAGAATTGAGTATAAATTAAACACACTTTGCTATAAATCTATTCATAAAGCTGCTCCATCTTACCTCTGTGACAATATTTCCATCTATACGCCAGCTCGCACTTTACGTTCAGTTTCTGACCCTCTTTCTCTCCAGATCCCTAGGTATAAGCTTTCAACTGTTGGTCGGCGCTCTTTTGCTGTCTCAGGACCGACCTCCTGGAACAAACTTCCGCTCTCCCTCCGTCAGCGACCGACTCTCTCTGCTTTCAAAGCTAACCTCAAAACCCACCTGTTCCCCCGTCATTAAAGCTCCTCTCTCTTTATCTTCTCTCTCTTGCCATTAGGTCTGTTTCTGCTATATTCCATTTATGTTATCCGTGTGTTCGCTTTGTATTGCGTTTGTGTTTGAATGCGCTTTGAATGCTAACGTGTGTGTGCGCTTTGATTTGATTTCTATCAAGATTCAGCGCCGTATAAATACTGTATGTTGTGTTGTTGTTGTTGTGTTGTTGTGTGTGTGTGTGTGTGTGTGTGTGTGGTGTGTGTGTGTGTGTGTGGTGTGTGTGTGTGTGTGTGTGTGTGTATGTGCCGGTACGTGCGTGTATGTGTGGGTGGGGTGTGTATGTGTATGCCTATTTGCATGTGCGTGAGCGATTATTTGTTTTGTTGTTGAATTTCTTGCTTTTAATTTTTGTTGTTGTTAAGCGCATAGAGCTCCACATTTGGTGGAGGAAATGCGCTATATAAATGATTCACTATTATTATTATTATTATTACCCCCACCCACGCAGGCACGCACGTACGCACATATACATATATACACACACACACTCACTCGCGCACGCACACGCACGCACGCACGCACACACGCACACGCACACACACACACACACACCGTTAACATCACCCCCCCCCCCCCCCCCCCACCAAAGAACACAATACAAAATACAATCAGTTCAATAAAGCATCGACTCACTCTCTCTCTCTCTCTCTTCTCCTCTCTCTCTCTCTCCTCTCTCCTCTCTCTCTCTCTCTCTCTCTCTCTCTCTCTCTCTGGCTCTCGCAACAA
>CM065694.1:4844484-4846984 GCA_017654935.2 Phymorhynchus buccinoides
CAATTGGCAGGGTTCTTGGCAGTGAATGTCTTTGCATTTGGTGTGAATGCAGAGTGATGTCTTGGGCGAATGTATTCGCCCATGGTACTAGTAGAAGAGTTAAAGTGGTTTAAAAAAGCGAGGTGGGATTGGGTGGGTTAGTGGATAGGTGATTATAGCACTATCCCATAACCTAGTAAGAAGGGTTGGACGAGTGATGTCCCTTGCGTGCCCGGGTGATTTCTGGTAACACACACACACACACACACACACACAGTGACACACACACGCACACACACGCGCGCGCGCACACTCACACACACACACACACACACACACACACACACACACACACACACATCAAACACACACGCACGCACGCACGCACCCACACCCACCCACACCCACCCACCCACACACGCACACGCACACGCACACACACACTATGACAGTAAAGAGAAAGAGGAGCCGCTGTAGCTCATCTCGTTATCCGTCATGGTTTGCGAGTTTTCCGTGGGGTAGTTTGTGCACTTTGACAAGTACTTTGCCCCTGTAATTTGAGTAAACCACACCAGAAATCACCGTGGCCGACTCCGACACACCAGAGCAGGGGCAGATAACGCTAATTGATCGAATTTCGGGATAGAGCTTACACGCAGCGTAATTTTTTTTTAACCCCCAGTTCCATAATCCTATATATAATAATTTGCTTTGCAACAGTTGCTCTTTGTTATGTGTATTAACTTAGAACCGAATAGACTTTGCAACTACGCGGTATTAATATAGCAAAGTGATATTATGCAATACAACGAGCACGTATAATACAATGGTACTAACCTCTGCCAAGGAAGACTCACTTTTCTGTAAAACATGTTCACCCTGTAACTCATATACCATTAAACAGAATCGTTTCAAATCTTGTGTCAGGGTGTGTCATGGTACTTAGATGGTCTAATATAAATTTGGAACCACCAGTGCTAATCTCCGCCAAGTAAGACTCACTTTTCTGTAAGATGTTTGTTCACCATGTAACTCATGAACTGGAGCATAGAATCGCTTCAAATTTTGTGTGATGGTGTATCATGCTGCAGATATGGTCCCATGGAAAAATCCAGGATCTTTATAATTGTAATGCCCCAAATGGCCCTTTGGCCCAGAAGGCGTAAAAACTATTTTTTTCTCTCTCTCTCCATGGAAAAATTGAATACCCAGTACAAATCTCCGCCATGGAAAACTCACTTATCTGTAAAATATGTTTGCCATGTGACTCACGCACCATTGGACAGAATCATTTCAAATTTTGTGTTGGAGTGTGTCGTGGTACCTAGATTGTCCCATAGAATTTTGAACTTCCAGTGCAAACCTCCGCCAAGGAAGACTCACAAAACCGAAATTTCCTTCTTTGTGTTATATATTTCATGTCCAAGCTGATCTCATGAACAAGTGGACAGAATGGCTTCAAATTTTGTGGGGTGGTGTAGCATAGTGCTGGAATGATCCCATGAAAATCTATAAACATGCTGTCATTGACCTTGAAGTTTGACCTTGAAACCCTAAAGTTCTTCTTGAGGCCATGTCTTTCATATTTTTGGACTTACAATGCTCAAACTTGGGACAGGGGTGGGTTGACTAATGATAATTTGGAATATTGGGTACCGACGAAGGTCAAGGTCAAGGACATAGACCTCGGAGGTGTCAAATGGGTGTTTTGGCTATATATTTCACATTTATTCAGCTACAGGCTAAAAACATAGTAACATCAGGAACACTCAACAGCTTCAAAATAATTTAGACAAATACTGGGAAGACTATTGCTTCCAAACAAATATCAATATAAATTAGGAGGCTATGCCTTATCATCAAACGCAGCACCCTAAAATACAAAACAATGAATGAAAGTACAAGAGAAACTACAGAGCGGGCAAAAGCCTCTGAAGCCTATATAGTGCCAATGCTATGCTATGCTAAGTATTAAGTGAAGCAAAATCACTAAAACGAATAATCAAAAGAAAGGGCACATCAAGAGGCCGCGAGGCCTGGCTTCCCTGAAGATCTGACCTGACCTTCTATAAGTTCAAATGCTTTCGAAATGAAGACACAGAGAACATTAATTCAGGTGTGTGGCCAATGACGTAGAGGGACACTCATTCAGGTGTGTGGCGATTGACGTAGAGGGACACTCATTCAGGTGTGTGGCCATTGACGTAGAGGGACACTCGTTCATGTGTGGTGTAGAGTGGCACAGTGGTAGCGCGTTCGCTTCGTGTCAAGTAAACCCGAGTTCGAACCTGGGTACAGGAGATTTTTTCCTCTCATTCTGCACTAGGCCTTAACGGTCTGAACGTGGAGTCTTTCGGATGAGACGATAAACCGAGGTCCCGTGTGCCCATGCACTTAGCATACGCTAAACCCAGTGGCAACGAAAAAGTTGTCATTTGGTAAAAAAAAATTACCCCCCCCCCCCTCATCAGTGACAAAAATCGCATGCAAATTTTTTTTTTTTTAAATGGGTGGCGCGCCT
>CM065694.1:4851984-4876984 GCA_017654935.2 Phymorhynchus buccinoides
GATGCATACACACAGACTTACAGACACATGCACACCTATGTGTACACACAGAGACACTGTCTCATAACACACACACACACTCGCACACATACATGTCGCTGGCTCGTACTCCATCAAGTTTGGGAGTATCAGTATGTGAATTGAGGGTTCAAACCCAGCTCCGGTTGTATAACATCAGTTAGCAGGCCAGAGGTTTGTGTAGCCGTGACGGTTGTTTACTCGCCCAGTTAGTAACCTAGTAACCTAAATCATGTCACATAATGACTTGCGAGAGTATCGCAAGGGAGGTTACTCTACATCCCCCTTTCTCATATAACATCTTAAAATTAATTAAACTTTAACAGTCAAACAAAATGCAACATCAACAGTTCAGAGTGTACAGCTCTTTCAAACTCAAAGATCAAGTCTTTGGGGTGCTTGCACCTTCCTGCCTGACTTTGTGTACACTGTCTTTCGACCAGTCTGTTCAACAGGCATGTTGTCAGGTGGTAGGTTTCCTGGCCCCTCAGCTGGTTGATGGACTTTTGTGGTTGCTCTTTCTTCAGCAGGCTCTTCATGTCTTGCTTCATCGCGAGTCTCCAGCTTCTGCTTCGGAAGTGTTGAGGACGCTTTCGGCATTGTGGTTTGAGCTGACGTCTGGTTCTCACTTCTTCGGCGAAGTTGATTGCGGTTTCTGCGTTGAGTACCTCTGTCAGTGTGAATAACAACAGACCGAGGTGAAGCGTTTTCAATCACCACTGCTTCTTTGGTTGTCGGAGTCTTCACCCACACAGGTTGTCCTTTTGCTAGTTGTGGGACTTCTTTTGCTCGGTGTCGAAGATCATGGTAATACTTCTGCTGATTTCTGAAGTGTTCATCCTTCTTCTTGAATTCTTCGACTTCTGGTTTGAAGGGAATATGTTGACTCGGGATTGTAGGCACACAGTTTCTGAGTTTTCGGCTCATCATCAGTTCTGCCGGACTGTAGCCATGTTGAAGTGGAGTTGTACGGTAGTTGAGAAGGGCAATGTAAGGGTCAGTGGACTTCTTCAGGAGATTTTTCATTGTCTGAACAGCCCTTTCTGCTTCACCGTTTCCTTGAGGATGGTAGGGACTACTGGTAAGATGAGTAAAACAGTAGTCCTGGGAGAATTTCAGGAATTCTCGAGAGCTGAACTGTGGACCATTGTCAGATAGGACTACCTCTGGAATTCCGAATCTTGCAAAGATGGATTTGCAGTGTTCCATGACAGCTACTGATGTAGTCTGCTTCAAGTGTACAGTCTCTATCCAACGGGAGTAGTAGTCTACTACTATGAGGTAAGATTGTCCATTCAGTTCAAACAAATCCATGGCAACTTTCTGCCACGGGTAGTCTGGAGTTTTGGTCGGCTGCAGAGGTTCTGGTGGGAGTTTTCTTTCTTTCTCACACGTTGCACAGGCACCAACGACTTCTTCAATTTTCTTTGAGAGTCCTGGCCACCAGACGCAACTTCGGGCTAATGCTCTGCATTTGACCACACCTTGATGACCTTGATGAAGTATTTTCAGTGGTGTATACTTGGGAAAGGCACTTTACTCCTATTTTCCTCATTCCACCCAGGTGTAAATGGGTATCTGACATCAGCGAAAAAAGTCCTTTGGATGAGTTAAAACCAAGGTCCTGTGTGCGAACGTAATGCTGATCCCACTATTCTGTATGTGTAGGCTGTGTTGTGTCGGTGGGATGGATGGCACGAATTCACATAGCACAGATCCTGTGCGCCATTAATGATCTGAATGAAGACCAGTGGGTGCGAGGCAGGATAAACTTAAACATCCCCAGGTGGAAGAAGAACACACTCACTTACACCCACCCCACCCACCCCACCCCACCCACACATCTGCTGACATTGGACTAAAGCACTTGTACTTGTAGATGTAGGCCGACTTGTGGTGTAATATTGGACTCTTACTGTCTTGATCAGTTGATGTGGCATCCATGTCTTGTTGATTTGTATGTTTTGTTTTTGGATCTGAATAATTAGTGTTGTATATTGATGTTTTATTATTTTTATTTTATTGTATAATGTGTTTGTTTGACTTCTCGTTTCCCTATCACGCCTATGGGCCAAAAGGCCTGAAAAGACTGAATGACAAGTTATTGTTATTAGTGTTACACACACACACACACACACACACACACACACACACACACACACACACATTGTAATTCTCTCAAATATACACTCACTGACTCAGTCACAATACTCACATGCACAACCTGTAGATGATATACTACAGAGTACAGTACACACACAGCATTGGCATACACTGAATTTCTAATATTAGTAATAAGCACACTTAGTTTTGGAAAAGCTTAGAGAAAAAACAAAACAAGGGTTATAAGTAAAATTTAAGATATTCAAAATATTGTTTTGTTACATTGGTATTTGAGGCAATGTCAAAAGATGCCATGCCCCACCCCTACCTCACAAAATTGTCCATAACTTAATTTTATGATCTCAGTGATTAGTCTGTCTGTGTTGTAGAAACATTAAAAATGTTTATTAAACAGTAAAAGCTATTGAAGACATCAAATAAAAAAAACTATTAGCGAAAATACCGGCAGTAGATGGCCGAAATCGGCGTGTATTTTGACTGTGGTGAACAGTGCACCACTTGGAGGGCTTGTGGTTCCAAATAGATGCAAATAGCAAACCCATTTTCAGTTGTATTATGTTCTTCTGTAATCTTTGCAACTATAATAATGTTCAAAATAAAATGTTAATGTGTATCCTTACAGTAATATGACCTCAAAGTTGGTATGTTACTTGCTACAATTGTCGTCACATTGAGAGCTAGCAGATAACTGTTTACCTTGACTAACAAAAATATGGAACGAGTCTAAAACGAAGGTTATAGATCCATTGGAAGTTGCTCTTTTTAACACCTATTAGTACAATAGTGTTTTTTTGGTAATAGTTAGCAAAATTACATCATTTACGGATTGTCGTCACAACGTCACAAATAACACTTATGAGCTTTCAATGTTTATTACAATTAAAAAATTAAGTCAACAAGAACGGAACCCACAGTTTCTGTAAACCTTCGACTCAGTGTGCAATGCTCAATAGCTTTTCCACTCTTTTCAACATCGAAAGAGCGAAGAGAAGGCTCATACATTTTTGTTGTCACGGAGGAATTTATGTCACACGTAACATAATCTTGTAGCAAGTAACACACAAACCATAGTTCATTTTTATATCAATTCGATTGAAGCAATAATTTGGATGGAAATATTGACAGCTTGGCACAAAACTTCTTTATTTTGATCTACTCTTCACACAGCATAGTACTTTATGTTGTCACGTGTCACAAGTAACATGCTTCCTGAAGCCAGTTTAAAATTGTGATAAATCATAATCTAAGCTAATTTATCCATAAATTCACACAAAGTCATTTTATTGGAGTTGAAAAGAAACAGAAAAGGTCCAAAGAATGGCTGACAATGTCATTTTATTTTTCACTTGCTTGAAAAGCACCTTTTGACATTGCCTCATTTATTTATCATTAAAGTTCAATAATCTACCATATTTTTCAGACTATAAGGCGATACTTTTTTTCCTAGACTGAGACCCCTGCACCTTGTAATATGACTACTAACATAGTAAGAAAATATAATAACTGAATCTGAATTTTGTGTAAAATTTTTTGGGGGAAGGGGCCTTATAATCAGGTGCGCCTTATAGTCCGAAAAATACAGTATTTTTTTTTTATGTGCTTTGTTTTACTACAGCAGCCACATCAGCACTGAGCTTGCAGGTCAGGTGGTATCGCACACCCTATTTCACCAAGGCACGACTATCGCGCCAGCTGAGGCCACGCAGAAACTACCTCTTACCTGAAGAGTTTGACAAATACAGACCTGTCCCTGAACAGAATGAAGAAACGGTGCAGAATATCGAAGTTCCCAAAGATTTCAGGTACAGTTCACAGAAATGAAATGCCGGTGTTGTTACCACATGCATATTTTACACAAATTTGATCTCAGCTGATTGTCGTAATTGATTTTAGGTTTTAGCTGTCATTTCGCAATCAAGTCAATTAAAGGATGAAAGGAATTTGTGGGAAAGTTTGTTTTTAAAATTTTGAGCAGTTAGGATGCAGTTCAATTATATGTATCCATGTATGTATGCAATACATATTAAGGACCCACTGACCCACCACGTTTAACTTAAGTCCCTTGGTTTTTTCTGGGTAGCTGTGACCTACATACAAATGTCACCAACTTCAGATTGAGGCTGCTCTTTAAAATGATGTTTTGTTTTAAATTTGGGGGCATTTGTATGGGAGTCAAACCTGGTCAAAACAGGATTCCTTACCAGCTATAAGAGAGAAAACATGTGAAACTCGTGATTTTGACACGTGATCTAGTGGGTCTTTAAGACCTATTAAGACCTTCCCTACTTCTCTGAGACATTGCGCTTCTTTGTAAGTGTTAAAATTACCTCCCTATTACAACTCCCTCCCACTTAAGACCTTATTTGGGATGATTTTTCAAAATCTTATCACGGAGGTTCCAATATATTAGCAATTTTCACACAGGTATGTTTTAATTAAGTACATTGTACTCATACTTGAGCTCATTTAGTGCATATTTCGTTTTTTAATTTTTATTCAGAAATGATTTGTAATGTAAAGCGAAATGAAATTAATCATATTACATTGATTAAATCTGCACTTCTTTTATTGATCAGTATAGACAAAGAAAGAAAACTACAAGATACTAATATGAAACACACTTTTTCTTGTTGGTTGTTGACAGGCAAGTGATGTCAGAGTTTTTGCCTACCACCGATGTCATGCACCGCGATTACGTCAGAGAGAAGTTGGAGCGAATCGACATGTACGCACGACGAGCAGCCATCGACATCCCTGAATTTTACGTTGGTGAGTCATCCTTATCAAGTTAAGAAGTGGCAGAATTATTTCTAAGTGGAAAGTACAGTACAGTGGAAAGTACAGTACAGTGGAAAGTACAGTACAGTGGAAAGTACAGTACAGTGGGAAGTACAGTACAGTGGAAAGTACAGTACAGTGGAAAGTACAGTACAGTGGAAAGTACAGTACAGTGGGAAGTACAGTACAGTGGGAAGTACAGTACAGTGGAAAGTACAGTACAGTGGGAAGTACAGTACAGTGGGAAGTACAGTACAGTGGGAAGTACAGTACAGTGGGAAGTACAGTACAGTGGGAAGTACAGTACAGTGGGAAGTACAGTACAGTGGGAAGTACAGTACAGTGGAAAGTACAGTACAGTGGAAAGTACAGTACAGTGGAAAGTACAGTACAGTGGAAAGTACAGTACAGTGGAAAGTACAGTACAGTGGAAAGTACAGTACAGTGGAAAGTACAGTACAGTGGAAAGTACAGTACAGTGGGAAGTACAGTACAGTGGAAAGTACAGTACAGTGGAAAGTACAGTACAGTGGAAAGTACAGTACAGTGGGAAGTACAGTACAGTGGGAAGTACAGTACAGTGGGAAGTACAGTACAGTGGGAAGTACAGTACAGTGGAAAGTACAGTACAGTGGAAAGTACAGTACAGTGGGAAGTACAGTACAGTGGAAAGTACAGTACAGTGGAAAGTACAGTACAGTGGAAAGTACAGTACAGTGGGAAGTACAGTACAGTGGGAAGTACAGTACAGTGGAAAGTACAGTACAGTGGGAAGTACAGTACAGTGGAAAGTACAGTACAGTGGAAAGTACAGTACAGTGGAAAGTACAGTACAGTGGAAAGTACAGTACAGTGGAAAGTACAGTACAGTGGAAAGTACAGTACAGTGGGAAGTACAGTACAGTGGGAAGTACAGTACAGTGGGAAGTACAGTACAGTGGGAAGTACAGTACAGTGGAAAGTACAGTACAGTGGGAAGTACAGTACAGTGGGAAGTACAGTACAGTGGGAAGTACAGTACAGTGGGAAGTACAGTACAGTGGAAAGTACAGTACAGTGGGAAGTACAGTACAGTGGGAAGTACAGTACAGTGGAAAGTACAGTACAGTGGGAAGTACAGTACAGTGGGAAGTACAGTACAGTGGGAAGTACAGTACAGTGGGAAGTACAGTACAGTGGGAAGTACAGTACAGTGGGAAGTACAGTACAGTGGAAAGTACAGTACAGTGGGAAGTACAGTACAGTGGGAAGTACAGTACAGTGGGAAGTACAGTACAGTGGAAAGTACAGTACAGTGGGAAGTACAGTACAGTGGGAAGTACAGTACAGTGGGAAGTACAGTACAGTGGGAAGTACAGTACAGTGGAAAGTACAGTACAGTGGGAAGTACAGTACAGTGGGAAGTACAGTACAGTGGAAAGTACAGTACAGTGGAAAGTACAGTACAGTGGAAAGTACAGTACAGTGGGAAGTACAGTACAGTGGAAAGTACAGTACAGTGGGAAGTACAGTACAGTGGAAAGTACAGTACAGTGGAAAGTACAGTACAGTGGGAAGTACAGTACAGTGGGAAGTACAGTACAGTGGGAAGTACAGTACAGTGGGAAGTACAGTACAGTGGGAAGTACAGTACAGTGGGAAGTACAGTACAGTGGGAAGTACAGTACAGTGGGAAGTACAGTACAGTGGGAAGTACAGTACAGTGGAAAGTACAGTACAGTGGAAAGTACAGTACAGTGGAAAGTACAGTACAGTGGGAAGTACAGTACAGTGGGAAGTACAGTACAGTGGGAAGTACAGTACAGTGGAAAGTACAGTACAGTGGAAAGTACAGTACAGTGGAAAGTACAGTACAGTGGAAAGTACAGTACAGTGGAAAGTACAGTACAGTGGAAAGTACAGTACAGTGGAAAGTACAGTGGATCCTCCGTGGGTTAACCCTTTCAATGCCAGTCACTTTTCAGCCTAAGCTTTCCATTAAACTTACCTGGGTAGAGAAAAGATTATGTGTGCAATATTGGGGATTCCTCTGTGACATGCATACAATAGGGCCTATCCTTACCTCCCAAAATTAAGAACATAAGGTCACTGGATACCAGAGTGAGACCCTCATTTGATGCCTTTAGTGACATGGGTGTTCAATCATTTTGGTGCCAAGAGGCGACAGTAGCGATGAAAGGGTTAAGACTCCCTCCCACTTAAGACCTACTTCTCTGAGACACTGCCTGTCTTTGTAAGTATTAAAATTACCTCCCTATTACAACTCCCTCCCACTTGAAACCTTGCTTTTCTTGATTATGACTTTCATGGTAAGGTGTGGGGTGATGGGTAGAAGATTTAGTACAATCTTCCCTTTCGTTTTGAATGGAAAAGGTGCGGAAATTAAATAATTTGCAAGTCAAATTTGTTGATTTTACCAGCATAAGGCTTTCACTTTATTCATTGTATGTAATTCTCAAGGTATCAGGGATCTGATTGAAATAGACATTCTACAATGGTGTATCGAATTGGCTGTACAAAGTGGAGTAATTTTTCGACGTGTAAATTTAAGCTTACCATTAAACCAGGTGTAATGTTTTCCGCCCTTGCTGTGTGTGTTTAACCAGGCAGCATTGTGGCAGTCACCATGGCGGACAAACATGCCCCGGGGAAGCAGAGTCGCTTCGTGGGCATCTGCATACATCGCGGGGGAGTGGGTCTGGAAGCTGACTTCACCCTCAGAAACGTCATTGACGGCCAAGGTAAATGGTTTTGTGGGCATTTGTACGTTTCGGACTATAAGGCGCATCCCAACAATGTTACACAAAATTCAGATTTTGGTATTAGGTATTAGGTACTTTATAGTCACAGAGGCGTCTCTGTGAAATTCGGGTTGCTCCCACCTGGAGAGCGTGTCACAGCCAGAGGCGCGCCACCCAGTTTGTTATTTTTTGCATGCGATTTTTGTGTGACTGATGAGGAAGGAAAGGGGTGGGGGTAAATTTTGACCAAATGACAACTTTTTCGTTGCCACTGGGGTTTTTTCTTTGAGGGGGGGTTAAAGGGGGGAGGGGGGTGGACTTTGGAAATCTAGCCATTAATTTGGTCACACCAGGGATTTTTACATGCATAAAGCGCATGGGTCAGACTTGTTTTAAGTCCTCATCCGAAGGACTCAACATTCAGTTCGATTTTCTCATTGAACTAGAACGAAAGAAGGGCAAGGCTGGGATTCGAACCCGGGTCTCTCACGCATTGAAATTGACAGACGAACATCTTAACCACTCTGCCACCTTCCTGCCTTTGTAGGTTGGTCAATTAATTTCTCTTTGAATAATGTCATAGATGGTAAGAGCTTTTGTCGGCATCTGCGTACGTTGCAGGAGGTATAGGTCTTTCAGCCAACGTCACCCTAAAAAACTTCATTAGTAAAAACCAAGATAAATGAATGGTTTTGTGGGCATTCGTAGTTAATTATGGGAATGTAGGTTGGTGAGCTTAATCCTTTCGCCGCCAGCCATTTTCAGCCAAAAAATACCATTAAACTTACCTGGGTAGAGAAAAAACAATATCTGCAATACTGCAAATTCCTCTGGAACATGTATAACATTAGGCCTATCCTTACCTCCCAACATTAAGAAAATAGGGTCTTCAGATAACAGGCCCTGATTTGATGCCTTTTAGTGACATGAGTGTTCAACCATTGTGGAGCCAAGGGTGAAAGGGTTGATCCCTCTCAGGAATGTCATTGACGGCCAAGGTAAATCGTTCTGTGGCTTTTTGAATATTCATCATGGGGAGAGATTGGTTGGTGATATAATTTCCCTCTCAGGAATGTCAAAAACGTGTGTGTTTGTGGGTATTTGAATATTCACCATGGGGAGAGATTGGTTGGTGATATCATTTCCCTCTCAGGAATGTTAAAAATGTGTGTGTTTGTATGTTCTTGTGTGTATGTTTTTTTCTGTGTTTCTATAACTAGGAAAACACTGTGATGGAAAATGAAACATTTTGTATGTTTTTGTCTTTATGTTATCATTTTATTTATTTGACGATTTCATTGGTTATTCTTCCAGGCGTGGAGATTCGGTTCGACCTCTACAACAACAGCTTGCACAAGATCGAGGTTCTGAAGCTGGAGAAGCGATTGGACGAGGAGCTGTTCTATCTGCGTGATGCACCCCCCGAGCACAGCACGGTGCCTCTGGACTTTGAGCCTGTGCCGCTGCCCAAGAGTGCCTCTGCACCTGTCAACCCTATCAAGGTTGCTGCATTATCGTTTTTCTTTCACGTTCCTGTTTTCCATGTAGTATTGGGTGGATTGGTGAGAAGAGAAGGAGGTACTTCGTGGGAGCTTCAGCAGACCTGTTTACCCCCAACAGAAGTCTTCAGTAGTCTGGGTAGCTGAAATGAGTAGTTTGGGTGCAAAATGTCTAGTCCTATTCATTAAAACCATCAAACACTGTTCACTGAAAATGAGCAGCAATCAAGACGTAAAGACCTTTATCAATTTTGAAGAGTAGTAGACGTCCAAATTGAGTAGAATACTACTCGAAAAGAGTAGAGAAAACATTTTTGTAGTTCCCAGCTTTTAAGGTGGCTAGGGGCATAACATTTTACACACTAGCTTAAAAACTCGTTCGGATCACAACGATTTTGAATTATTAAAAAAACTCTCAAATAACTCCAGCCATACACACAAACAAAACATACATAAACAAAAGGAGAAATGAACAAAGACTGCTAAAAGTTTCTTTTTCTTTGAAGCCTTATTAAAGACTAATTCAATTGTGGATTTGTTCTGAGTAGAAAGTGCATTCGATTCCACAGTCTTCCCGATCCTATGAAAAGGTTATTTATAAAAATTGGTTTCCCCAATAAAACCACTGCAAATGCAAAGTAAGATGCAAAAATGTGATCTAGGGGAGCGAAGCCTGTTTAGAAATGACCAAATTATTGTGTGCACACAGAATTACTTCCCTGGAAGTGATATTGTCAGGCTTGAAGATTCATATTTCTTCTGCATACGATTGGGCAATTTGTCCTCAATGATGCCATCACATATCACATTTATTTATGCAGAAGGATGCAATGGAGATAAAAATGGCTAAAATCGGTTGGCAACAATGATTCCAACATAACTTCAAGCAATTGGAATTGTGTTGGAAACATTTGACTGACATAGTGACAAGACTTGATTGAGTTAAGCACTATCAGCGAATTATCAGAGTCAAGATGTAGAAGCTTGCTTCCTGAGTAATGACATCAAGATCGACTTAGGTTGTTTTCACATTGTACAAATGTGTGTGCGTGTGTGTGTGATTTTATGCAAATGCCTTATTTATTTTGAATGTTTTATTGTTTACATTCTTTTTTTGTACCATTGAACTATGAACTGTCTTCTAATTCATTATTATTATGTTGTTGTTGTTGTTTTAATTTAGCTTTCAGTTATTGCACAACAAAATGTGTCAGATTATCTCTGAAAGTTCATCATAAACTTGCTTAGAAGTAGTGATGTGGTTTAAACTACTGTTTGCTTATTTTTGTTTTATGATCTAAAGACGCAGACTGGTGAGGTATAGTTGTCCAGTTGTGGGTGTTGTTTAGTGCAAAGACAGGGCATTCTCAATGATTAAGGTGCATGGAGCCACAGATTAAGGTCAGATTTTGAACCTGGAAATTACTCTCTCCTAAGATAACGTGAGCTGTTTGTTTTACTGAGGCAAAAGGTACTTTCTCGGAAACCCATGTGCAGGGCATGTAGTGGCTGATCCCTTATGATATTAAAGAATGATTGATGTTGAGAGGAAAGAGTTGGTCTAACAAGATGCCCGTGTCGAAACGTACAGTAGAACCTCACTAACATGACCTTGAAAAATCAGCCAAAATAAATAGGTCTTAGAAGGGAGGGGTCTTAAAGGGACACCCTGACAGATGAGTTTTTGCAAGAAACACATCGAGATCACCAGAAAGACAGCATTTTCAAGGGTCGGAACACTCACTTTGCTCTGGTTTCCTAGAATTCAAACCGTCAAAACGGCAATTCCTCCTTGGCGGAGTTGCCGGAGAGAGAAGCCATTTTGGATGGATGGGTGGAGGCTACTCAAGAGTGGTTGAAGCTTTTTCTTCTTTGTAGTGCAGTAAAAAAAATTAAAAAGGAGCTATTTCCATTGTTATGAGTGAAACTCTTTTTGGTAAACTGTATAAAATAACTATAAAAAAAAAGGGGGGGATTATTTGGTGGACATTTCATGCAAACGATTTGGCCCGACTCAGGCGGCCATTAGAAAAGAGAAGGCACTTGCCTTGTCTTTCACTGAAAGAATCTGACTTCCAGCACCTGTGCCAAGGAGGAATCGCCGATTTGATGGTTTGATTTCTAGGAAACCAGAGCAAGGTGAGTGTTGCGATCTCTGTAAAGTGTTTTTCTGGTGATCTAGACATTTTTCTGGCAAAAACTCATCTGTCAGGGTGTCCCTTTAATAGGGAGGTAGTCACTCAGTACTTCGGATAGGAAGGGGAAAAGTCAGTGAATTTTTGGGGGGTCACTGCATCTTAGTTAGAGGGAGTCTTAATAGGGAAGGTCTATAGGGAGGTTCCACTGTAATTGATCTTGACAGGAATGAATGTGTGCAACAAGCTGTGACTCTGCAAGTGTGGACAGCCCATTGTGTGTGATGCATTGATTAAAAAAAGAATGGCTTGGTGTATGACGCACTTTAGGCTCGTTATAAATATCCATATTGAATATGATAATGATAATAATATGAAAACATAGCTATGACTGCAATTACAGAGATGAGATTTGTCCTCCGATTGGAGGATTTCCTCCTTTTTGATGGCCCCAGGGGTCATTTTTTAGATCTGTGTAAATCCATTGAGAAAATAAGGGGATGCTGCGTGTGACAGTTTGAAGGGGCTCTTAGCACAGTGAGAGTGAGGGCTGAGGGGGCTCCGAAAACAAGTCCTCATAGTTTCAAAACAGTTGGTGTTAGACCACTATATATTTTCGTGATCAGCAAATGAAGGAGGTTTATGTGCTCAGGGGGAGTATATAATTATGTGTGTGGGTGTTAGTAATATAATAATAATAACTAACATTTATAGAGCGCCCTTTCTCTCTTGAGCTCATGGCGCTTCACAATTATTTAAATGAATACATAGATCATTAGCTACTACAATATTAACTATCACAAACATTCACACAGCCACAACACGCATGCACACACCAACGCACACACACACACACACGCGCGCACGCACACACACACACACAATGTGGGGGACATAGTTTATAGGTAGGAAACAGGACAAGGAAGAAATCAGAGGTATTGCCGGAAGAGGTGAGTTTTAAGAGCAGTTTTGAAAGATTTAGCAGAACGAAGTTCATATGGTAGGGTGTTCCAGACAGAAGGGGCGCTGAAAGAAAATGAACATTCACCATATGTCTTAGTGTTTGTACGAGGAATAGAAAGGATAAGTTTGTCAGAAGAGGATCGGAGAGACCTGGAGGGTGAGTACAGGTGAACGAGATCAAAGAGGTAGGCAGGACCAGATGAATGGACAGCATTGAAACAGAGGCAAGCAATGTTATACTTTATTCTTGCCTCGACTGGAAGCCAGTGTAAAGTATTGAGGTGGGATTTGATGTGGTCTGTACGAGGGACTTTAAGGATTAACAGAGCTGCATTGTTTTGAACTTTTTGAAGTTTGTTGAGGTGTTGCTTGTACTGGGACTGTGTTTACATGGCGTTGCCATCTTGTTTTTTTGTTTCTGCCCCTACAGGTGAAGCTGAACCCTCGGCCGTGGCTGGAGCGGTGGGAGAGGTTTGACCTGAAGGGCGTGGAGGACCTGGGGCTGCCGGAACGCTTCTACAAGCGGGCCGCCGAGGTGGCCAAGCCCTGGGAGAAGTACGACCTCATGAAGCACCACCGGGAGAACGTGGACGAGGACGAGGCCGCCTCCGTGATGAAGGAGGCCTACCAGCAGACCCTGAACGCCCGCCGGGCTCGAGGGAGGCAGAGGGCAAGCTTGAGGAAGAAGTGAGAGATTCTGTGGCAGAGGTTTTTAGTATGTGGCAGGGCTCCCAGTCGTGACTGCCTTTAATGCTGTTGAAAGAAAGGGTCAAATTAAAACAAGAGGTTAGCTTGAAGAATGGATTAGGTACTGTGGCAAGAGATTCAAAATGCTTGTCTTCTTCTTCTTCTTTAAAACAAGGGGTCCCAGGGACTCCTTCACTTACAGTATAGAGGGTCCTAGAGGAGGGATAGAGGGTCCCAGTGGCATTGCAAATGCTAAAAAGATTTTTTCTAGTGCATCCCTGGGACCTCCTGTACATTCTTTTAGAGGGTCTTTTAGAATTTTAGCACTTCATAGACCCCCAAATGGGGGTCCCTGGGAGTCTTGATGAGGGTCAAGATTGATGATGTGAAATGATAGTGGTGACTCTGTGTGCTGTCGTGACTGTTTAAATGCTGTTGAAAGAAAGGGTCAAATTAAAACAAGAGGCTAGCTTGAAGAATGGATTAGGTACTGTGGCAAGAGATTCAAAGTGCTTGTCTTCTTCTTTGTTGAAGTTTCCTGTCAATTATGAGCGCAGATGCATCTTGCTGCCGTTATGCACCTAACTAAAAAATAGTAAGGCCCAGCATGTCCTGTCATCGGCTGGAAAATGTTTGTTAAGATTGATGATGATGATGTTATATGATAGTGTTGACTCTGTGTGGGTCTTGACTGCTTCAATGCAATGCTGTGAAATGAAAGTGTCTGGGGGAATGAGAGACTTAGTGCGATTTTTCTCACGCCAGAGGGCATGACCCTCGTGTGGGGCTAATCCTCTCTATATTATTAGTTGGGGATAAAGAAAGAGAGAGAGACAGTGAGTGGTCCTACCATCACTCTCTCTCTCACTACGCCCAAGTAAGAAAATCGCGTGATAAGCCCCTAGTGCATTGACTGCCCTCTGGCGTGAAAAATATCGCCATAGGTTGACCATTAGAAAGTCAGGTTGAAGAAAAACGGAGATACCGTAAAATGCGGACTATAAGCCGCTACTTTTTTCCTCAACTTTGGCCCATGCGGCTTATAGACTGATGCGGCTTATCTGTGGATTTTTTTCCCATTCTACATTTATCAGTCTGATTACATCTGTTTATGGCCACATTCTTCAGCCTATTTTGAGCTTCTTTAGACTCAAAAATGGTTTTGGTAATCAATAGATTCAAATCTCATGTTTAAAGTGTCTGACAACTTTAAATATTAATGTTCTGATAGGATAATTTCTTTATTTGTGTTGGTTTGTGCACATACACTTTTCTTTGTGGCTTATAAACTGGTGCGGCTTATATGTGAACAAATACCTAATATCTTGCCAATTTAAGGGATGCGGCTTATATACAGGTGCGTCTTATAGTCCAGTTTTTACGGTACTGTGGCAAAGGTTTTGGTGTGTTGATGATGATATGATTAGTAGTGTTGCCTCTTGACTGAGAAACAAAAAAGGAGTGAAAACCAGAAGGTACAATTTACGAAACAAAGAAAGAAAGCTAATAGTACCAGTATGTTCTGGCCTTCACCTGACAAAACGTGGTCTTGATTGTTTTTTCGTCTTCTTCAATGCGTTCCCAGGCCAAAAGGCCATAATGGGTAAGGTATGCAGACCTGTTTACTGTACTCTTTTTGAGTAGTTTTCTACTCAATTTGGATCTCTACTACTCTTCAAAATTAAAAATAATGCTCTTTAATTCTTGATTACTACTCATTTTTAGTGAACATTGTTTGATGATTTAATGAATAAAACTTCACATTTCAGCTGTCCAGACTACTCAAGACTTGTGTAGGGGGTATGTATGTGTCCGTTTTCATTTTTCTCTGGTCTCCCCGCTGCGTACAGCCGAAACATTCCTATTTTCGGAGGAGGGTTGTTTCAATGCTGTCAAAAGAAAGGGCCAGAGGAAAACAAGGCCTGCTTGAAGAAAAAAAATGAGATGCTGTGACAAAGGTTTAAAATGCAGATAGAGATCAATGCAATGAAATGATGTTGCGTCTGTATCAGTGCATGCGCATGCCATCTTGACTGTCGATGAATGCTGTGAAAATGGGTCACAAGAAAACCGATGAAGGTCAAGGACATAGACCTTGGAGGTGTCAAATGGGTGTTTTGGCCATATATTTCAATTTTGTTCAGCTACAGGCTAAACACATAGTAACACCAGGAACACTCAACAGCTTCAAAATAATTTAGACAAACACTGGGAAGACTATTACTTCCAAACAAATATTAATGTAAATTAGGAGGCTATGCCTTGTCACAAGAAAACAGGTGGTCAGCTTGAAGAAGGAATTGGATACTATTGCAGAGGTTTTACAGTGGAACCTCCCTTATAAAACCTTTATCCTCCAAAGTCGGAGTGTGGCTGCCCATGTAATAAAAAAACTGGTCGCACACGTAACGTTCTCATCCCTGGCTGGTGCATTTGTACCATAGTGTTAAGTGTTTCCCGGCTGTTGGGATGTTCCCTGGAGTCTTTAAGCCAGGGTAAGACAACAACAACAACAAACATAAGACCTACAAAAATCATCCAAAAATGAGCTCTTATAAGAAAGAGGTCTTATAAGGGAGGTAATTTTGATACTTACAAAGAAGGGCAATGTCTCAGACAAGTAGGTCTTATATGGGAGGGAGTCTTATAATGGGAGGTCTTATAAGCAGACCTGTTTATTATACTCTTTTCGAGTAGTATTCTACTCAATTTGGACCTCTACTATTCAAAATTGAAAGAAATGCTCTAATTACTCATTTTCAGTGAACATTGTTTGATGGATTAATGAATAAAACTACACATTTCACACCAAAACTACTCATTTCAGCTATCCAGACTACTCAAGACATGTGTAGGTGGTAAACAGGTCTGTATAAGGGAGGTTCCACTGTAATATGGTTGAAAAAGATTGGTCCTGTGAAATGATATAGCAATGTCTTGACTATTCCAATGCCATGAAATGAAAGGTCCAGATCAAAGCACAAAGCCAGCTTGAGGATAGGAATACAAGGAAACGATGATGGTGAATAAGTTGCGAGTGTGGTGATGTGTGTTTGGTTTGCTTTTGTGGGAAAATGTGAAACCATATTGCATGTTTGTGGGTCATTCGAACATGTAAAATAAAATGTGTTGTTTTATAGTAGTGACTGTTTTGAATGTGTGAAGTGAAATTGTTTTGAGTCTGTCAGTCTTTATTGTTGCTGCTTTCATAATGAGAATGTATTGCTAATTTAGACATTAAAGTTAAATAATGTTTTTATATGTTCAGCATATCACAAAAATACACAACAAAATTTGTTGACACAATGCAATGTTCCACCAAGAAGACTTTTTGAGCTATTACTGGACTGTGAGTGTTGAATGTCTTTCTTTTATAGGAATGCTTTTTTCTTAAAAGTTTAACTAGTGTTGCATTATTAATGGCACTGATGGACACAATAATGTCTTCACATCGTGTGTGTAGAAGAGGTTTTTTCTGATAAACTCCAAATATTAATGGGTGATTTCTAATTTGATACTATAACTGCCAACAAAATTTCAACAAAACCCTTTCATAATGTTGTGAGGCATCTTCTAAGCAAATAAAACGGTGTTTATAGAAACAAACAAAAAAGTGTATTGGAATAACCATCAATATTAGATTGATCATTCAGTGAAATATTCTTGGTTAATGCATCCAAACTTACACAATTTTAACAAAATCTACTTGCAACTGATGCCAGAACCATCAAAATATTGATGCTGGATGTATGTTGAAAGAACCTTTTGAGAAAAGCAATTCACATGTATGCACATTTATACAGGCAGCAGGGCTCCCAGGGACCCCCATTTGGGGGTCTATGAAGATCTAAAATTCTACAGGACCCTCTAAAAGAATGAGCAGGGGGTCCCAGAGATGCACTGGAAAAATTATTTTTGGCATTCGCTATACCACTGGGACCCTCTATCCCGCCTCTAGGACCCTCTATGCTGTAAATGAAGGAGTCCCTGGGACCTCTTGTTTTGCAGGATGATTGGGAGCCCTGAGGCAGGCTAAAATACCAAGGAGCAACTACATTACTGTAGCTTCTCACAGGAAAACAAATCCCCCGAAGTCGGAGTGTGGCAGCCATGTGGCGGGGTAATCAAAAACGGTCACACACGTAATGTTCTCATCCGTAGCTGAATAAACTTTTACCACAGCATTTAAGTGCTTCTGCTGTTGGGATGATCCCTGGAGTCTTTTAGCCAGGGTAAGCCAACAAACAACGAACACAGGAAAACAAAAACGTTCTTTACAGAGAGGCAAACAAAAAAAGGGTAAAAAGTGAAAAGCAATACCAAGAAACCAACCAAACCAAAGCAAAAACAAGGTAACAAGTGAAAAGCAATACCAAGAAACCAACCAAACCAAAGCAAAAACAAGGTAACAAGTGAAAAGCAATACCAAGAAACCGACCAAACCAAAGCAAAAACAAGGTAACAAGTGAAAAGCAATACCAAGAAACCAACCAAACCAAAGCAAAAACAGGTAACAAGTGAAAAGCAATACCAAGAAACCGACCAAACCAAAGCAAAAACAAGGTAACAAGTGAAAAGCAATACCAAGAAACCGACCAAACCAAAGCAAAAACAAGGTAACAAGTGAAAAGCAATACCAAGAAACCGACCAAACCAAAGCAAAAACAAGGTAACAAGTGAAAAGCAATACCAAGAAACCGACCAAACCAAAGCAAAAACAAGGTAACAAGTGAAAAGCAATACCAAGAAACCGACCAAACCAAAGCAAAAACAAGGTAACAAGTGAAAAGCAATACCAAGAAACCAACCAAACCAAAGCAAAAACAAGGTAACAAGTGAAAAGCAATACCAAGAAACCAACCAAACCAAAGCAAAAACAAGGTAACAAGTGAAAAGCAATACCAAGAAACCAACCAAACCAAAGCAAAAACAAGGTAACAAGTGAAAAGCAATACCAAGAAACCGACCAAACCAAAGCAAAAACAAGGTAACAAGTGAAAAGCAATACCAAGAAACCGACCAAACCAAAGCAAAAACAAGGTAACAAGTGAAAAGCAATACCAAGAAACCGACCAAACCAAAGCAAAAACAAGGTAACAAGTGAAAAGCAATACCAAGAAACCGACCAAACCAAAGCAAAAACAAGCGAGAATAAACGGAATGGAGCTGACATAAGCATAAAATCATTTATTGACCCTGATCAATCGTGGACAGTTGTCATGGTCAGACTGTCATTCCTCTGTTGGGAAGGAAGGAAGAAAGAAGATAAAGAGGGACAGGGGTCACATACCTAAGATGTCCGACTCAAAATGAGACAGATTTAAACACAATGCCCAGAGTTTGCATTGAGTAGATAGCTGTCTTGGAGCGTGATAAGCATGTTTGTACTCCCAATTTTATAAGAGCGGACTATGTTTGAATAGAACTTGTGATTTCTCTGTCTGTGTTTCAATAAAACTTGTTCGAACTGCAATAGCCTAAATTACAGAACTTTTTCTATCCCCACCTCTATTGCAGTGATGTACCGAGGATCTAAAAGTGATAGGACAAACTGTCCCGAGATAAAATAAATCAATAGGACATTGTCCTGACTCCTGCTAAATCAGTTCAGACAAATCGTGCCAGTGACAGGACAAACTGTCCTGAGACGAGAGAAATCAATGGGACAATGTCCTGGCTCTTGCATAAATTGATAAGACAAATCGTGCCAGCGTTAAAAATGTAATCAGACATTTGCCCTGACAGGCGAGAACACAATAGACATTTTCAATTTTAATAGGTCAATGTCCTGTGACCGGGGCCTTGGGACATCACTGCTATTGTATCATAACAAAAAGTGTGAGAAATGAACTTGATATGCTATGAATAATTCCCATGATGTAAAATAACCGAAAGATCTGGGACATTGGATTAACGACATCGAAGTGCATCGCTTGATAAGTTAAACACATCATTTTGAACGTATGTCATACATACGACATTATTGATGTGTAGATTTTGTAAAAGTCTCATATCAACCTCGAAACCACCACTACTGAGCACAATGCTTTTGTCAAGGTTGTCTGCTTGTCTGTCTGTCTACCTGTTACTTAATTCTTCAACTACTACTGTAGTAGTAGTAGATACTCTAGTACTGTAGTAGATACTACTGTAGTGTTAGTCCATGTTTTCCTAGCACTGGCTATCTTGTACTTTAAACACCCCCATCAGGATCAGCCAAGGGTTATTTTCATGAAACAAAGAATGAGAGACTTTAAGACCGAGAGTTGTAAACCTGAGGGGGGTGTCACAACTTAGCCAGGCCATCTTGTACTTTAAACACCCCCATCAGGATCAGCCAAGGGTTATTTTCATGAAACAAAGAATGAGAGACTTTAAGACCGAGAGTTGTAAACCTGAGGGGGGTGTCACAACTTAGCCAGGCCATCTTGTACTTTAAACACCCCCATCAGGATCAGCCAAGGGTTATTTTCATGAAACAAAGAATGAGAGACTTTAAGACCGAGAGTTGTAAACCTGAGGGGGGTGTCACAACTTAGCCAGGCCATCTTGTACTTTAAACACCCCCATCAGGATCAGCCAAGGGTTATTTTCATGAAACAAAGAATGAGAGACTTTAAGACCGAGAGTTGTAAACCTGAGGGGGGTGTCACAACTTAGCCAGGCCATCTTGTACTTTAAACACCCCCATCAGGATCAGCCAAGGGTTATTTTCATGAAACAAAGAATGAGAGACTTTAAGACCGAGAGTTGTAAACCTGAGGGGGGTGTCACAACTTAGCCAGGCCATCTTGTACTTTAAACACCCCCATCAGGATCAGCCAAGGGTTATTTTCATGAAACAAAGAATGAGAGACTTTAAGACCGAGAGTTGTAAACCTGAGGGGGGTGTCGCAACTTAGCCAGGCCATCTTGTACTTTAAGCACCCCCATCACATTTTCAGATTGAAAATTCTCGCTGAGAAGCAACATTCTGCCACTGTTGGGAAAGGGACATAGGATCAGTCGAGGGTTATTTTCATGAAGCTGAAAGAATCCAACTTTTTTAGTTCGAGAGTCGTAAACATGAGGGGGTGTCTTCTTCTTCTTCTGTGTTCCCAGGCCGAAAGGCCATAATGGGTAAGGTACGTATGTGTCTGGTTTTCAGTTTTCACTGGCCTCCCCGCTGCGTACAGCCAACACATTCCGATGTCGGAGGAGCTCAAAGGAAAAAAGTTATTTGTAAGATTTTTTTCTTTTAAAGGCAGGAAAATGGCCCGTAAGTCGGAAAGATAGTAGATGACAGTAAGCACAGGAAAAAGGCAGAGTCAAATTGAGTGACAGATTAAAGGAAGTTACAAGCACAGAACTTCCAGAAGGTGAGGAAACTATTTTTACGAAAGACCCCCCCCCCCGGTAACCCCCACGGGGAGAGACTTGTGAAGGGGACGGGGGTGTCCAGCTCCCCATATGGAGGCACAAGGCATCCACCCACTTCCCCAGAGGGGGTGTCTAAAGTACAAATGTGCCAAACTATCAGTCTACAATTGTGTTCCTCAAAACAATCAGACCTAAAACTGCTGCAGTAATACTTACAGAACTATGAATCGGACAACTCACTTCACCTCGAGCTCTTGACTGTGTTTTGTTTGTTGCTTGTATCGCTTGTGTGTCTCGACTCGTGGATTTGTGTTCTGGAGACAGCTTGTGTGTCTCGACTCGTGGATTTGTGTTCTGGAGACAGCTTGTGTGTCATGACTCATGGATTTGTGTTCTGGAGACAGCTTGCGTGTCTCGACTCGTGGATTTGTGTTCTGGAGACAGCTTGTGTGTCATGACTCATGGATTTGTGTTCTGGAGACAGCTTGCGTGTCTCGACTCGTGGATTTGTGTTCTGGAGACAGCTTGTGTGTCTCGACTCGTGGATTTGTGTTCTGGAGACAGCTTGTGTGTCTCGACTCGTGGATTTGTGTTCTGGAGACAGCTTGTGTGTCATGACTCATGGATTTGTGTTCTGGAGACAGCTTGTGTGTCTTGACTCGTGGATTTGTGTTCTGGAGACAGCTTGTGTGTCTTGACTCGTGGATTTGTGTTCTGGAGACACGCTTGTGTGTCATGACTCGTGGATTTGTGTTCTGGAGACAGCTTGCGTGTCTCGACTCGTGGATTTGTGTTCTGGAGACAGCTTGCGTGTCTTGACTCGTGGATTTGTGTTCTGGAGACAGCTTGCGTGTCTCGACTCGTGGATTTGTGTTCTGGAGACAGCTTGTGTGTCTCGACTCGTGGATTTGTGTTCTGGAGACAGCTTGTGTGTCATGACTCATGGATTTGTGTTCTGGAGACAGCTTGTGTGTCATGACTCATGGATTTGTGTTCTGGAGACAGCTTGCGTGTCTTGACTCGTGGATTTGTGTTCTGGAGACAGCTTGCGTGTCTTGACTCGTGGATTTGTGTTCTGGAGACAGCTTGTGTGTCATGACTCATGGATTTGTGTTCTGGAGACAGCTTGCGTGTCTTGACTCGTGGATTTGTGTTCTGGAGACAGCTTGTGTGTCTTGACTCGTGGATTTGTGTTCTGGAGACAGCTTGTCAGAGAGACCGTGGATTTGTGTTCTGGAGAAAGCTTGTCAGAGAGACCGTGGATTTGTGTTCTGGAGACAGTTTGTCAGAGAGACCGTGGATTTGTGTTCTGGAGAAAGCTTGTCAGAGAGACCGTGGATTTGTGTTCTGGAGACAGCTTGTCAGAGAGACCGTGGATTTGTGTTCTGGAGACAGCTTGTCAGAGAGACCGCTGCATCAGTGGTGTTTCGGTGGTGTTCTGACAGCGACACACAACACAGCCAACCACCAGAAATTACAGTGGAACCTCGGTAAAACGACCACCCTACAGACTAGCTAAAACTGTATGTAATTGCATGGATGCTCCTGCTTTCAGGATGTCCTGAAGTTCAGGATTTTTTTTTATTGCCTGGAGCCGGCTGGCGTCGCCAAATTATGAGAATTTGAGAAGATGTAATTTGCTGGTTATAGAGGTCATGAAGTTTAGCCAGAAGTGCATGTGCAACGAGAGCCTGTCAGTGACATTGGAAATTGTTGTTTCCCTTCAGTTTCCAGGGGGCATTGCTCCCCTGAACCTCCAGGAGGGGCGCTGTCCCTTCACTCCGCCGAGGCCTGGGCGGCCCCTGGACCCCTCTCTTGCAGGATTTTTGAAATTTCCCAGGAGCACCCATGTGAGGTGGTAGTTGTACTGGAGACTCTTTAACCTTTACCGGATCATGCTTTTGACTACACGGACACGATGGCGGGGGTCTTCCACGACCCCCTACTCAGCAAAGAGCAAATTCTGAGGTGTTTATCCCTGTCCGGATGGCGGGGGTCTCCCACGACCCCTACTTGTCAAAGAGGCACCATGTGTTTATCCCTGTCCGGATGGCGGGGGTCTCCCACGACCCCTACTCAATGCACTGCAGTGCTCTTTAAAGTAGGGGTCGTGGGAGACCCCCGTCATCCGGACAGGTATATCAAAATTACGCGTCATATTACGTCATTTATATTTTATACACGTTAATGAAATTTAACACACTTAAAGCCATTTACGTTTTTGACAAAGTCATGAAATTTCATGAAGATTGCTTAAATAGTTTTAGAGATATAACATGTTTTGTGTGTCAAGGGGTCGTGGGCGACCCCAGAAGTCCGGTAAAGGTTAAGTAATGAACAAAAAGCACAAGAGACAGTAAAACTGTCCGAATTACCGGGGTGTTTGCGATACTGAGGTGCCCATTAGGCGGGGTTCCACTGTACATAGAATTTGTGATACAGTGGAACCTCCTTTATAAGACCTTCAAAAATCACCCAAAATGGGGTCTTATAAGGAAGATGTCTTAGAAGGGAGGTAATTTTAATACTTACAAAGTAGGGCAATGTCTCAGAGAAATAGGTCTTATATGGGAGGGAGTCTTATAACTGGAGGTCTTATAAGGGAGGGTCCACTGTAATGCATACTAGTAGCCTCACTCTACCAGCCCAGCCTCCCTAGTGATCAGACATGAATTATGTTTTGCTATTTAGCGGGTGGCAGCGTGTGTGGGCTCCAGCTTCCTGGAGCTCCCAAGGGGTGTCACAATGTCTGCTGTGTTACATGTCAAGTTTTGGTTGGGAGAGAGAAGGAGAGAGAGAGAGAGGGAGAAGGAGAGAGAGAGAGAGAAAGAGAGAGAGAGAGAGAGAGAGAGAGAGAGAGAGAGAGAGAGAGAGAGAGAGAGAGAGAGAGAGAAGAGAGAGAGAGAGAAAGGAGAGAGAGAGAGGGAGAGAGAGAGAGAGAGAGAGAGAGAGAGAGAGAGAAGGAGAGAGAGAGAATTGATCCTATAACGTGATTATCTGGTTGAAACCTGCCCTTCCCTCCCCTATCACTCATTCCCCTGCATATATCTTTTTTTCTTTTCATTGTTTTCTTTCCATTTTTGTGTGTAAATAACTACAGTGGAACCTCCCTAACAAGACCTTCAAAAATCATCCAAAATGAGGTCTTATCAGGCATCAGAACAGTCAGAGGATCAGCTAATTTAAGAGGATTGAGAATTTCTGACAGAGGATTGGCCTCTTCTGTCAGAGGTTTTGACTTTTTATTTAGAGATATATTTTCTGTTAAATAGCATTTTATAGTGATTTCTCACTGCATAAAGCCTTTTTGGTCATGTTGGGGATTGATTTCAGTGTTGTCCCACTATAATCTGGGGCCTTGATGGCCCTTGCACCGCGGTTTTCAGAGGATTGGACTTCAGACTATTCTGATGCCTGTCTTATAAAGGAGGGGTCTTATAAGAGAGGTCGTTTTAATACTTGCAAAGAAGGGCAATCTTTACCTCTAAGAGAAGTAGGTCTTATGTTGGAGGGAGTCTTATAATGGGAGGTCCTAATAGGGAGGTTCCACTGTATTAATACAGTTTCCCACACTAACCTTTTTTCTTTTTCTTTGGATATATAGGCCTACATTAATTTATGTTTAATAATTCCACCCCTTCCCCTCTCACTATTATTTATCGCCCCCCCCCCCATTTCCACCACCACCACGTTTCTCACTTGAGCTTAGCATTGATTTTTTTAAAATTAACAATCCATTCAATGTCATTTATGTACTCATTCTCCCTCCTCTCTTCACCCCTCCTACTTTCCGTTGTTTTTAATCACTCGGCATTAACTTGCCAGTCACTCTCTCTCTCTCTCTCTCTCTCTCTCTCTCTCTCTCTCTCTCTCTCTCTCTCTCTCTCTCTCTCTCTCTCTCTCTCTCTCTCTCTCTCTCTCTCTCTCTCTCTCTCCCCCCCTCTCTCTCTCTCTCTCTCTTTCTCTCTCTCTCTCTCTCTCTCTCTTTCTCTCTCTCTCCCCCCCCCTCTCTCTCTCTCTACACACACACACACACACATACACGCACCATCTCCCACAACCTGCTGTCTGTTATTTATTCACTTTTATTTTCTAACTGACTCGGATTACGTGCATTTGAGAATGTCAGCTCGCCTGTGAGAGTCAGCAGGTGGCTGTGTGTGTGTGTGTGTGTGTGTGTGTGTGTGTGCGTGCGCGCGCGCGTGCGCGTGTCGCCGTGTGTGTGTGTGTGAGAGAGAGAGGTGATCTGTATGTTTGTGTGCATATGCCCATGCTTGTGTACGCATATACATTGCGTTTGTGTGCGTGTGTGTGTTAGTGTATTAAGGATAGAAAGAGAAGGATATATATGGACTATGATGTGTGTGCAATGTATGTATGTGTGTGTGTGTGTGTGCATGTGTGTCCGTGCGCGCACATTTGTGGTACATATATAGTGTGTGCGCGTGGGTGTAAGATCTATACTGTCTACTAGGACTGAACAACCCCATAAGCACATGTCGACCTGCGATGAAAATCCGTTTAACGTCCTCCGATCTGAAACAGACACATATGGGACATTAGTAGATATAAAGATGGTGGGAACGATCCTGGAGGCAATGCAACTCGAGGAAAGTCCCGAATTTTTAACGATACAGATGTATGCATAGTGTGTCGACCTGCATGAAAATGTATTTAACGTCCTCCGGTCTGGAAC
>CM065694.1:4881984-4886984 GCA_017654935.2 Phymorhynchus buccinoides
CTTTAATCTCCTTAAACGTTTTTCAGAAATCCTGCACATAAGTCCTGTTGGTATTTTTCTTTGAGTTACTAATTAATTGTTGGTTTAATGGTGTTATTATATTTTTATTGTTAGCCATTTAGAAATTAAGACACACTTGTTTAACTCTTCATGTTACATAAGTCAGTTTGAAATGTTACTGTATGTCCTCCCTTCCCTCCCATCTTATATATCTGCATTTAATTATTGTAATTTGTATATGCACTCAGTTAGATTTGTATGAATAGATGTGTAGGGAAAACTGCCATAAATAATACTACCATTCACGCACTCACACACACTGTTGACTCACTTCAATAGCTATCTGACATGTATCATGCTGCTTAATTAATCTCATTTCGGAGGCCACACCCTGTACACAAGGGTGTTCTTGGTGAAGGCTTTTCCACCAAAGGCCACCTTTTCTTGGACAGTGGCGTCAATAAAGCGTTCCCCTTTGTCGTTGTGGTTCTAATCATCACTTGCGGGTGAACGTCTGCAGAAGACGTTAAACAGCTACGAGAACGTTAAAACAGCCACACACACACGATCTTCACACGACACACACATCAGTCACAATGACCGAGATGGACACCTGAAGTCGCCTGGCCACTTCTCGCTTGGGAACACCATCACACAACAGCTCGTCCCCTATCCAACTCGCTCATTTTCGCACATTGTCAAATCAGGCCACTGGTGGTATGTCTTCTTATAAAGCAAGCAAGAGACAGCACAGCAGTGCTTGCACGTGCATAATGGTTTTTTCACGCACGATCCGAAACAAGGTCCTTTTTCGCAACGCCGCTCACACAACACTAACACAACACGCACGCACGCATGAGAAAAAAATAACAGGAGCGAACACGCACCGCACTTAACGCACACGCACACTCACACACTACCACACACACACACTCACACACTGATGTAGGCACACACACACACACTTCTTTTTTTTTCTTTTTTGTTGTCTAATACACTTGCGGGTGAACACGTTTAAACACACGAACACACACACACACACACGCACACACGCGCACGCACGCACCGCACGCACGCACGCACGCACACACACACAGACGCACACACACACACACACACACACACACACACACACACACACACACACACACATTAACTTGATCACATAACAAAGAAAAATTAGTTGAAAACAAGCGCAGGCTAAACCCGTTTTAGTAACCTTGATTTTTGACAAAGATGTATTATAGCATTTTCAATGCACAATCATGTTTATACATGTATTAGGGGGGACTGAGAGGGGGGGGGGGACAGAGGGGGGGGGGGGGGGGGGGGGGGAGGGAGAAGACAGACAGCGGAACTCTTGAATGAGAGGAAGGGTAGAGGGGGGCATGGGGATTATAACAAAGACGTGACGAAGAACAAGGTGGAGAGTAATGTCAATAAGACCTAGATTGGGGAAATCAATCATTTTCTTACAGTTGTTTATGATGCCTCTCTCTCTCTCTCTCTCTCTCTCTCTCTCTCTCTCTCTCTCTCTCTCTCTCTCTCTCTCTCTCTCTCTCTCTCTCTCTCTCTCTCTCTCTCTCTCTCTCTCTCTCTTCTCTCCTCTCTCTCTCTCTTGGGATTTTTCTCAGGGCTCTTTGTAAAAAAGTATGACTACTTATCTCATTACCCTGTATAAATCTTCTCTCTTTCGTTCGCTCTCTCCTCTCGTTCGTTCGTCTTTCTCTCTCTCTCTCTCTCTCTCTTTCTCTCTCTGTTTTTTTTTCTCTTTGTCTCTTTGTCTCTACATGTCTGACTCTCTCTCTCTCTCTCTCTCTCTCTCTCTCTCTCTCTCTCTCTCTCTCTCTCTCTCTCTCTCTCTCTCTCTCTCTCTAGCGCGCGCGCGCGTGTGTGTGTGTGTGTGCCCGTACGTGTGCGCACACGCGCGCGCACGTGCGCGTTTTCTGTGTTTCTGTGTGCCTGGCTGCAAACCCACAAAATCTAAAACCCACTATCAGTTTAGACCCTAACATATTGAAGAGATTATTAATAACAATTAACAGACTTTTTTTTCTCAGAATTTCTGAATAATCGATGTTCTTCTTGCATATAGCATCCCCCATCAACAATTTGATGATTATGACGCTTAGATGATAATGTTCCAAGAAGTTCTTCCGTTATCTCAGCTCAACAGGAAAGTCTAACTTTCTCTACATAACAAAGGTATAGTTATTATGCTGCACTCTTCCATGATGATAATGGGCAACTACTCAGTATCTGATGAAAGTTCGTTTAACGTCCTCCGACTCGGACCTGGAACAGGCACATATGGGACATTAATAACTATAAAGATGGTGAGACGATCCTGGAGGTACTGCAATACCAGGAAAGTCCCGATTTTTAAAAAAACGTTTTCCTGAACTGTGCTCACTGACTTCAAATATAAAAAAAGCCTTCCAGTCAACTTTTTCCTGCATTCCCAGTCGAAGTGTTTATGACACGAAACGTCGGTTGCCCCCCCCCCCCCCCCCCCTCTCCCACCCCCCCCCCCCCCCCCCCCCCCCCCCCCCCCCCCCCCCCCCTCTCAGGTACTTTTCCCTTCACCTTGTTTTTTTTACCTAAAAAGAAATATAGTTAATGAACAACTACTATCTTATACAATTTTTAAGCAAAAGTAGGGGGAAGACGGGGACGATCCTGGAGATACTGCAATACCAGGAAAGTCCCGATCAAAAAAAAAGATAGTTAATGAACAACTACTATCTTATACACTTTTTAAACAAAAGTAGGGTGAAGACGGGGTAAAAGGCCCATGGGCGGGTAAGAAGTCCATGCCAATTATCTCATGAAATTTAAAACATTTCAGTCAAATTTGCCCATGAGACGAGTGCTAAAGATTAACACTCGTCTCATGGGCAAAATGTGACTGAAATGTGCTTCATTTCATGAGATAATTGGCATGGGCATGGTAAGAACCCGCCCATGGGCTTTTTACCCCGTCTTCCCCTATAATATTAACTTAGACTTCTTGACTTTTGCTGGTTACAAAGCTGTAAGTGTTGATTTAAAAACAATAATAATCTGGCATTGAAGTTAAACATAATAATATTTAAATTCAACTTTGTGTTACAAGCAACTATTTGCTGTATGCGAAGGCTGTAAGTTGTAGTATTACGATAGGGGAAGACGGGGTAAAAAGCGCATGGGCGGGTAAGAAGCCCACCCCAATTATCTCATGAAATGAAGCAAATTTCAGTCTCATTTTGCCCATGAGACGAGCGTTAATGTCTAGCATTCGTCTCATGGGCAAATTTGACTGAAATTTTCTTTATTTCATGAGATAATTGGGGTGGGCTTCTTACCCGCCCATGCGCTTTTTACCCCGTCTTCCCCTATACTGATAGCTAACAATACTATACTAAAATGTTGTAATAAATGGGAAGAGAAACTCTCAATATCTCGTGACTGGAAGACTACCTTTCTTCTAGCACATAAAATTCAGGATGTCAAATGACAGTGGTTCCGACTGAAAATAATAAATACATAGATGCTTAGGTACAAATGTGATTTTGAATAAGATTGGAGTGGCAGATAATGTAGAAAGCAGGAGCAGCAGAAATGAGGAAACCTGGTTTGCCTGAGTTTTGACAGGAGCCGCCAAGTAGTGGGCATTACTGAGACACCGTGTGTGTGTGTGTGTGTGTGTACGTGCCATGTGTGTGTGCGTGTGTGTGTGTGTGTGTGTGTGTGTGTGTGTGTGTGTGTGTGTGTGCCATGTGTGTGTACGTGCCATGTGTGTGTGTGTGTGTACGTTCGTGCGTGCGTGCGTGTCTCTATGTGTGTCCCACGCCTACCTATAGGCCTCTGCCCTCTTTGTATTGTACTCGCACAACAAGTGCGTGAAGGGGATGGGTCAACAAGACTAAGAGCGGCCGATAAAAGCCCATTATTTAAGTAAAGCAGGAAAAGAACGAGGTTAACAGCATTGCAAATCGCATGGGCCCTAAGTCTACTGATCTGAGAGGATTCCAAGTAGCGCCTGGGTCACTTTCTGAGTGTTTGTTTGACATCAATGCTAACGGGAACAAAGAGAGGGAGAATAGTAGAATATAGGTTTCTAATAGAGCATGGAGACAGGTTAAGGACTCTGTGGGAATGTGACATGTTAACCGTAGGGTGGGGGTGGAAGCTGGGGAGGGGGGGGGCATCAGTTGTCAGTGCTACATGAAAAGTAGTCCATTGTGTCCTTTTTGGCCTCCATTGTCATAAAACTGTTTCTAAAACAACAGTAAATATTTTTTATTAACAGCATTTATAGGAAGAAAACAAAATAAAGAGAAGAAGGAAAGAAAGAAAGAAAGAAAGAAGGAGATAACGGCATAAAAGGAAGTGGTTGTCAAAAATGGACAGAAAGATAAGATATTTGTTTCTGAATGAAAAGTAAAAAACTGAGAAGGTAACGGTAAATAGGAAAAGGAAACACAAGCTGCGGAAAGCAGACAAAAAATTACAGCTGCGCACACACACGCGCACGTGCACACACGCCACTCCTCACACACACAAACACACACACACACACACACACACACACACACACACACACACGCACACACATTGAAGAATTAAGAATCTTTTGTTTATTGGAAAGGTGAACTTTGTTTTTTCTACGTACTCTTTGATTTTTGTTTTGTTGTTGTTGTTACTGTTGTTTTGTTCAAATACATGGATGGACATTTTGTTTCCTGTTGCCCTTGTTGTATCATGAGACCACTATGTCATTTCTCTTGTTGAGATCATAAAAAGTATTTTTGACTTTGGTATTGTCCGTATGAGATCATTAAGCCTTTCACCGCCAGCCATCTTTGAGCCAAACATTTCCATTAACACTTTCACCGCCAGCCATCTTTGAGCCAAGCATTTCCATTAAACGTACTTGCCTACAGAAAAGACTGTCTGCAATATTGTGGGATTTCTCTGTGACACATTTAGAATGGGGTCAATCCTTACTACCCGAATTT
>CM065694.1:4891984-4909484 GCA_017654935.2 Phymorhynchus buccinoides
CTAAGCATAACATAGTAGTTGTATATTATGTTTACATGAAGAATATTCAATCGATTTCTTCAAAACAATGTGACAAGGTTCTGATAGTAACTCTCAAGGCCACATCTAATAATAGGCTTTGGTTACTAAGAAGCTGAGCGTTGGGATTCGTCTTCCCCTTGTTACATAGCCTGCCATGATTATTTATTTAGCTCGAATGTACTACCTAATGTTAGCCCGATGATACGAATTATCCTTCGTGTAACTATGGGGCAGTGAGATGAGCTGATAGTAGGCTTAACCCTGACAAGTTAAGGTCTGTGTACACGTTAACACTATTCACAAGACATATGGTAATGCTTTCTTACTATAAGTTTGCCTCACACTGTTTCCCAGCTCCAGTAATCTCTTTGACCTTACCTGGCCTCTGCTGTCAAATCAATTTGGCTACTGTATGTAGTAACTATTCTCTTTAACTGTCTGTCTGTCTGTCTCTCTCTCTCTCTCTCTCTCTCTCTCTCTCTCTCTCTCTCTCTCTCTCTCTCTCTCTCTCTCTCTCTCTCTCTCTGCCACCCCCCCTCCCCACCCCAACCTTTATTTTCGGACCATATGGTGATAATTCTTATTATAAGTTGGCCTCGCCCTGTGGTGGCCTTGCTGTCAAATGAATTTGGACTACTGAGTTCCACAGTTTTAGGGAGACGTGCATCATGATATGATAGTTCTATTTCCCCATGGCAACACAGTGAGCTGTAGGCTAAGTGGGCTATCAATTAAACATTTTAGCTAAAAAATGTCTGGCGTTGAAAGGGTCGTGTACACAGACCTTTAGCATGGGATATACTGGTCCATTCTCTGTTTTGTTACGTATAGGGGTGGTCCATTCTCTGTTTTGCTACGTATAGGGGTGGTCCATTCTCTGTTTTGTTACGTATAGGGGTGGTCCATTCTCTGTTTTGCTACGTAAAGGGGTGGTCCATTCTCTGTTTTGCTACGCATAGGGGTGGTCCATTCTCTGTTTTGCTACGTATAGGGGTGGTCCATTCTCTGTTTTGTTACGTATAGGGGTGGTCCATTCTCTGTTTTGCTACGTATAGGGGTGGTCCATTCTCTGTTTTGCTACGTATAGGGGTGGTCCATTCTCTGTTTTGTTACGTATAGGGGTGGTCCATTCTCTGTTTTGCTACGTATAGGGGTGGTCTATTCTCTATTTTGCTACGTATAGGGGTGGTCCATTCTCTGTTTTGCTACGTATAGGGGTGGTCTATTCTCTATTTTGCTACGTATAGGGGTGGTCTATTCTCTATTTTGCTACGTATAGGGGTGGTCTATTCTCTATTTTGCTACGTATAGGGGTGGTCCATTCTCTGTTTTGCTACGTATAGGGGTGGTCCATTCTCTGTTTTGCTACGTATAGGGGTGGTCCATTCTCTGTTTTGCTACGTATAGGGGTGGTCCATTCTCTGTTTTGCTACGTATTGTGTGAGGTTAGAATGCTGTTTTGCCTTGGACTTGGTCATTACATCGACGTCAGCTTGAAATTGTCTCCCTCTCCCTCTTCTGTTTCAGTGTTTGTCCAGGGGCGGATTAGGGGGTGGGAGGGGGAGGGAGGAAATGTTCTAGTTACATGGAAAAAACCCTCAACTGCCTTAACAGTATAAAAATCTCTCTCTCTCTCTCTCTCTCTCTCTCTCTCTCTCTCTCTCTCTCTCTCTCTCTCTCTCTCTCTCTCTCTCCTCTCTCTCTCTCTCTCTCTCTCTCTCTCTCTCTCTCTCTCTCTCTCTCTCTCTCTCTCTCTCTCTCTCTCTCTCTCTCTCTCTCTCAGCAGTGTCCGTGTGTGTTTCTGCGTTTACCTGTAAGTGTATGGGTGGGGATGGGCAAGGGTTGTGGATTCTTTTTTATAATTTACTCCCCCCCCCCTTATTTATTGCTTTGTTTCTTGATTTTTGTTATGTTTATATATATTTGTTTGTTTGTTCATGAGGGCACGGTGTAAAAGAGCACATTATGCTCATCTGCTTAATCTCAATTTAAAAAAATCGAGTTCGAGTTCGAGTTCGAGTTCGAGTTCTCTCTCTCTCTCTCTCTCTCTCTCTCTCTCTCTCTCTCTCTCTCTCTCTCTCTCTCACTCTCTCTCTCTCTCTTCTCTCTCTCTCAGTCTCTCTCTCTCTCTCTCAGTCTCTCTCTCTCTCTCTCTCAGTCTCTCTCTCTCTCTCTCTCTCTCTCTCTCTCTCTCTCTCTCTCTCTCTCTCACACACACAGTCTTTCTCTCTCTCTCTCTCTCTCTCTCTCTCTCTCTCTCTCTCTCTCTCTCTCTCTCTCTCTCTCTCTCAGTCTCTCTCTCTCTCTCTCTCTCTCTCTCTCTCTCTCTCTCTCTCTCTCTCTCTCTCTCTCTCTCTCTCTCTCTCTCTCTCTCTCTCTCTCTCTCTCTCTCTGACTCTCTCTCTCTCTCTGAGTGTATGCATCGTTGATACACAGGATGATTTTAGTAAACTAGTAATAAAACCCACTGGAACCCCCCCCCCCCTTTATTATATGGTTGTCTTTCTCTGTGTCTGTCCATGTATTTGCCTTTATTACTCCTTTCTTACGCTCTCTTTCTCCACCACCACCACCCCCTCCCTCCCGTCTTTCTTACAGTCTCTTCCCACAAATGAAAATCACACACTTGGTTTAAACTTCTTTATTTCTTCCTTATAACGTAACAAAATAATAAATATGAGAATAAAGGGCAGCAACAAGCCTTCGGCTTATATCGTGCCCGTACACATTACACAATTTAAAATTTATGAGACCGAACATAAACAGCACATAAACATGTTCCAAACATTTCCAATCAGCATTTAGATACACCAATATATGATTTGAGCAAGTTAGGAGTTTCAAAAAGAAGAAAAAAAAGGGATGAACAACATTATCACATGAATAATAATAATAATAATAATAATAATAATAATAATAATAATAATAATAATAATAATAATAATGAGAGACGAGAGGATCAACATTTTATAATAAATCGAATTAACATTTGCCAAGTTTTTACAGGCTTGCCTACCACACATTCATAAGTACTATATGTCTAGCAATAAAATAGGAACATTTTTAAGTGAGTCTGCGCATTTTTATACAATACAATTTTTATTTTATTTATTTTATTTTATAAACATTGCACAACATTTAAAATCGATTTGAACTGGCTATGAAGAGGTGCACAGATTTAAATATTGCTGTGTTGATATCAATAGGCAGGTCACGTCCACCATTTAAAAGAATGTCACTTACAAGATATTGAGGAGGAAGGTTTAGTAGTGTATTAGTACGACATACGTTGAATAGGGGACATAATAATAAATAATGATCAGCTGTTTCGTGAGCATAGCCACAAGTACAGGTAGGATCATTCTGCAAATGACGTAGGAAAAGATGATGGTTTAGGTCACTAATACTGAGGCGAAGACGACAATGTATTATTTGTTCTTTCCTATCACCAAAATAGAGATATGCAGGTACAACCGGGTCTTGTATAGATAAACAACGTTTAAAAGCACCAAGTGAGTCAGATGTTTTAATTTCGTCTGGAAGAGTATTCCAGAGTTTTGTGGTGGCCGGAATAAAAGATTTATGGTACAGTTCAGTTTTAGAAGATGGAACAAGTCTTTCTAGTGGTCTCCGTCTATGATAAGGGTTTCTGTCTGAAACCAAATTTGGCACTAAAGCTGACAGATATTCAGGGCACAATCCATGGACCATTTTAAAGTAAAATATGAGTTTATGTCTCCGCCTTCTTTCAGTTAGTGGAGGGAAACCAGATTCATTGTACAATTTCCGATGACTGGTGCCACGGACAGCTCCAATAATAGTTCTAATGGCATCAAGATGTAAATCTTCGAGGGAAGCCGCCTGAGTGATGGTGCAATTATCCCATATAATGTCAGCATAATCAAAATGGGGTAATATGAAAGATTTGTACATAATTTCTAATGCTTTTCTACTTAACTTGTACTTAAATGTTTTCAAACAGGATATCAACATGGTAACAGTCTTAATAATACTTTTTATGTGAATGTCCCATTTACAGTTATGTTGGAGTGTAATGCCTAGGTGTTTGTGTTGTTCAGTATTTTGCAGTACTGCTGAGCCAAATGTCAATGGTAAAACAGTATGTGTGCTGCGAGTAATATTTAGTAGATCAGTTTTGTTATCATTAAATTTCATTTTCCAGCTCTTCGACCAAGCATATATTTTCTCTAGGTCAGAATTAAGTACTTCCGCACGAATAACTGGATTGTTTAATGCTAGTGACATACTGGTATCATCTGCAAAAAGTTTAATGATTGATTGGATTCCTTCTGCAATGTCGTTTATATAAATCAAAAACAAAAGTGGACCTAAGACAGATCCCTGAGGAACACCTGCAGGGATCATTCTATGCTCAGACTTACTTCCTTTAATGACAACAGCTTGAGAACGATTAGAGAGATAATCAACAAACCACTCAAGCAGCCTCCCTCTGATGCCATTTGCTTTTAATTTATGGATTAAGCCTTTGTGCCATACACGGTCAAAGGCTTTGGAAATATCAAAGTAGATTGCCTGTGTTGCAATCCCATTGTCAAAAGATGAACATAAATCATTATAAATACACACAAGCTGGTTAACAGAGGAATCACCAGGAATAAACCCAGATTGACAAGGAGAGATAATGTTGTTGAATGACAAAAAGTTATAAACATGTTTATGAACACATCTCTCCAGGACCTTGCCAACACAGCTAAGCAGTGATATTGGTTGGTAATTTGTACAAAACTCTTTTGATCCTTTCTTATGCACAGGACTAACATAAGCGGCCTTCCATATTGAAGGAAATTTTCCTTCAGTTAAAACTTCTGCTGAAAGCATGGTCAATGGATCAAGAATGACAGGCAAAGCAGCAATCAGTAATTTATTGTGGACAAGATCAGGTCCCACTGCTTTGTTCTTGTCTAAACCATTTATAATCTCTTTGACAAGAGCAGAGGACAGCTCTATTTCTGGAAGTGCATCATCTCTAAATGGAATATTTTGCACGTCATCCTCCTCCTTTTCTATAGTAGACTGTGAAATGAAGAAGATGTTAAAAACATCAGCTTTTTCTTTACTTGTGTGGTAAACTTTGCCATTGGACAAAATGGGTGGGATTTCATTACAATTTACACCTTTCTTCTTTAAAAAAGAAGAGACCAACTTCCACCAATCCTTTTGTCCAAAATTAGATGAGTTAGAAACTTTTTCTTCTAGTTCTTTTACGTACTCCTCCTGTCTTTGTCTTTCTACATCAGTGACATATTACGAAATTGTCGGAAATGACGCCAGTCATCAGGATCATTGCTAAGTTTGGCTTGATTATGTATTTCCTTTCGTTCCTCTATTAGAAGTCTTATCTCATCCGTTAGCCATGCTACATCATTTGGGCGTATAGTGACAGTTTTAACTGGCATGCACAGTTTAGCTTTTTCAATTAAAATTTCAGAAAATGACTGTGCACTCTCATCAATTGGTTTATCTAAAACCACATTGGTCCAATCTATGTCATTTAATTCGTTACACAGCATTTCAACATTTAGCTTTCTATAATCAAAAATAGTTCTTTTGAAATTTTGTTCTTTGAAAATAGTATTCTTTACAGAAATGCACGGGACGGAATGATCACTTAATATGGGAGGAAGGACATCAGTTGATGTTATTATTTTAGGAGTTTGGGTTATTATAAGGTCTAAACAGGTTGAAGAAGTTTCAGTGATTCTTGTGGGTTCACTTACTACCTGGTATAACTGATTGGTTTAAAACATTTAACAGATGAGGAGAAGGCGATTTCAAAAAGTCACAATTAAAGTCTCCAAGAATAACGAATTTCAATGTTGTATCATTAGCTTTTCCAAAGCTTTCATTTATTAAGTTCCAGAAATGGACAGGTGCATTTGGAGGCCTATAAAAGGATCCCACCAAGAGACTTGTCTGATTTAATTTTGTTTCGACCCAGACTGCTTCAAGACCGTTTACATGCAGATCTGGACGGAATTTACAAAAAAGGTGATTTTTAACATAAATTGCAACACCCCCATGGGGGTCATTTGACCTGTCACATCGAATAGGAGGATGAAAATCATTCATATGAATAGATTCATTGGAATCTGAATGGGAAAGCCAAGTTTCTGAAACAGTTATTATGTCAAACTTGTTATATTGAACTTCCATTAAATCCATTTTGTTCCTAACACTTTGGCTGTTTACATGAATTATTAATAAATCTAGTTGTGCATTGGGTCCTGGATTTGTTTCAACGTCGCCGGACAAGAGCAAAAGGGACTGTTTACAAAAGTTAATATTATTTGACAACTTTACTGTATGGTCAATGATTACTTTGTTAGCCAAGGCATGAGATGAGCTATGTTTCAGAACAAGAAAAGCATCACTATAAAAACTATAAATCAGAAAGTGTGCAAATACAGATATTCTTATATTGGAATCATAGGGCAGACACAACAAAGCTAGGAAGGGTATAAAACGAAGCCTATCAATGCTGGATAATTTTCTAGTCTTCTTTAAAGCTATTGCATAGTACTGGCCCACCCTGGCCCTGTAGATGTTAAGATCTACACACATTCAGGTGACTGTGCTCAACAGCACAGAAAATAAAAAGCAGGCCAGGGCAGACAGAACCTGAGGGGGTGGGTTCACATCAAGTCTCTCAAAAACATGGATAAAGTACAAAAAGAACAGCAAAAAACAGAACTTAAGAAACGATGGACAAAATATACATATGAGAAACGAAGAGAAAATGCAAACTTTATGCAATGAAAAATGGTCAACAATGTTGACTCTAAGAGAAACAAGTTTACAAAACATACAAGCGGTAAATGCTTCTAAAACTTCAAGAAAAATGGAAAATTGGTAGTAATCAGCTCTATGACATGGGAATCATAGTGTAGTGCGCGCCCAGCCAGTACAGTGTAAATGAGTAAACACAATCACAATCACACACTTATACATACAGACACGAACACAGATACTCAGACACATATATTGACCCAGCACGCACACGCACACACACACACACAAACACACACACACACACACACACACACACACACACACACACACACACACGCACGCACGCACGCACGCACGCACGCACACGCGCACACGCACACACACACACACACAAACACACACACAGAGACAGAGGAGGACGACAGGATGAAAACAAGCTTGTAGCTTACTCTTTTATCGTAATTAAAGATAATTTTGACTTGACACACAGACACGCAACGCGCACACGCGCACGCACACACACACACACGCACGTATGCACGCACGCACCCCCACCCCCCACCCCCCCACATACTTCCGTGAAGAGCATGGGTTATGCATTTGTCTTAGGGGCCATGGCCGGTGTATCAACCTAGGAACACGTCATGAAAAAAATGAAATGAATCTGCAAAACATGAGTTAATATTTCTTCATTGTTATGTTATTTGACACGATTATTACTTTAACCCTTTCACCGCCAAAGTCGCATTTTAGCACCACAATGATTTATGTTCTATATCACTAAAAGGCATCAAATTGGGGTCTATTATCCAAAGACCCTTTTGTCTTAGTTTTGGGAAGTAAGGATTTTATGTCACAGAAAAACCCCCAATACTGCAGATGGATTTCGTTCTCTACCCAGGTAAATTTAATGGAAACGCTTGGCTGAAATATGGCTGGCGGGAAAGGGTTAAAGTAATGTCGACAAATCCAGATGAAAACTGTGGACGTTGAAATAAGAACATGACATTGGAAACTATCAATATGAAATTATTATTATTATAGACGATCTTTACCATCATTCAGACACATTTGTTAATATTTTCACCGCCAAAGTCACATTTTAGCACCACAGTGATTTAACACCTATGTCACTAAAAGGCATCAAATTGGGGTTTATTATCCAAAGACCCTATTGTCTTAGTTTTGGGAAGTAAGGGTAGACCTTATTTTATATATGTCACAGAAGAATCCACAATACTGCAGATGGATTTTCTTATCCACCCAGGTAAATTTAACAGAACGTTTTGGCTGAAATATAGCTGGCGGTGAAAGGGTTAAACCCTGAACATCCATGAATAGGGCAAATAAGAATAGTCTACGCCCCCCCCGTTTTTAAAAAAGAAAAAACATTTTATCGACTTAGGCTAATACGATAGTAGTTAACATATTCTAGTCCAGCCCTTGTAAGTCAAGTAGGGTCATACCCTTAGCGGAAGTTTGCACAGTTTAAGTGTCATTCTTTCCAAGTTATAAACATGAGTGCGGCTAAGACAGCTAATCCGGGATGGAAAATGCGAATTAGTGTCTAAACTACCATGCAATTCGATTGGCAGTTTAGACTCATTTGCATTTTCCATCCCGGATTAGCTGGCTTAGCCGCACTCATAACTACAGGCCCTAAAGGTATAATCCGTGTTATCCAAAAGGTCTTTACTTTCTTTCTTTCTTTCTTTTTAAAAAAGTTGGCTGTACTTGTTTTCCTTTTTTCTGATCAAAGACTCGCCCTGTGTGGTTTTCAGTGTAGCCTAGTACATCACGTAGGGGTAAGAGAGAGACAGAGAGAGAGAGAGAGAGAGAGAGAGAGAGAGAGAGAGAGAGAGAGAGAGAGAGAGAGAGAGAGAGAGAGAGAGAGAGAGAGAGAGTAAATAAAGTAGGGCATAGGGGTGAACGAACGAACGAACGAACGAAATGTTATTTATTCAGGGTAATGAGTTAAGCTAATTAGTTGCAACTTTTTTTCACTCAGTCCTGAGGTAAACAACAAGAAAGCAACAAACAATAAAATTAAGAAAAGAAAGAAAGAAGCAAGCTAAGAAAAGGGGAGAGAGAGAGAGAGAGAGAGAGAGAGAGAGAGAGAGAGAGAGAGAGAGAGAGAGAGAGAGAGAGAGAGAGAGAGAGAGAGAGTAAATCAAGTGAGAGGGGAGAGAGAGAGAGAGAGAGAGAGAGAGAGAGAGAGAGAGAGAGAGTAAATCAAGTAGGGGTGAGAGAGAGAGAGAGAGAGAGAGAGAGAGAGAGAGAGAGTAAATCAAGTAGGGCTGAGAGAGAAAGAGAGAGAGAGAGTAAATCAAGTAGGGGTGAGAGAGAGAGAGAGAGAGAGAGAGTAAATCAAGTAGGAGAGAGAGAGAGAGAGAGAGAGAGAGAGAGAGAGAGAGAGAGAGAGAGAGAGAGAGAGAGAGAGAGACGCGCGCAAGAGAGAGAGAGAGAGGTAGAGAGAGAGAGAGAGAGGGAGAGAGAGAGAGACTGAATCAAGTAGGGGGTAAGAGAGAGAGAGAGAGAGAGAGAGAGAGAGAGAGAGAGAGAGAGAGAGAGAGAGAGAGAGAGAGAGAGAGAGAGAGAGAACGTGCTACAAGCACCAAACTTTCATTTTCATCCTGTTCAGATTCACACGGCTTCACCGACCCTAGTTCTCTGTGCCCTTGCTATGCCACCACAAAAATCGATACTGTGGAAAGGAAAAAGGGGAGGTGTCGTATGCAAGGATAGTTGGGGGTGGGGGTGAGATTGAAGACTATAGAAACGGTCATGCACTCTGTCCATGTGATCATTCCCAAGTGTAAGGGTGGCAGACTACACTTGAAGTTCTGCTGAGTGGCAGTCAGCAGAAAGGGCGACACAGTCATCCTCCCTCACCATGGGAGTTGAAGGACTTGTATGCGGACAGGACGACGTACGGCGACTTGGATCATCTCTACAGTGTTGGCCTCTGAATCAACAAGACCGCCGATGCCCAGTAGGTACCAGTTGCAAGTTTTCCAAAGCTGGCTTAAGTGGGTCCAACTGAACTACTGTGAGGGAAACGTCCGCCTGCAGAGACGAGTCGACCTGACTGTATGTCTCCTGCCCGTGTGTGACGACATCAGCACCCCAGTATGGAGCAGGTCGCCCGGTGGTCCTGAAGACGGCCTCTGGGAAAGGGGTTAGCAGCCAGCAGCCTTGGACAAGAAACCTACGGGCGGTCTCACAATGCTTTAACATCTCTGCCCTGCGACGACGATGCTGATCCCACCCTAAGCATCAAGGAGAAGAAGAAAGCCCAGACCTGGACGCTGGACACCCGTCCAAACGACACAGTATCCTGAGACTGTGAATCCCTCAAGGGTTCAAGGGTCCACAACGCTATTGGGAATCAACCACGACGCCTTGCCACGTCCAGAACCACTGTCTCATCGCCGTCGCATCGTCTCCATCTCCGGGAAGACCCTGCTGTCTTCAGGAATATTGTCCATAAGGGTCTACGACCGATTGGACGCTAAACTCAACTTCATCCTGCCTGTGTCAGAAGCATAGAAACAGCATAGATAGAGAGACGAAGGCGTAAAAGCATCATTGCAGCTTCCATTTATCACTGTCTGTCTGTCTATCGTTGGTCTGTCTCTCCGTCTGTGTTCTCCTACCTTTGTCTCTCAAGGAATTCAAAACACATGGTACACACTAAAGCGCAACACTTGCCGCCATGCACAGACGAGATACATCACACACACACACACACACACACACACACACACACACACACACACACACACACACACACACACACACGCGCGCGCGCCCTCAACACACACACTATCACAGAAACAAACACACACTCTCGGCACACAACTGATATGCACATACGCATGTGCGCGTGGCAGTGTGCGAGGACATATAGACGCACACGCGCCGGCGCGCACGCGGACACACACCTACACACACACGCACGCCTAATACTGAAACTAACACTACTAAATGCGTGAAAACAGCCGAGAGTGGTAGTGGAACAGACACACACACATACACACACACGCACGCACACGCACACGCACACACACACACACACACACACACACATACATACACACCACCACACACACACACACACACACACACACACACACACAGCCACACACATTTTGTGAAGGAAGGAGTCTTCACAACACTGTTGATCGTCTCACTCGGTCATTCCAGATGACTGCTAGGTCACATTAATTATATCATTCTCCTGGGGCAGTGGGTGGATGCCTCGTGCCTCCTTACGGGGAGCTGGACGACCCCTCTCTCCCCATGGGGATACCGGGGGGGGCTTTCAGAAAAATAGTTCCCTCACCTTCTGGAAGTTCTGTGCTTGTAAATTCCTCTAATCTGCCATTCTCTTTGACTCTGACTTTTCCCTTTACTTACTATCATCTACTATCTTTCTGACTTATTGGCCCATTCTCCTGCCTTTTTTTCTATAAAAAAAATCTTCCAAATAACTGTTCTCCTTTGAGCTCCTCCGAAATCATAATGTGTCGGCTGTACGCCGCGGGGAGACCAGTGACAACTGTAGGCCTAAACCGGACACATACGTACCTTACCCATTATGGCCATGTGGCCTGGGACCGCAGAAAGAAGAATATCATTCCCCTTGACTGATGGATGGGAAGAAGGAATCGCTGGGAGAAATGAAGACTGGCAGAGACAGTAAACATCGGTGACATAATGTTGGCAAGTGTCTGTTTTCTTCAGGTGAGTTCAACGTTCTCTATCCAAGGGCGGACCAAATGATTTGTAAGGGGGGGGGGGGGGGGGGGGGGTTCCGCAAAAGTTTGCAATTTAGTGATTATTAAAGCAACAATTGAGCCATGTTCTTACTTTTTACTCATGTATTCTCCTCCGAAGTCGGAGTGTGGCTGTTCACGTGGCGGGGTAATAAAAAACGGTCACACACGTTAAAAAAAAAGTGCTGGTGCATTAATGCTTTTTTTGTACCATAAAGTGTTAAATTGCTTCGCCTGTTGGGATGATCCCTGGAGTCTTTAAGCCAGGAACGACGACGACAACAACACCCATATAAGGCACATGTTTTGGGCAAAGGGGTGGTTTCCGAAAACCCTGGAAACCCCCTACCCTCTGATCCGCCCCATGCTACCTCTTCTCCATCTTCCCCCCACCCTCAAGTCGGAAGTTCAGTTTAACGTCGCGTATCGGCTTTCGCCATGTACGACGGGCTGAACAAACCAACCACGGTATAAACAAAAAATTCTGTTCCTGAATCACTGTCTTAGCCAAAAGGCCGAGAAGCGATCAGTAAGAAACTTTTCTACAACCTTGTCCCTCCCCCAATGATCCCCTCCCCCTCCCTCTCTCTCTGCCAGTGGACTTTGTGCCGTTGAGGTTATGAGAACACGTGTGTTGATGTTTTGTTCGCTTGGCAAAGCCATGGCGTAGCGTGGTAGCCTAGCCTAGCCAAGCCCTCGTGCGTTAGGCCTAGCTCGCTAAGCCCCTGTCTATAGCCTACAGTTTGGCACTTCCACAACATGGGTTTTATTGAGGCTGATCTTGATCTTGATCACGCCGGCTCGTGGTTGTAGTTGTGGTTTGCTCAAGATATAAAGGGCCACGGGGTTTGACTGATTCATTTCATACAACGAAAGGAACTAAGCCCACGGGTGGTGCATAAATAATTTAGGCTGGTAGTGTCTAGAGGCTTGTGTGTATGAATGAAACCTCTCTGTGTGCGCTAGCCTTGTGTTGTGTGTTTACCGGCGTTTAGGCGAGGAGAAGAAAGCATGGAGTGTAGCCGAGACTGCGCGTGCTATGGTGAGTAAACTTACCGTACATGTATGCAGCACACAAGACATTGGCTCTGGCACCGAAGACTCACTCCTTGGAACCTGATAACTTTAATTAAAGGAATCGAAAAAACGGCCTTTCTGCTGAAACTAAGATCGATTTCTTGTCTGAAAATGCACGGTATAATATGTCTGTCGCTTTCGTAGCAGCACTTGCCAACACATTCGATCGATTACATGATGATGCCGGTGAGTGACATATCTCTGATTAGATAGAAGGTTCGATTCCTGCTCATTAGCAGACGGAGACAGCGGTTCATAGTGATAGATTGATGTGGCGATTCTGAATAACCAGACATAGCCCTATAATATAGTAGGCCGAAGTTAGATAGACCTCCTAAATAAACACGCAAAATGCATGAACGATTATCGTATTCTTTAGAAATTGGAATCATAAGATTTTGGATCTGGTCAATATGGCGATCGAAAGTTTCCGTTTTTTGACAATCTTACTTTTTTTTTTTTTTTTTTCTCTTTAAAGAATTAAGCCGGTACTGCTGTTTTGGAGGGGAAAAAAACTACACGCGGATGTCGTTTCGCTCTGTTGACCACACTGTATTGCTCCTTTTTTTTTTCTCCCTATGTCAATTTTTTTTTCTGTTCTTTCTGACACACTGCGTCTCCGCGGGCGTGCCTCACTGGCTGGCTGTCACCCTTTTCAAGGCTTCTTTCAAGGTTGTGTCGGTATTTGTCCGGGTGTCTTTGTTCGCTCCCCCCCCCCCCCCCCCCCCCCCCCCCCCCCCCCCCCCCACACACCCACACACTCTTTATTCCTCTAGAGCCTATGTCTGCCTGCCTGCCTGCCTGTCTGTCTGTCTGTCCCGCTCACAAGACTGCACGTGGTCATCTCCAAATATGGAAACTGACGCCATTCGCACGACAATGTCGGTTTTCAGCGAAAGTTTTGAATTTGTATCTTTTAGCCTTTCAATCTGAAATTAAGCTGACCTTGACCCTAACCCTAACCCTACCCCAAACCTTAAGCCGTCAAACACATAGGGCCTACAGAATTAAACTTCACTAAAAATTGAGTGTTCCACATTTGGAGATGACCATGTGCATTCCCGAACGCCTAGTGTCCCGCTCTGTCTCTCTCTCCGTGTCTCTCTCTCTGTCTGTCTACCTGTCTCTGTGTGTCGGTCTGTGTCACACTGTGTGTCTGTTGAGGCCAATGTATATATCTGTATCACTGTCTCTGTCTCTCTCTGTCTTTCTGTCCCTTTCTGTCTCTTTCAGTCTCGCTCTACCTAAAATAAGTTACTCTCTCTCTCTCTCTCTCTCTCTCTCTCTCTCTCTCTCTCTCTCTCTCTCTCTCTCTCTCTCTCTCTGTCTCTCTCTCTCTCTCTCTCTTTCTCTGTCCTTCAGCTCTCTCTTTCTCTGTGTGTGTCTTACTCTCTCTCTCATTGCATCCACCGAGACCAGTATTATATGTCTAGGTCTGACAGCCTACCCTGTTCCGTCAGTGTTATGATCCCTTCGTCAGTATGACTGTCACCTGTGACATGTATATGGTTGGCTACATCAGTACATAATTTTTTTATGGCATTCCTCCGCAGTCAACATATGGCAGTTTTAAACTACAATTTATAAACTTTCCTGAGCATGTAAGAGTCTACCCCAATGCCTGGTTTTCCGAATAATGCAAATATTATTATTGTGGTCAGCATTAATCATTTATTTTCTCAAAATAATTAATTTTGACACTATGGACCACAGCATTTTGTTGTCGCCGATTGTCAGTTCTTACCGACCCCTCTGGCAGTGACAGACTTCTAGTCAAGCTTCCCCGCATGAAACTGAAATATTTTGGCCATCGTTCTTTCAGCCAATATCAAGCCCCTCTCGTCTGGAACTCCCTCCCTCCTCACCTTCGTTCCTCACAAACGATCTGCATTCAAATCTGGTCTCTATCTCTTTCCAAAGGTCTTTCTCACTCCATAGTTCATCCAAACCTGTAAACATATGCGTGCATGTTCACGTGCACTTTGCTCCTGGGTCCATTCTGACCTGTTTTACCCCGTCACCACTCCAACCCACCCCCACCATTTCTGTTCGATATTGCCGCATTTTAGCACCACAATGATTAAACACCCATGTTACTAAAAAGGCATCAAATTGGGGTCAATTATCCAAAGACCCTGTTGTCTTAGTTTCGGGAAGAAAGGGTACACCTTATTTTATATAGAAGAATCCCCAATACCGCAGATGGATTTTGTTCTCTACCCAGGTAAATGCAATGGACATTTTTGGCTGAAATATTGCTGGCGGTGAAAGGGTTAAACGCACAGCCGGCATATATAAAGCTTTCACGCGATGCGTTACACATCTGTATTGCTACATATTCGGGACTTTCCTGGGCATTGCCTCCAGGATCGTTCCCACCATCTTTATATCTACTACTACTAGTGCCCCATATGTGTCTGTTCCAGACCGGAGGACATTAAACAGATTTTCATTCGCGCGAGCCATCATTTGAATCACTGTTTGCGACAGAGACGGTTCAACCGTTCTTTTTTCCCTGTTGTCCGAGCCACTGCGAGGCAGAACTTCGCAGCGCCTAGCCTAGCAGTCTAGACCCGATCCCTGGGATCGGTTGTTTTGCCTTTAAGGACACGCGAAATGTTCTAATAGGGTGCGCTCGCAAAACGTTCTGACAAGTTCTAACAGGTTAGCAGTTTTCAGGGATGACTATTGAATAAAACCGCGCCTTAAAATGTATACCGAAACTTCTCATTTGCGCGACAAACAAATCCAAAGAATTATCAGCTTAAATTTTGTCCCACATTTGTTTGAAGGAAGCAAACTGCATAGTCATGTACATCTTCGTAATTTTTTTTACATTGATTTTGTAACTGCGTCTGATCACGTAACCAAATTCGCCCCAAAGCGTTCATTTTTCTTTCCCCATGAGACTATTTTGAATGACCACTTCTGCGATGAAGATATGCGTTATTGTTTGGTTTATTTTGATTTCTTGAAATAAAACAAAAACCCCATTGAATCTGCATTTGAAGAAACATGAACTTCATTCGTGTTTCTTTTGGAAGTGGGTGTAGATACGATCCTTTTACTATTAATGTTTTTGTTTTCTTGCGTCACGGGCTTGTGGTCTGTGGCATTTATGCATACAGACTTGCCTGTTGTACAGTGAGATCATGGTTTAATATCTCCCCCCGTTTCTCTGCTTCTCTTCTCTCTCTTTCTCCTGATCTCTCTGTCTTTCTGTTTCTCTGTCTGTCTATACAGGGGCGGATCTGAGGTTTTTTTTCCAGGGTTTCCGGAACCCCCCTTTGCCCCAAGCATGTACCGTATACAAGGGAATGACTGACCCGTATTGAGCCCTGATTTTCTACCGCCAGGGGTCATTATGATCTTTGGTGTTCGAAAACAATCAGTCTGAAGCTGTGCCTAATCTAATCTAGTCCTCTCTCAATGTGTGTCAAGGGTATTATGTAGCAGCAATACCAGCCTATTTATAAAAAAATTTGTTAGGGACATTCAGTTCATAAACTTACTATAAACATGGTATTTCTTTTAAGCAGGTTGGTTTATTCTTGGTCTTTCCGCGACAATTTCTAACTGAACGAAATGCATTCTTCGGTATATTGTGAATAGATTTTGATAAAATTTGGAAGAGTGTCAGAGTATCACCATTAAATTTTGGAGCGAATCTGGATTTTCAGCCATTGTCAATTAACATTTTCAAATTGTGTATGGTGGTAAAAGCGAAGGGAATTTTGCTGAAGGCCTTTCCTATGACCACAATAAAGTTTAATGACTTGATGCTAGCAGGATACTGATGGAGAAACAATATTGTAAGTCTAATCAGACATATTCCCCCCCCCCCCCCCCCCCCTCTTTTTGCGTGTTTGTACATTTTGAGCAAACCAAAACCTTTCAGCAGTCAGCAGCTTTAGAAATTAAAGAAAGAAAGAAAGAGACAAAATTACAAACAATCCCTCGAAGACGGAGTGTGGCTGCCCATAGTGTTCAAGTGCTTCGGCTGTTGGGATGATCCCTGGAGTCTTTTAGCCAGGGTACATCAACAATAACAACAACGACAACAAACAAACAAACAAAACAATCTAAGCACAATCTAGTCCATGGGTTTGTCGTTAGCAGATATTAGAGGTAGGGGAAGACGGGGTAAAAAGCGCATGGGCGGGTAAGAAGCCCACCCCAATTATCTCATGAAATAAAGAAAATTTCAGTCAAATTTGCCCATGAGACGTATGCTAGACATTAACGCTCGTCTCATGGGCAAAATGAGACTGAAATTTGCTTCATTTCATGAGATAATTGGGGTGGGCTTCTTACCCGCCCATGCGCTTTTTACCCCGTCTTCCCCTACTCTGAAGAACTAGGGAAACAGTAAGATCATTTAAAGACCCACCAGATCGCGTGTCAAAACCACGGGTTTCACGTGTTTTTCCTCTTATTGCTGGTAATAAATCTTGTTTTGACCAGGTTCAACTCCCATACAAATGCCCCCAAATTCAAACCGAAACATCATTTTAAAGAGCAGCCTCAATTTGAAGTTGGACATTTGTATGTGGGTCACAGCTAACCAGAAAAAAACCAAGGGATTAATCGTGGTGCATCAGTGTGCCTTTAAGGTAAGGGCTCCAAATGCCTGGATGCAAAATAAATCAGTCAAAAGCTTCAACATGAATAATGCGACGCAAATGTCAAAGACTACACTCGCCCCACATGGCCGAAAGGCCAAAGAGGGCGTAAAACATTATTTCTTCTTCTTCAAAGACTACACTGAATAGAGAATACCATTTTCTACATTCCTGCTAATTTTGCTCTCATAATCTCTACAAAAGCACAAGTTATTCGACTTTTAAAGAAAA
>CM065694.1:4914484-4916984 GCA_017654935.2 Phymorhynchus buccinoides
GAAATTAATAAAACAGGGAAATCATGTGCTGAAATAAAACAATGGAAGCTGTCAAAATCCGTGTGTCGTTTGTGTGTCTATATTTACACGATTGCATTCTACTATAAAGTCGTTTGGCTTGGTAGATAACGGACGAATTACAATTTTTACAAACGTTACTCGATGGTATTGCACGGCGTTAGATCTGTTCTTCAAACGCGTTACTGGGTTACGCTATTCTATGAGTTAATACAAACACCAAACTGAACTGAAATGAAAATACGATGTCTGATTTAATAATCTTACCTTGTTTTAATGGATAAAATCAACTATTTTGCTTTGCAAGGAGAGATCTTATGCAGAGAGCTGACGTGGCGTTACTTTTTGTAATGCAAAAAAACCCAGTTTTTTTTGTGACCGCAGTGCAAGCTAAGCCAGTTTGCAGTTAAATAAATCGTCTGGGATTATCTTCTCTGAAGGGAAGAAGAGTCAGGGGAGACCTTATACAAGTATACAAAATAATAAATAACATTAATGACATAGACTTTAACAACCTTTTTGTTAAAAGTACCACAAACATGACACGAAATAGTACAGAGAGTACTCTCTCTCTCTCTCTCTCTCTCTCTCTCTCTCTCTCTCTCTCTCTCTCTCTCTCTCTCTCTCTCTCTCTCTCTCTCTCTCTCTCTCTCTCTCTCTCTCTCGGAGGGGTGTTCGGAGGCCCTGTAACACCTTGAATCCGCCTCTGGCGTATATGTGTGTGGTGGGGTGGGTGTGTGTGTGGTGTGTGGGGGGGGGGGGGGGGGGGGGGCGCATGCGTGTGTGTGTGCATGTGTGCCTACATGTATGTGTTTTGTCTGTCTTTCTTTCTGTTTTGTCTCTATACAATGCGATAGTAATATTGTGGTGTGTGTGTGTGTGTGTGTGTGACCAGGGGCGGATCGGGGTGGGGGGGGGGGGGGGGGGGGGGGGGGGGGGGGGGGGGGGGGGGGGGGGGGGGGGGGGGTACAAGGGTTTCCGGAACAACAACCCCCTCCTGGCCCAAAAAAAAAAGAGGAGGAACCCCCTTGTCGCCTAAAATGTACGTTATAGAAGGGTGAAAGGTACGAAAATGACTCGATTTTTTTTTTGGCATAATAAGCAATAAAATGCCAATGTAGCGCCCCGCAAATAGTGTGAGTGTTAGAAGGCAAGGTAGGCTGAAGGTACAGCGGTTCGCGACAGGTGTGTGTTTATTACGTTCAAATAGGCCCCACCAAATGTTGAAATGCTGCCAGTGGTGCAGCGAAGAGACGGACCCCCCCCACCCTTGGGGCCCCCCCCCCCCCCCCCCCCCCCCTGCCCCACCCCCCCCCCCCCCCCCCCCTGCACCATAGGATGTACCTTATAGAAGGTACAGCGGTTCGCGCGACAGGTGTGTTTATTACGTTCAATAGGCCACCAAATGTTGAAATGCTTGCCAGTGGGTGCGGCGCGAGAGACCCCGACCGACCCCCCCCCCCCCCCCCCCCCCCCCCCCCCCCCCCCCCCCCCCCTGTACCAATAGGATGTACCTTAAAGAAGGCACAGCGGTTCGCAACAGGTGTGTTTATTACGTTCAATAGGCCACCAAATGTTGAAATGCACTTTTGTGTTTGTGTTGTTTTCGTTCCCAGCTTAAATGCTGTGGGGGCACACCCAGTGCCATGTGAACATTTCGCATGGCCTTGGGTGGGAAGATTACGTGCATGGCTGATGCCCACAATTTGCAGAAGACGGGGTAAAAAGCGCATGGGCGGGTAAGAAGCCCACCCCAATTATCTCATGAAATGAAGCAAATTTCAGTCTCATTTTGCCCATGAGACGAGCGTTAATGTCTAGCATTCGTCTCATGGGCAAATTTGACTGACATTTTCTTTATTTCATGAGATAATTGGGGTGGGCTTCTTACCCGCCCTTGCGCTTTTTACCCCGTCTTCCCCTACCAGCCTTTAAATTGTGGGCATCAGCCATGCACGTAATCTTCCCACCCAAGGCCATGCGAAATGTTCACATGGCACTGGGTGTGCCCCCACAGCATTTAAGCTGGGAACGAAAACAACACAAACACAAAAGTGCATCGCCGAGCGGCAGCAACGCATTGTGACAATGCAAACCCGGCCAGAGTTATGTCCCTCTCCCCCCCCCCACCCCCCACCCCCCAATAAACACACCACTTTCCACCCTTACAGAACGCATAAAATACATAGCCCAAAATTTGAAGCGATTCTGTTCAGTAGTTCACGAGATACAGCTGAACTTTTATGCAAACTTCCTTGCACCATGGTACACCACCACACTAAATTTGAAGCGATTCTGTTCACTAGTTCACGAAATAAAGCTGGGGGGAAATTACATAGCCCAAAGAAGGACATTTCGGTTTTGAAGGTCAAACTTCAAGGTCAAGGTCAGCACGGTGTTGATTAACGAAAGGAAACTTCCTTTTCAAGCTCTCTACCCCTCTGCCAATTGTAATCAAAGTCCAAACAGTAGTTTTTAAACC
>CM065694.1:4921984-4926984 GCA_017654935.2 Phymorhynchus buccinoides
TCTGTCTCTCTCGGTCTTCCTATTTGGCTCTGTCTCTCTTTTACTCTGTCACTCTCTCTCTCTCTCTCTCTCTCTCTCTCTCTCTCTCTCTCTCTCTCTCTCTCTCTCTCTCTCTCTCTCTCTCTCTCTCTCTCTCTCTCTCCCTCTCTCTCTCTCTCTCTCTCTCTGTCTCTGTCTCTGTCTCTGTCTTTGTCTCTGTCTTTGTCTCTGTCTCTGTCTTTGTCTCTGTCTTTCTCTGTCTGTCTGTCTCTCTCTCTCTCTCTCTCTCTCTCTCTCTCTCTCTCTCTCTCTCTCTCTCTCTCTCTCTCTCTCTCTCTCTCTCTCTCTCTTGTTAGGTCACCCATAATGTGACTTACTACTCACTGTGTTGCCATGGGGAAATAGAGATATTTAATTGTGAATAATGTTAAAGGTCTCTGTACATGTTAACAATATTCTCAAAATATCTCTATTTCCCTATGGCAACACTGTGTTAGGCCACTCATAATAAGTCAAGTGAAATCAAGTCAAAATGATCTGTACTGCTTATTCCTTTTATCCTCATTAAAGATAATTTTGAGTTGGCCTGACTTGACTTGACTTACGACTCATTGTGTTGCCATGGGGAAATAGTGATATTTTGTGAAAAGTGTTAACGTGTACAGAGACCTTAAAATGATTGTCACGCTTTTGTTTATTGTTTTCATCAGTAATTCACTCATGTTGTGACATATGGACCAGAAATCTAACACTACACATTTATTCACCTTGATTCCATAGCCACCTCTCTCTTCCTCCCCCTCTTTTTTTTTCTCCCAGCAGCGAAGCAAAAGCTGGTTTCTGTTTTCTGTTTCTGGCTGTCTGTCTGTTCCTGGCTGACTGTCTATCTATGTGAACACGATAGCGTTTGAACGGGAGGGACCTATAGGACCCTCAAAGTTTTCATGCGGGTAGGTGGTTACAATATGTAGGCCAAGTTCGAAGCTGAAGGTCATTGATCAAAGGTCAAGGTCACTGGAGTCGAGCGTGCTGCCGCGCCGCTGGTTGATCTAGCGTTTTCACGCTCTAGGTGTTTTTTCTCTTCCCATACTGGTCTGGCAGCAGCTTCCTACAATGTGTTCTACTGATGGTGATGACTTCTTCTCTCGGTTTCCTTGTTGTTTCAGCATTATTCCCGGGGCTGCAAACGGATCAGGAGGGCTAGAGCCTGCAATGCCTTCCTCTACTAACGGTCAAGATGTTTATTTTCTCTCTTTGCAGGAATGTTCCCAGGGCTGCAAACGGATCAGGAGGCTTAGAGCCTTCAATGCCTTCCACTACTAACAGTGAAGATGTTTATTTTCTCTCTTTGCAGGAATATACCCGCATGGGTGCAACTTTTCCTGGTATACAAGGATTTCCTGTTTTTGAATTTTACCAGAAAAGGAATTTTTTTTTTTAAACTTTGTCGAACAAGATCTTTGTGTGTCTACTGTTGTGTTTTTTTCTAAACACTTTAAAGCATTTGTATAAATGATTGAAAAAGCAAACTAAAATACCTTCGAATTTTTTTTTTTTTCTTCAGCTGCAGGGAGACATTACCCCTAGACCCCGGCCTTTCAGTTTTTTTCATTTTGTGTAGTTGGACCCATGTACCCGTGGGTGGAAACAGATCAGGAGGGCTAGAGCCTTCAATACCTTCCTCTACTAACGGTGAAGATGTCTATTTTATCTCTTTTCAGGAATCTGCCCGTGGCTGCGAACGGACCGACAGGGCAGGAAGGGGGGGGACACTCTCAAGGGGCGGAAGAACGCCGATGGCTCAGCCTCCTTCTCCACTGTGGCCACCACCAGCTGCCAGTCCACTGCCACCAAGGAGGAGGACCCCGAAAGGCAGGAGAAGGCACCCTTGGACGATGCAGAGAAGGTAGAGTTGAAGGAGAATTCTTCTTCTTCTTCTTCTTCTTCGATCGCTCAGAGAGTTTCCCAGACCTGTTTCCTCTACTCTTTTCGAGTAGTATTCTACTCAATTTGGACCTCTACTACTCTTCAAAACTGAAAATAATGCTCTAATTACTCCTTTTTAGTGAACATTGTTTGATGATTTAATGAATAAAACTACACATTTTGCACCAAAACTACTCATTTCAGCTATCCAGATTTTTCAAGACTTGTGTAGGGGGTAAACAGGTAGGCCTATGGTTTCCTGTCAATTAGAATAATAATAATAATAATAATAATAATAAACGGATACTTATATAGCGCTTTTTATCGAGCACAAAGCGCTTTACAGTCAGTATTGAAGCACTCACACACGCACACAGTACGCGCGCGACAGACACACATACACACGTACGTGCACGCACGTGAGTGAACGCGTTCTTGCACAGACATGCACTTACAGACCCACACACATTTCATCAAACACAGAAGACACATTCTCACTGAACTGAAATGCACACAAACTTACTCAAACATTCACTAGCTTGTACAAACACACACACACACACACACACACACACACACACACACACACACACACACACACACACACACACACACACACAAATTATGAGCGCAGATGTGTTTTTGAGTGCGCTTATAAGCTTATAGCTTGTTGCGCTCATGAAATACTTTGTGTGCACTGCAATATATTATGTCAATAAACTTGTTTAAAACAGATACATCATCCTGCCATTATGCGCCTAAGTAAGAAATAATGAGGCCCAGCACGTCCGCCTTCGGCTCGGGAGGAAATCTTTTTCGAAAGTTTTTCTAGGAAAAAAAAAGGCAGGAGAATGGACCGGAAAGGCAGAAAGATAGTAGGCAGAGTGCAAACGTTGCTGCTGCTGTCAAGTAGCTTGTGCTCCAGTATACTGTAGTTCTATTTTATTTTATTTCACATTATTTTCTTCCAGCGAACGTCAGTTGAGGAAGAAGAGGATGACGATGAATGCATGGTGTAAACGTACAAGCAGCAATATATTTTCTTTTACCTTTTTTCTTCTTCCAGCGAACGTCAGTTGATGAAAAGTATGATGATGATGACGATGAATGCATAGTGTAAACGTACAAGCGGCGATATTTTCTTATACCTTTTTTCTTTCTTCCTGCGAACGTCAGTTGATGAAGAGGATGACAATGACGATGACGATGAATGCACGATACAAACGTACAAGCAGCGATATTTTCTTATACCTTTTTTCTTTCTTCCAGCGAACGTCAGTTGAGGAAGAAAAGTATGATGATGATGACGATAAATGCATAGTGTAAATGTACAAGCAGCAATATTTTCTTTGACCTTTTTCCTTTCCTCCAGCGAGCGTCAGTGGGCGAAGAGTTACTGAGTATGACCAAAGACTGTATAGGGGAAGACAAGCATCCGGTCTCTTTTCCCTATATGAGTAGTGAGGACAGAAACACTGGTTATGTCCCTTTTAAACATGACACATTTACACGTCGATAGACCAGATGAATTCTCCGTTCAAATTCCAGTCTGAGTTTTTGGATAGCCGCCGCTGTGAATGGTGTATAACTACCCCACTAACGATAACTCTATCAGCCCGGTTCGCTGTAACTCTTAAGTAGTCCATCTTACCCTTTTAGAATCTTTGGTATGATAACGATTACGACGACGAAGGCATGGTATAAATGTAGAAGCACAGGGGTGGGAGGCCGTCAGTATAGATACTGAATTCAGTATAGCAATTATGTCTGACTGGAACATGTAAAGATATCCTTGCTTTCTTTTTTAGTTTAGCTGAGAAAAATTTTCAGTATAGCTGAAATGTTCTGCTCCCACCCATGCAAGCAGAATTTCTTATGCCTTTTTTTTCTCTTCCAGCGAACTTCAGTGGGTGAAGAGTATGACGACGATTACGACGATGAAGGCACGGTGCGGACGTACAAGCGGCGCTGGTTCATGCTGCTGCTGTTCTCGGTGTTCTCCATGTCCAACGCCTACATGTGGATCCACCTGAACATCATCGGCAACATCATCCTCTACTACTACAACGCCAGCCTGCCCGAGGAGCGCCTGCAGCAGGAGACTGCCGTGGACTGGCTGTCGCTCATCTACATGCTGGCCTACCTGCTGCTCATTCCTTTCGGTTAGATTTATTAGATTTATTAGGTACTTTATAGTCACAGAGGCATCTCTGTGAAAATCGGGTTGCTCCCACCTGGAGAGGCGTTCGCAGCCAGAGGCGCGCCACCCATTTAAAAAATAATTTTTTTGGCATGCGATTTTTTGTGTGACTGATGAGGAAGGAAAGGGGGTGGGTGGGTAAATTTTGACCAAATGACAACTTTTTCGTTGCCACTGGGTTTAACGTGTGCTAAGTGCATGGGTACACGGGACCTCGGTTTATCTTCTCATCCGAAAGACTCAACGTTCAGATCGTAAGGCCTAGTGCAGAGTGAGAGGAAAAATCCCCTGCACCCAGGTTCGAACTCGGGTTTACTTGACATGAGGCGAACGCGATACCTCTGTGCCACTCTACACTGGCAAACAACGCAACCGTCTGTCTGTACCCTTGATACTACCAGGAGCTTGGCTCTGTTTTCTTGAGCTAAAGAAAAACAGCATCATATTTAACTCATTCAAGTCGTTCTACCCATATATGGCCGGAATTAATATAAAGCTGTCAATTTGATGAATTTGTTTCAAGGGAAGTAAATCTGTGTGCACACCACACTTTGGCCACTTCTAAACTCGCTTCGCTCCCTTAGACCACACTTTTGCCTCTTACTTTGCGTTTGTAGTGGATTGAAGTGGGGGAAACCAATCGAGTTTTTCTATAATTATAAAGTCTATATTTTGCTTTTGTGGCATAAAGTCTATATATACAAAAGTCTGATCTACCACTTCCCTATGTCTAAACGGTAAAACCTGAAGTAAAAACCTGTAATCTTCTTTCATTTCTCTTTTTGTTTATGTCTGTTTTGTTTGTGTGTATGGCTGGAGTGATTTGTGAGGTTTTTTTAATAATTCAAAATCATTGCGATGCGAATGAGTTAACCCTTTCACCGCCAATGTCGTA
>CM065694.1:4936984-4939484 GCA_017654935.2 Phymorhynchus buccinoides
TATTCTAGTCACAGAGACTTATCTCTGGGAAATTTGGGCTGCTCTCCCCCGGAGAGTGCGTCGCCGCAAGTGAGGCGCCTACCCAATTGTTGTTTGTTTGTTTTGTTTTGCGGGGTACAGGGTGAGGAGGGGGTGTGGGCATACTTGGAAAACCTAGCTATCCATTTGGCCATACCAGCTAGGCAAGTGAGCAGCGAATGAGCCCTTTAATGAACTATTTCAAGTAAAAGTGACATACTCATCTGGTAGCAGTAATAAACATTTAGATTGTGTGAGCGCTTTTTGACTGACCTTCCTCTTTCTCTTCCTCTTCATCATCACCATGATTATCCTGGGGCTTTTTTGATTTGATTGATTTAATTTAAAGTCTGTTCACAACATAGGTGATATTATCCTGGGGTGAGTTTCACCAGAGGTTGCTATTCGCGCGAATTACGGTTACGCCAAAAGGGGTTTAAGAAACACCAATAACGTTAGCTAACCTCAAATAACTCTTAAAGCTTACTCTTCAATAGACGATTTTCGGGAAAAAAATAGGGAAGAGCTCTTCATGAAATTTAAAGTTGTTTACCTCCATTACTCGGTCAAATGCTATAGCAACAATGGTGTTGAAGCTTGAAACCGCAGGATGCGAGTCAGCGACTTGCAAACATTTTTTTTAGAAATATTAGGGGTGGCCAGTAGCCACAAAGTGATAAAACTTGCAAAATGTGACGTAAAAAATATAAATGACATAAATTTTTAGAATGACGCACAGTGTTCTAAATGCTGTATATCTGCTCAAACACACGAGTCGATAGGCTACGAGAGCTGAAGGTAGAGTGACTTCCCTTGGATTGAACTAGGCAAGATCACTCCCACACACCATGAAATTACTCCCCTTAATTATTTCTGAACAATTCCTATTTCGTGAGAGAGGAAAGAGTTGCTATCAAAAGGGAGATATATCACACCTCGAGATCTCTGTCAGTTTGTACAAAAATTTCAATTTCATTCACGTCTATTTGTGTGCAGAAAATTAAATTTGCACTATATTATACCATCTAACATGATCTAAAAATAAGAAAGAGCACTCAAAAACACTTGCGTTTGTTTAATTTCCTGAAATGATCCCGTATATTTTCGCGATAGAGTAAAGAATACTTGCCTGTGACAATTAAGTTTGTTGACGTGGTCTGCCATTTTGAAAGTAAAAGTCACATTCACACGAGAAGTTAAAAAAAGGCGGAAGTAATGTATATTTCCCATGATTTAACTAATAGTTCCCCTAATAGTTCCCCTCCGTGGGGATACCGGGGGATCTTTTGTATCAATAGTTCCCCCACTTTCTGGAAGTTCTGTGCTTGTAGCTTCCTCTAATCTGTCACTCTTTGACTCTGCCTTTTCCCTTTGCTTGCTGTCATCTACTATCTTTCTGCCTTACCAGTACATTCTCCTGCCTTTTTTCATGAAACACTTTCCTCCAGCCGGAGTCGGACATGCTGGGCCTAACTATTTCTTAGTTAGGCGCATAACGGCAGCATGATGCATCTGTGCTCATAATTGACAGGAAACTGTCTGAGCGATTGAAGAAGAAGAAGAACTAATAGTTCGCCGCTATCTACCCCACTAGCATGAGCGCTGACGTTGGCGAACTATCGGCAAACGAAGGTGTTTCTTAGGGCCGGTTTTGCCGAATTGCGCGAACAGCTGCGAGCGTTCCTTCTTGTGATACGGCCCCCTGTATATTGTTATTATTTTCAGGTTTTTCATGACGGGTTATCTCCCTGTGGGCTACGAGTTCGCAACAGAGATAACCTACCCTGAGCCGGAGGGCACGTCTTCCGGTCTTCTGACTGCTTCTGCCATGGTAGGGAAGCCGCTTGAGTTTTGTAACAGCACGCGGCAATGCATTGACATAAGAAGTACAGCATATTTAAACATAGCCATTTTTAACTCGGTTTTCTTACTGAACGCCAAACCCCAACTTTTTTTATGATCTGTTATTCTTTCTTTTTTGGCAGTATCACAAGAATTGCAAACATCACTAAATGTTTCTTTTTTTTTTAAAGTCCAGAACCAAGTTTTGTGTTAAATATCTGCGGAACCCCTTGAAGAATATTTGAAGCAGTTCATGGCAATATTTACCACACACTGACCACAATGAAGTTTTGATTGATAAGAATTTTAATTTTCGTGATCTACATTCTTTATATTATGTGCAGTTCTTTGGCATAGCTATGATCCTGAAATGGCTTTCATCATTAATTTTGTTGACATTAGCCTGTAGTAGGAGCCAACAGTAACATGAGAGCTGACAATACATGATTTTCTACAGTAATGGAAAATCATGGTACAGTTTAGTCTTGCGGAAGACTATGACTCTCAAACGAGGGGGCCTTGGCATCGGCTCTGCTGCTGCAGTCAAAGAGGGCTTTCCCCAATGCCAGCAGTCCTCAAATCCATTTGGCAGAGAGAGTGGAGGTGTACCCTGGGCAAGGCATCTACACTATAAACAAAT
>CM065694.1:4941984-4949484 GCA_017654935.2 Phymorhynchus buccinoides
ATTGGGGATTCCTCTGTGACATGCATAAAATAGGGCCTGTCTTTACCTTCCAAAATTAAGAACATAATGTCACTGGATACCAGACCCTCATTTGATGCCTTTCAGTGACATGGGTGTTAAATCATTGTGGTGCCAAGTGGTGATGAAAGGGTTAAAACAAAACATTGTTTTTTGGGTTTATTAGTATTTGCAAGTTTTTCAGTGAAAAGTGTATGTGGTTTTTAAGCTTTCCGATCCCCTTTCTTCACTCGCACTTTTACCCGTTATTCTACTATCATATAATTTTTAAAAATCTGTTCATTTAGTTTCTGTGTTTTTCTAATGCTTCCCCCTTTTCAAAAATCTGTTGGGCTATGATTTTTGTGTGCTATGTCCGTGTTTGTCATTGAATAATTTGTGGAGAAAACAAACGGTAAGGTATCTAAAGTTACAACTTTTTTGTCTTTATGGAGAGAGAGAGAGAGAGAGAGAGAGAGAGAGAGAGAGAGAGAGAGAGAGAGAGAGAGAGAGAGTGAGTAAATCCCATCATTGCTAACAGATTTTATTGTCATTAACATACCTTTTACTATCTGACTTTTACATGTTTTTTTTTTTTTAATCATTATTAAAGTTGTTAATATGGGTCATCAGATGAGCCACAATAAAATAATCAATTTTGAGACCAAAGACACCAGCCAATTTTGATTTTGATCACCTCAATAGTTAGGCTGACGTAACATGATTGAAGCATAGTTTTTGCTCACGTACAGATGAACAAATTAACACAACAGATACAAAGAAATATTGGATATAACAGCACACGAGTCAGGGTTGGGTGGGTGGAATCAGATACAACAACATAGGAGTCGGGGGTGGGAGGGTGGGGGTATATGTTGAGTGTTTTTAAAAAACTTTTTTTTAATAGGAACCTCAGCTTTTCGCAAAGAGAAAATGAACACAGTTATGGTATATTTACTGCCCCGTATAAGTCTCTAAGGCTGCATGCATGCATGCACGCACGCACGCATGCACGCACGCACACACACGCACACGCACACACAGTACAATTAGTTGATACCTATAGAATTAATTCCAAATATATCACAGTCCAACTGGTGGATATGTTTAGAACTTTATATTTTACCTGATATTTCTGGAGTTAAAGACCTATTTCATATTTGCAGCGCATGTTTAGTAAAACCATATGATTTCTCTGTATTGACACTAAAGTGAAACCATAGCATGATCTCACCATATATTTGTTTTTGTTTTTGTACCTTCAGATTGTGGCCAGTGTAGACAACATGGAAGTGGACATCACAACCCCCATGACAGATTGATCCCCTGGGACAATTTCAACTGCTCTGAGACAGATAGCGGGAGAGAGAGAGAGAGAGAGAGGGGGGGAGGAAGGGAGGGGGGATTTGAGAGAGAGGTAAGGAGGGGAAGAGAGAGAGAGAGAGAGAGAGAGAGAGAGAGAGAGAGAGAGAGAGAGAGAGAGAGAGGAGAGTGTGAGTGAGATGTATATGAGAAGAATTTGGATTTTCCATACTAGCTGACATTAAATGAAATTCTTATTGTGTGCTCATGTTTGCTTTATTGGATTGTGTGGATGGTAAGCAATTATTTTTGCACAGCTTATTTGCTCTTATTATTTTTTGGGTAACATTTTTATTTGTCTATTGATCTGTTTGTCTGTCTCTCTCTCTCTCTCTCTCTCTCTTTTGGTCTCTGTGTCTGTCTGTCTCTCTCTCACTCCCTCTCTTTCTTTCTAGATGCATTATGTGCATGTGCACATACATCTCTGTGTGTGTGTGTGTGTGTGTGTGTGTGTGTGTGTGTGAAGTCAAGTCAAGTCAAAATGATCTTTAATGAGGATGAAAAAATAAACTTGAACAGCTTTATTTTTTTACATATTTTTTACATGTGTGTGCACAGCTGTTTCGGGAGGAGCATTTAGTTTATCTGTATTTTCAGGAACATTTTTCAAGCCAACATTAGTTTACCATAAGTAACTTTTTATAAATAACAGTCAAGGATACGTTGTGGTTTGTGGTGTATGTGTGTGTGTGTGTGTGAGTGTGTGTGTGTGTGTGTGTGAGTGTGTGTGTGTGTGTGTGTGTGTGTGTGTGTGTGTGTGTGTGTGTGTGTGTGTGTGTGAGCATCTGTATGCAAGAGTGAAAGAGAAGGTGTGTTTATATGCGTGCATGTGTATGTTACGATTGAACATATGTTTCCATTGTCAAGGATATTGTTATATTGTTATGATATTGTTAGTGGTGCGGAAAGGTCTTCAATAATATGTGATCGAACCCATGCACACTTGTCAGCTTCTTCGGTGCTTTGCATTGTAGCTATAGTAGTGATGAACATGGAGCATGTGTACCTGTTGACATTTTGTTTTCTGGGGGATGGAAAATGGAGGGTAGATAAGCTAAGGAAAGAGTGGTGTGGGAGGGCCAGAATAGGGTCAGAAAGTTCATTGCGATTGTGGATGTAAACGGTAAGATTATTCATCTATGCTACATACCTCTATAATAACATGTGGGATCTTTAAAATATTGTACAAATGTATTTTGCCAAACATGGGTATCTGAGTTTGATTTTTGTCTTGACTTTTCTTTTTTCAATGAATGCATATCGTAATACAATTTCCCAAGATCTTCCATAAGAGGCATTGGATTGTTATATTCTGCAATGAAAAAAATGATTCGGATCATTATAGCTATTGAAATAAACATTTTGAATGATAGCCTGTGTTTTGGGTTTTCGTATAATTCTATTTTGTCTCATGGTAATCTCTGTCTTATCTTTTTCTTGCTCCTCTTTCTTGTGTTGTAAATATGCAAGCATGTGTGTGTGTGTGTGTGTGCGCGTGTGTGTGTGCATATATGCATGGCCAGAGTAACTGTGCACTCAAACTCTTTCTTTCTCTCTCGCTCACACACGCACGCATGCACGCACACACACACAAAAGCACTCTCAAATACATAAACACACACACACACACACACACACACACACACAGAGACAAGCACACACTCTCACACACAAACAACAACAACAAACAAAACAAAACAAAAAACGAAACACACATACATATTCATATATAATGGCGCACAAACATACAAACACTTGTACTTGTACACAGTATACTGATATGATAAAAAGATTAAATCATACACTGATGATGCATTTGCACAAAAAAGGAATAGTGAAAAGATGCATTTTACCAATTTTTGGGCCTTAAATATGGCCAATTAAAGGAACACAGAATTAAAAGAAATAATTATCAACAGACAAGATTCTGCCAAATATAAAAAATACTGTCTTAGCTTTGCCCATTCCAGCTAAGAGATAACTGTTTGGTCATACTGTCCATCTTAGTCAATCACACAGACAATAGGATGAAAGAGAACGGGGGGGGGCGGGGGGTGGGGATGGGGGTGTTTGTGTGAGGGGGGGGGGGGACTACCTTAAAAAAATAATTAAAAAAAGGGAACAAGAAAAGCAAAAAGAGAAAGGAAAAAAATGAAGGCGGAAGTGGTGGTGGGTTGCATGATGAATGAACAAGATAGCGGGGAGCAGATGAATGATTGGGTGTGGTGTGAGAGTTGCATATTGGTTTTAATGTAAATTTATGTTTCCATTTTGATATATCTCATCTTATTTTACACGCTGGAAGACAAGTTTCCATGTGCGTTGTACAATGCCAATGGACAGTAAAGAAATTTATGACTTATGACTGTTCTTTAGAAAATTCCAGTGTTTTAGTTTTTGTTTTTGTTTTGCCGTTTGCGTTAAAGATGACATTAGCATTGATTCTCTTTTTACACTGTCCATTTATAACAGCACTAGAAATCAAGAGGGAAAATTACATATACAGCGTTGTAATACTAACAGGCGTAAACATTGTTTTAGTAATCGAGTTGCTAACCTCTGGAATTTACTAACACCTAACCTAAAAAGAGCACCAACACTACATACCTTCAAAAATCTCCTTGACAAAGATGAAAATTTTAGTCAACTATTTTTTTAACATGATGATTGAATTACAATCATAATTTTAAAAGGCATGCTTATGCAAACAAAACAGTGTCAATGAAGGGACGTTTATAAGCCGCGAGGCTTAGGCTTGAGCCAGTCCCACACTATACTATTCCATACTCTGAATTTCTCACTCTGAAGCCCTCCAAACAAAGCAGAGACCAGAAACAGATGACAGACCCATCGTCAGCCTACTGTTCCACCCATCCATTCATCGTGTGCGCAACATCCTCATCTCCAACTGGTCACTTCTAAAATCCCGTGAACAGGTAGCGGACATTTTCGACCAACCGCCCCTCGTGACCTACAAACGTGACACCAATCTACGTGACCTACTGGTTCGGTCTAAATTGAAACCGAGAAGCCAACATGCTCCAGGAACCTCTCCATGCCAAAACCCCAAATGCAAAGTGTGCCCATTCATCTGTACTTCAACACAGGTCCATGGACCTCTTTCGAAATTCAACATCACCAAACACTTCACCTGTCAGACTGAGAACATTGTGTACGTCATTCATTGCCTCAAATGCAAACAACTGTACATTGGTGAAACTGGCCGAACCCTTGCCACCCGCTTCAAAGAACACTTAGCTGACATCGTGCACCAGAGAGACAAACCTATAGCCCACCACTTCAACCAGCCTGACCACTCCACATCAGACATACGCGTCAAAGGGATGTGGCTCCTGTTCACAAAAAACACAAACAACAGAAAGGACATGGAATCACACCTCATCAACAAACTGGGCACCAGAAAGCCTCATGGACTGAATAATAAACCTTAAGCCTCATTATATTATTCTGTGTCATTTTAATTTTGCCGTAACATGTTCTTGAACCCATCTACCCCCCTCCTTCACCCCTTCCCAAAACTCCTCCCCGCCCCCAACCCTCCCCCTCCCTTTTTGCCACCACCTACCCCCTCCCCCCCCCCCACTTCCCTGCGTGTCCCGCCTGGGTTGGGGGGACAGGGGTCCAATAGCCACAGCTAAGTGAAGGAGTGACCCTTGTATACTGGGCAGTGTGGTAGGGTTCAATAGCCACAGCTAAGCGAAGAAGGTTCCCCCCACTGCCCGAAGCCCCCTCCCCCGGTGTGGACCTCTGTATTCCTAATTATTTTACAAACTTGCTTGTAATGGAATGTCTAGTTTTCATTTCCCCCATTTCCCTGTGTGTCCCGTCTGGGTTGGGGGGACAGGGGTCTGATAGCCACAGCTAAGCGAAGGAATGACCCCTGTATACTGGGCAGTGTGGTAGGGTTCAATAGCCACAGCTAAGCGAAGAAGGTTCCCCCCACTGCCCGAAGCCCCCTCCCCCGGCGTGGACCCCAGCATTCCCAATTAATTTACAAGCTTGATTGTAATCACTAATGATCAATTTGATTCCTATCCATATCTACCGCCCAATACCCACCCACCCCCTCCTTCCCATAACCCCCTCCCCACCCCTCCCTTCCAAACACTCCAATGTATACCATTGCTTATTTTGCATTCCTCTAGTCCCAGTGTGTGGTTGTGTGTGAGAGTGAGAGAGAGAGTGTGTGTATGTGTTTGTGTGTGCATGTGAGAGGGGTTTGTTGCACTTGTCTTTGACCACTTGCGCAGGGTTTTTTTCTCCCAGAGAGTTTTTTCCCCCTTAATCCTTTATTCCTTTAAATTTGTTTACATTTTTCATGTCTTAGACAAGTGTGTCTGACTAGGGGGGGTTTTCTCGGAGAACTTCCGTTTCCCCCCTCACCCCTCGGTGCCAGGGTGGGGCAACCCACTTTGGGGTCAGACATGGGTTTGATGCGCTAGGCGGCGAACCCCCCCCCCCCCCCCCCCCCCCCCCTTCTCTCTCTGTCCTTTTCATTTTTCAATTGAAATGTAATGTCAACTTTTGCTACATGTGTTCACTTTAGCACGAGATTTGTTCTCTTCACCAAACCTCCCCCTCCCCACCCCTTAAACACAACTGACCCTTGTTTCCAACTTCTACCATCTGTGATTGCGTACTCACTGTCCCCAACCTCTCTCACTTAAATCCCCCCCCCCCCCCCCCCCTCCTCCCCCCCTCCCCCCCTTGATTTGTGTTCACAGCCTTGCTCTTTGGTTTCAACTTTGTTGTATCATTTACACGTTGGACTGTAGAGGGGAAGTATTGTTTTTATTTTGATCTTGATGTGTGTGTTTTTGTTTTTTGCTCCTTCTGTTGCCTACTTTTTGCTCCTTTTGCTATATTTGATGTTTGCTGTTTAATTGCTTGTCTGTGTTGATAAAGGCGCATTCGCCGAAATATCCAGTAGTTTTGTTTTGTCTCTTGTGAATAAAATAACGTCACTTTGCACTTGTCGTGTAGTTGTTTGTTTGCTGTATATTCCATACTATACTAACGTAGGAGTCTTTCTTCTCTTTGTGACTCACAATCATTTTAGTCGATCATTCTGGCTTTATCATATTTTTTTTCTTATAGGCATCAATTTTGAAGCATAGAAAGATTGTGATTAAGAAAATAAGAAATGACAAATAGATTTGGGGGTAATTTGAGGCTTGAAAGAGAGAAAACAGCGGGTCCATGATTCTCTGAAGGTACATTTATATGGTTTGACATCTTGTTTTTTTAACTTTCGTGCTGGGATTTATCCACGTTTAGTTTATTAGTAGGTCGACGGGTTGATATTGAGGATACAGGAATGCATTGCAGACCTTAAAGCTTGGATGACTCTAAACAAACTGCAACTGAATGACGACAAGACTGAACTCATGCTGGCCTGTCCAAAGAAATTTCTTGATCATTCCTCTCTCCCAAGTTCAGTAAATATCAACAACACATCAGTCTCTTTCTCTTCATCTGTTCGCAATCTCGGTGTCACTCTTGATCAAAGCCTTTCTCTTCAGCAACATGTCTCCAGCATCTGTATATCTGCCTATCTAGAGCTTCGCAGGATAAGTTCTGTCCGCATCAAAAATTGATTACTGTAGTTCTCTTCTTGGTGGCCTCCCTTAGTACCTTCTCCACAAACTCCAAAGAATTCAGAATAATGCTGCTCCCGTCTGGTCCTCCGATGTCCCAAGTTTGATCATGTCTCACCTCTTCTCCGCTCTTGCACTGGTTACCGATTTCTGATTTCTGACAGGATTGACTACAAACTCTCCACGCTTTCTTTCGCTGTCATCTCTGGTTCTGTCCCTGATTGCCTGTCTGACTTACTTCATCTCTACACACCTTCACCTCTGGTTCTGCCCCTGATTACCTGTCTGACCTACTTCATCTCTACACACCTTCACCTCTGGTTCTGCCCCTGATTACCTGTCTGACTTACTTCATCTCTACACACCTTCACCTCTGGTTCTGCCCCTGATTACCTGTCTGACTTACTTCATCTCTACACACCTTCACCTCTGGTTCTGCCCCTGATTACCTGTCTGACCTACTTCATCTCTACACACCTTCACCTCTGGTTCTGCCCCTGATTACCTGTCTGACCTACTTCAT